>JARHVA010000221.1:1132500-1147500 GCA_037957365.1 Torreya grandis
AGTCTGATCCATTCTAAGTTGCTATCAGTCACCTACATGAACACTCCAATATATGATAAAATCAGATAAATATCCTATTCAGATAATTATAGAACATCAAACTTATATTTATGTATCCCAAGAAGTAACATTGATGTGACTCTCCTCAGGTTCATGTTATTATCCTTCACTTAGCATCAACTAGTTTTGAAAATTAACCCCTTCCCATAGGCCAACCCATTCACCTGATATGTTGGTGACATGGGAAATTACCTAAATATACTCATATAAATATAAATCAAATCCACACTTAGTAAAACCTTGGACCTTGTATATCAAACATCTATACATTACTACACATTGAGAAAAATTACATTACTCTTCACAAATTATAACTCAACTACTAGGAACAGTCATCAACCATGTCTAAAACACATCAATACAAGTGAAGAGTAAACATTATCAAAATCAAATCCAAATTTATAAATGCATTCATATAGGGAAAGAGAAAAATTTCACATTCACATTAAGGTTAAGAACTACACATTGTTTGACTTCTCTCTTCAAAGTATTGGATACAGAGGTAGTCTGATCAATTAGGGTGATAGGGTCAGCTCAACCAAATTACACTTCCTTAATTGTTATAGATTTTCATCTTTCAAAAGCATAATTATAGTTTCAAAGAGAAGGAAGCTGAATTATAAAGTTTTGGATGCAATTGAGGGTCACAAATATTACAAAAAGAGGTATATTAAATATGCATACCATATTGTACAGTCACAAAGATAAAAACATGCATAGGATAGTAACATTAACATCATGCAATGCCATCAAAACTCATGTCTAGGCTTGATGATAACAGTACTATGCACACATATAATAAATTTCATATCTAGATGAATCATGGGTCTACCTCCAATCTATTTCCACTGTCAAACCATGGTCACATTCATAGTCAATCAATCAAATAGTAAAGCAAATTATATTGATCTCCTTATTAATTTATATAAATAGTAAATTTATTTATCACATGCATTTCAATTAGTTACATTAATTTATATCTTTAACATATCTCAACATAAAATCTTTAGTATAGGTTTTATTAGAGTTTTGGAATTAATTGGTCTACTTTTGAGATAGTCTACCATCCTTGTGCCCTAGGCTATCCCTACTTATTTAACCCTATATTTCCCATATATAGATTTTACAACTACATAAGAGCATCATTACTAGATATTAGTGGGGGTGTTTTCATCCCTAGGGAGTGTTGGTGTATGGAAAAGATCAAGGTTTTAAGTTGTTTGAGTTTTATTCATTTTCACTTGTTTAGTCTATAAATTATGGAGGATATTTTGATTCAGTTTGATGACCACTGTGCAACTATTTTTCCACTTGAAATCCTAGCTCAATATACAATAAGACCAAGATAATTATGTATTTAAAAGGGATCAATGATTGAAGTTGTGATTGACCTTGGGATAAGTGCACACATTTAGGGGACAATAAAGGGCCTACCCGTGGACATATTTTTTTTGAAATTTTAGAAATTTGAAATTTTGTAGATAATTTGAGATGGCTACACTCAAAATTTGAAGATGGTATTAAAATATTAATTGTATAATTTCAAGTATAGTTTTCAAAAAACTTGTTATTTTGAAAAATGGTTAAGTATAAGTAGGTCAAACATCTAAAATTTGAAGAGGACCTCCTATTTTTTTAAGAAAACATGGTAGATAGATGGTCATACAGCTCACCATTTTTTTAGCATCATTAAATATTGTTTGAAACCCTTTGATGAATATTTAGATAAGTTATTCTAGTGTGTTATGAATTTTTTTATTATTTTTTCAATGAATCTCTTTTTTTATTAATTTTTCAATTAAGTAGATCCTAAACACTAACAAAAAAATAGATATCCAACCGTGCAACCCCCTAACTACCTCCAAAAAAATGAAAAAATGATGATTTTTTTAATGTGTGTAGAATTAGGCCTAGTTTGTAAACATATAAAAAAATTGCACTTAGATCAATGAAAAATAAATTACATAAACATGAATAGGCATGTATGTGTATGGCATGTAGTGGCCTAAAAAATTTATAGTTAGAAATAAATATAGTTTAAACCCTTAAAATAGCCCAAAAATTATAAAAATCATATATTTATAAAGAGGATAGCATGATTGTCATGACAGTAATAATTTTTCGAATTTTGATTTTGAAATATATAGTGTATTTGGAACTTGAAGTTAAAATTTGTTGGTTCCTATCAAAACTCTCAGTCTCAACTATAGATGCATAGTCACAAGGTTTTGGCTTGAAAATCCAAGCCGTTTTCGAGCCTAGAGGCTCAGTTTTGAATTTAAATTCAAATAAAGCATATGTATCATATAACCCATATATATTACATAATGTGTATGTGTTATATAATACATACTCATTATTTTGAAATAACACCAAAAAACCAAATTTGGTCTTTGGGTATGTGTTTTTATTATATTTTGATATTTTGGTCTTTGGGTACGTATTTTGCTTTGTATAAGATGTGATTTTGATATCAATAAACTTGAAATGGTCACATGTATCCATTAGTGATGATGTGGTTTTAAGATGTTATTTTAAGATGTTGTGCCTATAGTGATGAATGTATAGCTTAGAAAATATCTAAATGCACTAGGGACCTTGTTTGAAACCATTAAGGGATGGCTATGCTTTAAAAATATAGGGTGGCATAGACCTCATATTGAACAAGTAAGACATATGTATAAGTTACCCCATCTCAAACTCTATTGAGCTTATTCAAGATACATTAAAGGTGATAATATCCCCTAAATATGAGACCTGATTCCCCTCAAGGATGATGTGGAGTAGAGGGACCTAGTAATTGCTCATGTGCATGATGTTTCTCACCTCATATACATGGTTGATAAAAATTGAATATTAGTGTGTACCCCCTTTCTAAAGGTTTCAAGATTATATATTTTGTATATCTTTAATCATCTTGTTCATATTTCATTGTAATGAGCTTAAACCTTATGATGTGGATAACAAGCTAGTAGTATCTCAGAATTCTTGCTTAAGCTTGAGATTTGAGGTTCAGGATTCCATTATTGAATTATGTTCTCTTCTACATGTAAGACTTAATATGAATATACTTTGGGATCTAGATGTAATTCAAGGTAGATAGATCTAAATAATTTGAATACATACATAGAAAATTGATAATGTTTGATGCTCACTCAATTCAGATGAGACTTTAAAGTGATTTACATGAAAATTTCCTTACAGTAATGGCAAGTCAGAGGCTCACATCATGTGAATTATTTACTAGACATGAGTTGATGGGATCGATGTCAATCTTTAAACACTTTTGGCTTATATGTATATATGATATTTATGAATAGGCCTTAATTGGATTAGTTAGAGGTGATGAGACCTATCTAGGTATCAAAGATCATGAGTTATACTCACGTTAACTAATAAATGTAGAGAGTGTAGCATGCACATGCCTAAATTTGGCCCTCACAGCATCTGAGATGTGTTCATATTTTTTCAAGTGTTTATTATTGCTAATGGTATTATTGATTACTTTTTATGACTTGACACAATGGGGCTAGGCCCAGCCTATCAGTTTTATCTATTTGAATTGACCACTTGGTGTATAAAAGTACATGTGACCATCTCTGATTGGATCAGGACTCTTGGGGCATTAACATCTTTGATCCTTTTTGGGATCTATAATATATGTATATCTAAAAATTCTAACACTTCTCTAGGTGTACTAGACTTACATGTGGAAATATTTTATTAGATTGGGTATACTGAGGCTCTGACAAATCTGATAATTTTAGGACTTAATAGTTAGATCTATAACACTTATATGTGTGTACAAAATACACGTGGTGACATCTAATTGGATCATGCCTCATAAGGATTTAAAATCTGTTTAACACTTCTAAGACCTAACACCTCTAGTATTGTTGACACTTTTAAGCACATATAAGGTACACATGGTGATATGTAATTAGATTTGGCCTCTTAGGTCATTTTTAACTCTAAAACCTCTAGGAACTAATGTATCTCTAATAGCTTTAACACTTTTGAGTGTATAGGCACATACATGGCACAACAAGGTTCAATTATAGGGGTAATTAGAGTCAAAATAAGCCATATATGAACCTATTTTATATTGTATAATGATGTGATTTAGAGTGAAATTAACCCTATAATTTCATCATGTATGTATATAATGAACCAAAGAGTTAATTCATTCAATTTAGGAAGCATAGGAGGCCAATTTAAACCCATTCTTGACGTAACTATAAGAGCATGATATAAGCTTTGGGATAAAATTAAGTATGATTCTATCATAAATTGAACCAATTAGTCAATTGGTACAATTAGGGATATGATTTGGGAAAAATTGAGCACCTAAAATAAATTTATTTCCCAATCGATTGTATATTCTATGCACTATGTATAGCTTAACTAACCCTAATTTAATCAAAAATGCAAATACAAATGCAAATGTGGCCAATTTGAACCCATTGAACCTAAATTAGAGTTTATGATTTGATTCAAGGGGCTAACTTATCTCACATTTCATGACATGTTGATCGTAAACCCTAATTTTATCACTTGAACATGTACAATTCCCCTAAACCCTAATTTCATGACATATACACATGTACAAACCCATTACACTAAACGCCTAACCCTAAATCCTAATTTTATAACAAACACAACCGCTAACTTCCCATAAATGCATAAATTCATGAATGTGATTAGTATCAATTTGTGAACCCATTGTTCTCCTAGTTTTTCAAGGACTTATGATGGGATTTGGGTTAAAATTAGCTCATTTTGCATTACATATTACGCCTTATTACATCATATGATAGTCTTATTATTTCATAGTCTTTTCAAGAGTCTTATTACATCATATTGAAGATTTATGCATCATATTAAGGATTTATTCATCATATTGAGCCTTACTGCATCATATTGAGCCTTACTACATCATATGATAGTCTTATTACATCATATTGAGCCTTATTGCATCATATGATAACCTTAGCATTGTATGATGGTCTTATTGCATCATATTATAGTCTTATTGCATCATATTGAGTCTTATTGCATCATATTAGCAATTTATTACATCGTATGATAGTCTTATTGCATCATATGATAGTATTATTGCATCATATTAAGCCTTATTACAACATATGATAGTCTTATTGCATCATATTAGGTATTTATGCATCATATTATAGTTTTATTAATTCTTATTGCATCATATTAGGGATTTATGCATTGAATATGAGTATTGTTGCTTATTTTTATAGTCTATGCCTATACTTCAAGGAATGCATATGCATTTTAGTAATGCATACATGTTACTATAACGTATTTTCTCCTTGAAGTATAGAGACAACTTACTTTTCAACATCTATTTTTATCCCAAATCAATATTATTATCCCCACAAACATTCCTTGTGCGTAATTTTCATATTCTCTGTGTATATTTTGAAGTACTTTTTTTAACCCCACATTTTTAAGAACTTTCTTGGGTGCTTTTATCAAAATGGGATTTGGTCCGTGTTCAAGGAAGAGGAATAATTTGAATAACAAAACACAAGATCAATTAGAAGAGTTGAGGGAAACAACAAGGTATGAATGTAAGCATTTCATTTTAGACAAGGTACAAATGCTAACCCTGATGAGCTAAATGCCTTAGATAATGAGGCAATTAATAATAATGAATTGAATAATGATGAAATAGACAATAATGAAGTGAATTATGATGAAATTGACAATAATAAATTGAATTATGATGATATTGACAATAGTGAATTAGATAATGCTGGAAGTTCACATTCAAAGTTTAAAGTTTTTATTTTATTGATGAAGAGCCTATGAATGATACTTTACCCATGAACAATGAATAAAATTTAATGGACACAAATAATGATGAAATTAACAATGAAGAAAATTTCATGGAAACATATAATGAAGAAATAAACAATGAAGAAATTTTATGGAAACATATAATGATTTTGAAACACCCTCTCAACAGATTCCACCAATAACAACACCTCTAAGAATTGTGCATAGAAAAGATAAGTACTTAATTAAAATTGATAAAAATATTTTGAAAACAATACATAACAAAATGTCTAACTATCACTCAATAATACTGGATCAAGAAATTCGGGATAATTTCTTTCATAAATTGGATTATTATAGTTAAAGATGTCAATTATTTGTTTTGTTGATGAAATTGGTTAAGATTGGACCAACAATGTACACATTACAACTAATAACATCTAACATGGATGATAAAAATGATGAAATTATTAAAACTTTACATGATGCATATTATAATGTAGGCCCAAGATCACATAACAAAGATTGTAATACTGCCTGATATATAACGACAACTTGTGTAGTGAATGTTGAAATAGGGAAAAAATGATTGATTTCAAAAACAAGATAAACACTTGATATAAATAGAAAAACATTAATGAAATCAATTACAACCTGTGAAAGACTTAATGAAACCAATACCAAAGAGCTTTGGGCATTCTATGGTAAACTTCCATGAAAGGACAAAGCTATAGCTGATACTTTGAAAGACTTATTTTTATAATTTTGGAAAGACAATACAAGAGTTCCATCCACTGCAAGAGATGTAGTGAAAATTGGTTCTCGTAAATGTGAATCACATTCAAAACATTTCTTGGATATGACTTAAACACAATTATACTCTAAGTTTTTGGAAAAATATCCTCAAATTACTAGTAGTCAAAGATTTTTTGAGATGCCAAACCTTTTTATGTAAAAATAAATCACACACGCACCACTTTTTGTTGTAGGCAACATTTTAAATTTTCAATGCACGATTATTTTTTTTATATTTTTTGGAGGCAAAATATTATCATCTAAGGGTCTGAAATTAGCTTTTAATGATTTTTTGGAGATTTTTTTAAATTTATAAATTGTATATTTTTTGAACCAGAAGTCAACTTCAATTGAATTTCATCCCATAGTCTAATTTCACTATTTAGGTTATTTTAGAAAATATTTAGAGCCGCATGCACTTATATGTGAAACTTACTATAAATAGTGGCTGCTAAAAATAGATGTTTTTTTAGATTTTAGTTTTTTTCAAATTTTATGTGTAGACTTTAATTTCTAAGTTTAGGATTATTTAAGCATGGTTTGGATTTGTAATTATCTCAAGTAATCAATATGAATCAATTCTGAGTATTGTTTCAAGATCTTGGCTTATGGGTAATTTTCTTGTTCTTGTTAGTTTTAGGGTTCATTATTTGGTGTCAGAGAAAGTTTAAATCTTAGAGGAGAGAATAATGGTGAGAGGATAAGGAGGTATGGTACAGAAGAACCTAACTAAATAAAAATTATAGAGACAATTTTAATAATTAATAGAGGTTATCACCAATCAAGCAAGGAGACAAGGCGGTGATGAGGAAGACATAGATCATGATGAAGAAATTCAATAAGATGAAAACAACAAGAGCAGCCACCATCAATGGAAGAGAGGATAGTTCAAGCTTTAGCAAGAAAAAATAAAGGAATCAAGGTTGATGTTCCAAATTATGGAGGTAGTTCAAAACTAGAGGAATTGATAGGTTGGATGAATAGCATGGAGAAGTTCTTTAAGAGGAAGACTTTGAGAGAAGACAAGAAGGTAAAGTTTGCATGAAAAAAATTGAAAGGTCATGCAATGATTTGGTGGGATCACCTATAGAAAGAGAGACAAAGAAAAGGTAAAGAGAAGATTAATTCATGGAAAAATATGGAGAAGCTGAGGGAAAAATTTCTTTCTATGGATTATGCATAAACCCTATACAGAAGATTTCATAATTTGATGCAAAAAGACCATATTATACAAGAGTATACATATGAATTTTACAAGATTTCCATACGAGTGGGGCATGATGAAATAGAAGAACAGATGGCTGCAAGGTATGTAAATGGTTTGAAATTTTTTATTCAATATGAATTAAGCATGCATAGAATACTTAACATGGAGGAGGCTTGTCAAATAGCTTTGAAGGCAGAAGAAAAAAAATAGATATAATTTCCTAAGGACATCTATTGTTCCAAAAAGAAATGGATCCCCTACAATAAGGGGACAAGGTGGTTTTAATACCACCAGAGGTGGATTTAATGCCAATAAAGGTGAATCATCATGTGGTGCAGAAAGGCAAGATGATAATAGGCAAGGGTTTCAATACCAACAAAGATGAAGAGGATGAGGTTGTGGAGGTGCTAGAGGATGGTTTCTAAATCAGCGTAGATCTTATGTCTGTTATAGATGTGGAAAATAAGGGCACAAAGCATTTGAGTGTCCAAACTATCAAGATCAAGAAAGGAGGCAAGAAGATCATCCAAGAGTAAATTTAGTTGAGATTAAAATAGAAGAGCAGAATAATAAAGTTGCACTATCAGATGTTGGAGGGAATCTCATGATGAGAAGAACCATGATCACTCCAAGAAATGAACAAGTGATAAATAAATAATGTGGTGATGCATGGTTGTGATCAAATTTTTTTTAAATAAGATGTACTTTGGGTGGAAAGGTATGCAAAGTAATTATAGATGGTGGTAGTTGTGAAAATATGGTTTCTAAAGAAATGATTGAGAAACTAAAGCTATAATGTGAAAATCATCCTAACCCTTATCGGATTTCATGTTTTAAGAAAGGGAATGAAGTTATAGTAGATAAAAGGTGCTTAATCAAGTTTTCTATAGGAAAAACTTATAATGATGAAATATGGTGTGATGTTATTCCAATGGATGCATGTCATGTGTTATTAGGGAAATCGTGGCTTTAACGGGAAAGTAGTTCATGATGGAGCAAAGAACACACACACTTTTTTGAAAGGTGGTACAAAGGTAGTTTTTTTACCTCTTAAAGAGGAAGAGAAGATAGAAAGCATGTTTTGTACTAAAGAATTTATCCAAGATATGAAAGTAGTAGGTTATTGTTATGCACTGGTAGCAAAGAATAAAAAAATAGAAATGGTGCCAATACTAATAAAATCAACAAGAGTGTTGAAATAATATAAAAATGTTATGCCTGAAGAGTTACCAGATGGTTTACCACTGAAGAGAGATATTCAACATCACATTTATTTGATTCCAGCATCAGTTCTACCCAATCAAGCAGCTTATAGGATGAGTCCAATAGAACATGCAGAAATAAATAAATAGGTTACTGAATTGCTAAGGAAGAAAGTGATAAGGGAGAGTATGAGTCCATGTGCAACACCAACATTGCTAACTCCAAAGTAAGATGAAGGATGGAGAATGTGTGTGGATAGTAAATTAATTAATAAAATTACAATAAAATATAGGCTTCTTATACCTCATTTAGAGGATATGATGAATGTGCTTTTAGGATCAAAATATTTTACCAAGATCAATCTAAGGAGTGGCTAATATCAGATTCAAATTCATGAAGGAGATGAGTGGAAAATTGCATTCAAGACTAGGCATGACTTATTTAAGTAGATGGTGATGCCATTCAGATTATCTAATACACCTAGCACATTTATGAGGGTGATGAATACAGTGCTAAGATAATATATTGGTAAGTTTGTGGTTGTTTATTTTGATGGTATTTTTATATTAAATAGGACTAAATAATAACACTTACAACATTTGAGAATGGTAATGGATTTTTTAAGAAAAGAGAAGTTGTATGCAAATTTGAAAAAGTGTAGGTTTATGCAGAATAATTTGGTATTTTTGGGATTTGTAGTTTCAGCAGATGGTATGAAAATGGATGAAGACTAATGAAAGGCAATTATTGAGTGGCCTATTCTAAAAAGCATTACAGAGGTAAGAATTTTCCATGGTTTAGCAACTTTTTATGGAAACTTTATTAAAAAAATTAGTAGTATTATGGCACCAATAATAGATTGCATGAGAGGGAAGGAATTTGCATGGACTAGATTAGCCATAGAAGAAATTTTGAAGAAGAAGATTACAGAAAGGCCAAGTTTAGTATTACCAAATTTTAACAAAGTGTTTGAGGTTGATTGTGATGCTTTGTTTATAGGAATTGTTACTGTGTTGAGTCAAGAAGGAAAGCCAATAGCATATTTCAGTGAGAAATTGAATGAGGTGAGAACAAATTATTCTATTTATGATGTTGAACTTTATGAAATTATACAAGCATTAAGACATTGGAGGCATTATCTGGTGCCTAAAGAGTTTATGCTATTTACAGATCATGAGGCTTTGAAGTATGTGAATACACAAAAGAATTTTAATAATAGGCATGCAAAGTGGGTTTATTTCTTGCAGGGGTATAATTTTGTGTTAAAGTATAAATTAGGAAAATAGAATTAGGTAGATAATGCTATTCATGATGATTATCTTATATAAGAAGGTTATCTCTTCAAAGGGAAATAATTATGCATTCCATTTGTTTCTCTACGAGCCAATATCATAAGAGAATTACATAGTGGTGGTTTGGCTGGACATTTTGTTAAGATGAAGACAATAGCTTTGGTGGAGGAAAAGTATTCTTGGCCAAAGATTAAGAGAGATGTGACAAGATATGTTTCAAGGTGTAGAATATGTTAGGTGGCTAAAGGACATGCACAAAATATTGGATTATACATGCCATTACTAGTTCCAAAAAGACCATGGATAGATTTGAGAATGGATTTTGTGTTGAGATTGCCAAACACACATAGAGGTAATGATTCAATTTTTGTTGTTGTAGATAGATTTTCTAAAATGGTTCATTTCATTGCATGTAAGAAAACTAATGATGCCACTAGAGTTATAGAATTATTTTTTATGAATATTATGAGATTACATGGTGTTCCAAAATCTATTACTTTAGATAGGGATACAAAATTTCCAAGTCATTTTGGGAGGAATTTTTAGAAAAATATGGGTACTAAGATATAATTCAGTAGTGCATATCACCCAAAAATAGACAGATAGATAGAATTTGTGAATAGGAGCTTGGAAATTTTTTTGAGATGCATAGTGGGAGAGAAGCCAAAGCAATGGGACTTGGCTTTACCACAAGCTGAGTTTGCATATAATAGTTTAGTGAATAGATCAACAATAAATTTACCTTTTCAAATTGTTTATGGGGTGAATCCTATGTGTATTTTATATTTGGTATAATTGCCAATTGCAGATCAAATTAGTGATGATGCAGAAGCGTTTGCAGAGTATATGCAGTAGTTGTAAGGAGTAAGAAGAAAGTTATAGGAAAGTAATGACAAATATAAATTAGAAGTAGATGTCAGAAGAAGGTCCAAATTATTTGAAAAAGGAGAGTTGGTAATGGTTTACTTGAGGAAATAAAGATTTTCAAAAGGCACATACAACAAGTTAAAGTACAAACAAATTGGACCATATAGAATTATGAAGAAAATCAATGATAATGCATATGAGGTAAGTTTACCACATAGTTTTGATATATCTCCAGTATTTAATGTTTTATATTTATATGAATTCCATGGAGAATATGATGAAGGTGATGAAGATGAAGAGGTAAATTGGGAGCAACAGATTCCAAAGAAGAAGAAAGAAAAAATAGTGCAGGTTTTGGATATGAAGACAATGAGCACAAGGCAAGGGAATTATAACAAGTATTTGGTATAGTGAGAAGGATTATAAGGTAGTAAAATTAGGGTAACTCATAGGAGCTTAGTTGTTTTCAACTAGAGGAGAATCATGTAGAAAAAATAGCCCAACTTTCTAGAGGTCATAATTTTTTACTCGTGGCTCTGTTTTAGCTCTTACATGCACCAAAACTACCATCTCAGAAAGTTTGATTCTTCCCTAAGCTTATCTATCTACATAGATTTGATTTAAATATTTTTTGGAGGCCAAACGTGATCATCTGAGGGTTTAAAATTACCATTTAATAATTTTTTAAGAAATTTTCTAACTTTAGAAATTGTATATTTTTAGAACCGAAAGTCAACTTCAATTGAATTTTGTCCCATAGTCTAATTTTACTATTTAGGTTATTTTGGGAAATTTTTAGAGCTGTGCGTGCTTGCATTCAAAACTTACTATAAATAACGACTGCTAAAAATAGATGTATTTTTTAGATTTTAATTTTTTTCAAATTTTACATGTAGACTTTAACTTCTGATTTTAAGCTTATTTAATCATGGTTTGGGTTTGTAATTATTTCAATCAATCAATATGAATCAATTATGAGTATTGTTTCAAGATCTTGGCCTATTGGTAATTTTATTATTCTTGTTAGTTTTCGAGTTCATTAATATATAAAGGTCTCTCTCCTAATTAAATCATATCATGTCCCAATTTATGTGGTGGCTTTATATAATGTGGTTGAATGGACACTCCATACCAACCTTACCAGTCTAACACCCTTCATTGCTTTCTTTCACTAACTATAGATTGAAGGGCATAGTTATAAATGTATTCCATCTACTAATGATGATGATGATGATGATGATGATGATGATGATGATGATGATGATGATGGGATTAACTTCCACCACAGAGTGTGAAATTACTAAACCAAAACAACTTTTATAAAGATGAAAATAAGTATAATGTTATTGATATATTTTTGGTTATTTTGTGTGGTATCTATTTTTTTATCTCAATGTTTGAAATGATTATTATTACCTTATCAAAAATATTTTTTACATATTTTTTTTAAATTTATTTAATATTTTGTATAAACTGTATTTATAAAATTTTAAAATTTAAATAAGAACTTTTAAAATAAGTGTATTTAATAAAAACGGGTATGAAAGTTTACCTCGAAACATCCCACAAATAATTCTTAATTAATAAAATTCAAATAATTTTTTTGGGTCCCTAGTATTGATTAGCATGCATGGCTATAAAATGATTTCCCAACATCAAATATATTTTCATCCATTTCATTGACGATTACATTGACATTATTCATAATTACAATGAAATTGCATTGTTGAAAAGAAACATTGAAATAAAAAATTGGATATACTATTCATAATTACAATGAAATTTATTTGGCATATATATATATATATATATATATATAGTATTTTGGTCAAGGAATCTTACTTGTGTAAATATTTTTGTACGTGCATGCTAATACACACTTCTATTTTTGGAGATGTAAATTTAGACTTCATTTGGAGGATGAGGCATCGACTCCCCAAGCCTATATATATTTGTATCCTCCCAATCCCAAAGGTAGGAGAATTTAGTCTATTAATATTAATAATAAATTCTATAGATTATTCCACAATTGGTCTTTATATGCAAATATTGTTCTTATCCAAACTTGTGAATCTTGCAAGAAGTTCCATCAAAATAGTATCTTACTCTGTTAGTTATGAATGAATATTATTTTTTTAATAAATTTATTCATATTATGTTATTATTAATTTGAATTACTTTTGTGTAATAATCATAATCTCCCTTTGTAGATGTGCAATTACAATCTCATAAATATGGCAACCTTTGATTATATATACTAAAGTTCACTACTCTTGTTCCCTTCGAATCTTAACTGTGTTTGGTTATTGGTATGCTTATAGTAACTTGTTTGTAAACATTGGTTCCTGATTTTTTGTTGAACCTCTTAGTTGAAGAGCTAGCTTAGAAAGGTTTCATCTTGTTTGATCCATAAACCTTCTTTTCTAACCTACTTTTCTTTTTTTTTTGAGTTTATTTTGATCCTACCCACCTTAGGTTAGATCCATCATCAATTTACCCATCTCAAGTAGATAGAGATTCATACCATGTCTAAATCATCTGAGGTAAACATCTCCTCCACTCACTGCTATTCTAATAATAAGTTATTTACAAAACCTAATACGTTGTAACTCATGCCTTGGAGTTAATATCTTTTTCATCAATCCTAAAATGTTAGAGGCTACCTTGCAAGGTTCCTTGGTGTGCATAAAACCCACATCAACACAAACTAGGGTAAAACACTTGTGAGACATAAAACATAAAAATATGTGCATGGTTGATTGGTCCATTTTCCCTAGGAATGTTGTAACTCCATATCAACATTGACTCAAGGCTCAATTTCGTTATAGTGTATGTGAATGTCTAAACTGCTAATAAGTTAAAATCTAGGATTTTAGTGGGTTTTAAACCCTTTATTTCCTTCTTATCACAAGATTATTGAATGGAATGACCAAACACCTTAGCCAATGATATAAAAATAGAATAAGAGAGAGGGTCACCTTATCATAATGCTATAGTGGTCTAAAATAAGCCTTTTGGGCTGCCATTAACCAACACCAAATATATTGGGAAGGAGATACAACTAAAAATATACTCATACCAATTTTTAGAGAAGCCAAACTAGAGTAACACCTTTGTGAAGAAACACCAATTCATTTTATCATAAGTTTTTTTCATGACAAGCTTGAGAAAAATATATTTTTGGTGGTTATGCATCAATGATTAGTTAAGCTCATGAGTGTTTAACCCTAAAAATCTAGATTTAGATTATCTAGGGTTAAAGGGGTATATATAAATGAAATGGCACAAGGGTGATAATCAGAGCTATAGAAGGACAATTTAATGCTAAACTCAGCTATAAACATACACTAAATTTATTGTGATGGGATAGTTTACATATGAAGTTAATATAGTTCACAAGGAAGTGATTTACTTAGATTTTTATGACGTTAATATAGTTTTAGATCTGAAACAAATAAAAATTAGACAAGAAGGATATTCTAGAATAATTTTTAGATTTTAGATTGGATGTTACTAGCTCTCTAAACAATAACGTTAACTTGAGATGGTTGTGTAGATGCTACTGTATAAGTTTGATACTAGTGTCCTATACATAATATTTGATGGAATAAGATGCAACCACCTATATGTTTCTAGGTTTTACTTCTCCTTCACTCTGGTGGAATTAGATCTAGGTCATGGACTGTTTCTTCTCATGAAATGTTAAAATCCTAGCTTTCCATATTTATAATGACATGATGGGAAAATGGGTTAGTGGGCACATGGTGTTGA
>JARHVA010000221.1:1152500-1202500 GCA_037957365.1 Torreya grandis
TTTTGTGATCCAAATGGGACTCTTGTTTCTTTACTAGTGTTGTATCTTGTTCTCATCTTATTTTTTATGGGCTATCAGTGAGAATGGTTGGTTAAGGCATGGAGAGGATAACCAAAATTGTTATCACCACCCCCTATGTCTATGGTGGAAGGACTGTGAGGGAAATGGCCTTTGAGGGCCCAATTTTATGGGATCGTCTAAAAAGCATATTTTGGATTCCATTGGAATATTTTCTTGAGTTGGTATCACATGTTCTGGGGCTAGAATTTCTAGAACAAGGGGTTCACTAATGGGTCAATTTTGAGGTGGTGGTGGTTTTTACATCAAATTTAATGGCTCTAGTATCATATTCTAAGGTGGTGTAAAATCTTATTTCTTTCTATGTGAAGCTAGAACACCGCATTGGGTTGGTGGATAAGATTATGTTGCATGATTTAACCCATACCCAAATCATCATTTACGAGCTTGGATGGTTTGGGTCAGGTTCTTATGTTGCCCTTTTGAGCCTTATAAATGCACTTCATAATTCTTATGGGATTTGTGGAAGACCTATAGAAAAAGGTAAATTTGTTTGATCCCTTAGAAGGGCAATTCCTAACCTTACCACTTTTGGCATAGCTTCAAAGTCATATTCTTGAGATTTCACAATGGTGGGATAGTCGTTATAATAGGGCAAGGGTAGAAGTAGTCAATAAGATAGTGAAATTGGTCACTCATAATCAGGTAGTAGCACAACATTGGTTCAACAGCTCGTAAAAATTGAAAGCTTCTTAGATCAAATCTGCTACCCCCAACTTATAGGATTATGAAGTAGATAGTAAAGGATTGTGGAAACACCACAAATATGAAGTCATCGGTGAATTTGAATACAATGTCTACAGGAACAGGGAGCTAATTTTTATTGAGGATGTTGATGATGAGGTGCAGGCATGCTAAATCTATAATGTTCTCACATTTTCTTATGTTTGGTTTTTTGGCTTTGTTTTCTATCGATTGGGTTATTTATTGGGTGTATTTTCTTATGTAATGGTTTTTACTTTCCCCTAGGCTGTTTAGGGTTTCTTCCTATTCATATCATACCCACCTTGTTGTGGTCTTTGCTAGTTTATAGTTCCTGCCTTTATTGGTTGTATTTTGTAAACTTTTATTTCATCTTGGGGCCTTAAATAACCCCATAATTATCAAAAAAAATATTACATATTAATTTTATGGTATATATAAATATACTATATTATATATTTATCATATATATGGTAATTATAGATATTTAACTATAACAAATAATATATAAAAATATAATAATTAACATTCCAATGTTTACTTAGGTCATTTACATGTGCAATAATTTATTTTTAAGGATTATAAAAGACATATTTATAAAAAAAACTTAGAATTTAGCTTGATGTCCAACCTTGTAAGTAGCTCCAATAAAAAACTTGCAATTTAGCTTGATGTCCAACCTTGTAAGTGGCTACAACAAAAAACTAGTTTGTTTATATCAATACTAGTAACTATAAACTCAATATTTTTAGTAAGTACAACACATCTCAGCATAAAATCTTTAGTATATGTTTTATTAGAGTTTTGGAATAAATTGGTCTACTTTTGAGATAGTTTACCATCCTTGTGCCCTAATCTATCTCTACCCCTTTAACCCTAGATTTCCCATGTCTAGATTTTACGGTTAAATAAGAGCATCATTACTAGATAGTAGTGGGGATATTTTTGTCCCTAGGGAGTTTTGGTGTATGGTAAAGATCAGGGTTTTAAGTTGTTTGATTTTTGTTCATCTTTGCTTGTTTAGTCTATAAATTATGGAGGATATTTTGATTCACTTCAATGACCACTGTGCAACTATTTTTCCACTTGAAATCCTAGCTCAATAGACAATAAGACCAAGATAATTATGGATTAAAGAGGGATCAATGATTTTAGCTGTGATTGACCTTGGGATAAGTGCACACATTTAGGGGACAATAAAGGGCCTACTCGTGGACATGATTTTTTTAAATTTTCAAAAATTTGAACTTCTATAGATAATTTGAGATGGCTACACTCAAAATTTGAAGATGGTATAAAAACATTAATTGTATAATTTCGATTATAGTTTCCAAAAAACTTATTATATCTAACAATGGTTAAGTATAAGTACGTCAAACATCTAAAATTTGAAGAGGACATCCTAATTTTTTAAGAAAACATGGTAGATAGATGGCCGTATGGCCCACCATTTTTTTAGCATCATTAAAAATTGTTTGAAACCCTTGGGTGAATATTTAGAAAAGTTCTTCAAATGTGTTAAAAAAAATTCAATAAATCTCTTTTTTTGTTAATTTTATAATTAATTAGATCCTAAAAGCTGACAAAAAAATGGATAGCCAGTATGCAGCCCCCTAACTAACTCCAAAAAAATGAAAAAAAATGTTTTTTTATTGTGTGTATAATTTGGCCTAGTTTGTTACCATATAATTTTTTTTTGCACCTAGATCAACAAAAAAAATTAAATAAACATGAATAGGCATGTATATGTACGGCATGTAGTGGCCTAAAAAAGATGTAGTTAGAAATAAATATAATTTGAACCCTTAAAATAGCCCAAAAATTATAAAAATCATATATTTGGATAAAGGACAGCATGATCATCATGACAGCAATAATTTTTTGAATTTTAATTTTGAAATATATAGTGTATTTGGAACTTGATGTTTAAATTTGTTGGTTTCTATCAAAACTCTCAGTCTCAATTGTAGATGCATAGTCACAAGCTTTTGGCTCAAAAATCCAAGCCATTTTTGAGCCTAGAGGCTCAGTTTTGAATTCAAATTCAAATAGCACGTATGTATTATATAATACATACTCATTATTTTTTAATAACACCAAAAAACCAAATTTGGTCTTTGGGTATGCATTTTTCTTATATTTTGATATTCTAGTCTTTGGGTACACATTTTGTTTTGTATAAGATGTTATTTTGATCTTAATAAACTTGAAATGGTCACATGTATCCATTAGTGATTATGTGGTTTTAAGATGTTATTTGAATATGGTGTGCCTATAGTGATGAATGTATATCTTTAAAAATATCTAAATGCACTAGGGACCTTGTTTGAAACCATTAAGGAATGGTTATGCTTTAGAAATATAAGGTGGCATGGACCTTGTATTGAACAAGTATGACATATGTATAAGTTACCCCATCTCAAACTCTATTGATCATATTCAAGATACATTAAAGGTGATAATATCCCCTAAATCTGAGACCTGCTTCCTCTCAAGGATGATGCTGAGCATAGGGACCCAGTAATTATTCATGTGGATGATTTTGCTCACCTCATATAGATGGTTGATCAAAATTAAATATCAGTGTGTACCCCCTTGCTAAAGGTTTCAAGATTATATATTTTGAATATATTTAAACATCTTTTTCATATTTCATTGTAATGAGCTTAAACCTTATGATGTGGACAGTAAGAAAGTAGTATCTCAAAATTCTTGCTCTTGCTTGAGATTTGAGGTTAAGGAGTCCATTGTTGAATTATGTTCTCTTGTACATGTAATACTTAATATGAATGTACTTTTGGATCTAGATGTAATTCAAGGTAGAGGGATATAAATAAATTGAATACATACACAAAAATTTGATAACATTTGGTGCTCACTCAATTCAGATGGGACGTATGACAATTTTCTTACATTAATGGCAAGTTAGAGGCTCAAATCATGTGAATTATTTATTAGACATGATTTGATGGGATCGATTTCAATATTTAAACATTTTTGGCTTATATGTATGTATGATATTTATGAATAGGCCTTAATTGGATTGGTTGGAGGTGATGGGACCTATTGGGGTATCAAAGATCATGAGTTACACTCATGTGAGCTAATAATTGTAGAGAGTGAAGCATGCACATGCATAAATTTGGCCCTCATGAAATTTGAGATGTGTTCATATATTTTTAATTATTTATTATTGCTAATGGGATCATTGAGTACTTTAGATGACTTGACACGTTCGGGTTAGGCCCTGCCTATCAATTTTATCTATTTGAATTGACCACTTGGTATATAAAAGTAAATGTGGCCATCACTAATTGGATCAAGACTCCTAGGGTGTTAATATCTTTGATCCTTTTTGGGATTTATAATGTATGTATATCTGACAACTCTAACACTTCTCTAGGTCTACTAGACCTAAATGTGGAAATATTTTATTGGATTGGGCATACTAAGTCTCTGACAAATTTTATGTTTCTAGGACTTGATAGTTAGATCTCTAAAACTTATATGTGTGTACAAAATGCATGTGGTGACATCTAATTGGATCAAGCCTCATAAGGATTTGATAGCTCTTTAACACTTCTAGGACCTGACACCTCTAACAATGCTAACACTTTTGAGCACGTACAAGGTACACGTGGTGATATGTAATTGGATTTGGCCTTCTAGGGCATTGTGAGCTCTAAAACCTCTAGAACCTAATGTATCTCTGATAGCTTTAACACTTTTGAATGTATGAGGTACACACATGGCATAACAAGGTTCAATTATAGTTGTAATTAGAGTCAAAATAAGCCATGTATGAACCTATTTTAAATTGTATAATGATGTGATTTGGAATGAAATTAACCCTAGAATGTCATCATGTATATATATAATGAATCAAAGAGTTAGTTCATTTAATTAAGGAAGCATGGGAGGCTAATGTGAACCCCTTCTTAACATAAGTATAAGAGCATGATATATGCTTTGGGATAAAATTAAGTATGATTATATCATGAATTAAACGAATTAGTCAATTTGTGTAATTATGGATGTGATTTGGGAAAATTTGAGTTCCTAAACCAAATTTATGTCCCAATTGATTGTATAATCTTTGTACCATGTATAGCTTAACTAACCATAAATCAAAAATGCAAATACGAATGCAACAATGGCCAATTTGAACCTACTTAACCTAAATTGGAGTTTATTATGTGATTAAAGGGGCTAACTTAGCTCACATTCATGACATGTTGATTGTAAACCCTAATTTTATCACTTAAACATGTACAATTCCCCTGAACCCTAATTTTAGGACATATAAACATGTACAAACCCATTACACTAAACCCCTAACCCTAAATCCTAATTTTATAACAAACACAACCCCTAAGTTCCATGATTTCATCATAAATGCATAAATTCATGAATATGATTAGTATCAATTTGTGAAATTATTGTTTACCTAGTTTTTTAAGGACCTATGATGGGATTTGGGTTAAAATTAGCTCATTTTGCCTTACATATTAAGCTTTATTGCATCATATGATAGTCTTATTGCTTCATAGTCTTATCAAGAGTCTTATTGCATCGTATTGGAGATTTATTCATCATATTTAGGATTTATTCATCATATTGAGCCTTATTGCATCATATGATAGCCTTAGCATTGTATGATAGTTTATTGCATCATATTATAGTCTTATTGCATCATATTGAGCCTTATTGCATCATATTAAGTCTTATTGCATCATATTGGGGATTTATTACATCATATGATAGTCTTATTGCATCATATGATAACATTATTACATCATATGATAGCATTATTACATCATATCGAGCCTTATTTCATCATATTGAGCCCTATTGCGACATATTATACTCTTATTACATCATATTATGTATTTATACATCATATTATAGTTTTATTGAGTCTTATTGCATCATAATGGGGATTTATACATTCAATATGAGTGTTATTTTTATAGTCTATGCCTATACTTCAAGAAATGTATATGTGTTATAGTAATGCGTATGTGTTACTATAGCATATGTGTTCCTTGAAGTATAGACAAATATTACTTTTCAACATCTATTTTTATCCCAAATTGATATTGTTATCTCCACAAATATTCCTTGTGTGCACTTTGCATATTCTCTACGTATATTTTGAAGTAATTTTTTTGACCCCACATTTTTAAGTACTTTTTTGGGTGATTTTGTCAAAATGGTCTCTGGGTCATGTTCAAGGAAGAGGAATAATTATAAAAATAAAACACTAGAGCAATTAGAAGAGTTGAGAGAAAAAACAAGTTAGGAATGCAAGCATTTCATTCCAAACAAGGTACAAACACTAACCCTGATGAGCCAAATGCCTTAGATAATGAGGAAATTAACAATAATGAATTGAATAATGATGAAATTGACAATAATGAATTTAATTATGATGAAATTGATAATAATGAATTAAATAATGTTGAAAGTTCACATTCAAATTTAAAGTTTTTTATTTTATTGATGAAGAGCCTATGCATGATACTATACCCACGAACAATGAAGAAAATTTAATGGACACAAATAATGATGAAATTAACAATGAATAAAATTTCATGGAAACATATAATGAAGAAATAAACAATTAAAAAAAATCATGGAAACATATAATGATTTTGAAACACCCTCTCAACGGATTCCACCAATAACAACACCTCCAAGAATTGTGCATAGAAAATACAAGTACTTAATTGAAATCGATGAAAATATTTTGAAAACAATACATTAAAAAATGTCTAACTATCATTCAATAATACTGACTCAAGAAATTTGGGATAATTTATTTCATTAATTAGATCATTATAGTCAAAGATGTCAATTATTTATTTCATTGATGAAATTGGTTAAGATAAGACCTACAATGTACACATTAAGACTAAGAAAATCTAACATAGATGATTAAAATTATTAAATTATTTAAACTTTATATGATGCATATCATACTATAGGCCCGAGATCACATATCAAAGATTGTAATACTGCCCGATGTATAATGACAACTTGTGCAGTGAGTGCTGAAATAGGGAAAAAATGATTGATTTCAAAAACAAGATAAACACTTGATATAAATAGAAAAACATTAATGAAATAAATTACAAGATGTGAAATACTTAATGAACCTAATACCAAAGATATTTGGGCATTCTGTAGACTTTCACAAAAGGACAAGGCTATAGCCAATGCTTGAAAGACTTATTTGCACAATTTTGGAAAGACAATATAAGATTTTTGCTCAATACAAGAGATGTAGTGAAAAGAAGAGTTGGTTCTCATAAACGTAAGTCAAATTCAAAACATTTATTGGATATGACTCAAACATAATATTACTCTAAGTTTTTGGGAAAACATCCACAAATTACTATTTGTCAAATATTTTTTGAAATGGCCAAACCTTTCTATGCAAAAATAAATCACACATGCACCACTTTTTGTTGTATGCAACATTTTGAATTTTTAATGCACGATGATTTATTTTTATATTTTTCGGAGGCCAAACATTAACATATGAGGGTCTGAAATTAGTTTTTAATGATTTTTTCAAGAATTTTTTAAATTTAGAAATTGTACATTTTTAGAACCAGAAGTTAACTTCAGTTGAATTTTGTCCCATAGTCTAATTTTAATATTTAGGTTATTTTATTAAAAATTTAGAGCCATGCACACTTGCATGCAAAACTTACTATAAATATATGTTGTTAAAAATAGACAATTTTTTTAGATTTTAGATTTTTTCAAATTTTGCATGTAGACTTTAATTTCTTAGTTTAGGATTATTTAAGCATGGTTTGGATTTGTAATTATTTCAAGCAATCAATATGAATCTATTCTGAGTATTGTTTCAATATCTTATCTTATTGGTAATTTTCTGGTTCTTGTTAGTTTTTGAGTTCATTATCTGGTATCATAACAAGTTCAAATCTTGGAGGAGAGAAAATGGTGAGAGGATAAGGAGGTATGGCACAAATGAACTAAACTATACAAGAACTACAGAGGCAAGTTCAATAATTAACAGAGGTTATCACCAATTAATCAAGGAGACAAGGTGGTGATGAGTAAGACAAAGATCATGATGAAGAAATTCAGCAAAAAGAATAAAAAGAGCAACCACCATCGATAAAAGAGAGGAGTGTTCAAGATTTACAAGGAAGAAATGAAGGAATCAAGGTTGATGTTCTAGATTATGGAGGTAGTTTAAAACTAGAGGAGTTGATGGGTTGGATGAATAGCATGGAGAAGTTCTTCAAGTGGAAGACTTTGAGAGAAGACAAGAAGGTAAAATTTGCATACACAAAATTGAAAGGTCATGCAATGATTTGGTGGGATCACCTATAGAAAGAGAGACAAAATAAAAGGTAAAGACAAGATTAATTCATGGAAAAAGATGGAAAATAAGCTGAAGGAGAAATTTATTCTTGTGGATTATGCACAAACCTTATATAGAATATTTCAGAATTTGAGGCAAAAAGATTTCAGTATACAGGAGTATACAGATAAATTTTACAAGCTTTCCATACAATTGGAGCATGATGAAATAGAAGAGAAGATGGATACAAGGTATGTAAATGGTTTGAAATTTTCTATTCAAGATGAATTAAGCATGCATATAATATTTAACATGGAGGAGGCTTATCAATTAGCTTTGAAGGCACAAGAAAAACAAAATAGACAAAATTTCATAAGGACATCTATTGGTCCAAAAATAGGTAGATCCCCTCTAATAAGGGGATGAGGTGGGTTTAATACCACAAGAGGTGGATTTAATGCCAATAAAGGTGAATCATCATGTGGTGTAGAAAGAAAAGATTAAAATAGGCAAGGGTTTCAATACCAACAAAGATGAAGAGGATTTCAAAGAGGATGAGGTTATGGAGGTGCTAGAAGATGGTTTCTATTATAGATGTGGATAAGAAGGGCATAGATCATTTGAGTGTCCAAACTATCAAGATCTAGAAATGAGGCAATAAGATCACCCAAGAGTATATCTAGTTGAGGCTAAAATAAAAGTGTAGAATACTAAAGTTGCAACAAGAGATGTTGGAGAGAATCTCATGATGAGAAGAACCATGATTGCTTCAAGAAAGGAACAAGTACAAAATAAAGAAGGTGGTGATGCATGGTTGTGATAAAATATTTTTTGAATAAGATGTACTTTGGGTGGAAAGGTATGCAAAGTAATTATAGATGGTGGTAGTTGTGAAAATATGGTTTCTAAAGAAATGATTGAGAAACTAAATCTATAATGTGAAAATCATCCTAACCCTTATCAAATTTCATGGTTTAAGAAAGGAAATAAATATACAATAGATAAAAGGTGCTTAATCAAGTTTTCTATAGGAAAAACTTATAATGATGAAATATGGTGTGATGTTATTCTGATGGATGTATGTCATGTGTTATTGGGAAGATCACGGAAATTTGATAGAAAAGTAGTTCATGATGGAGCAAAGAACTCATACACTTTTTGGAAAGGTGTTACAAAGTTTTTTTACCTCTTAAAGAGGAAGAGAAGATATAAAGGATGCTCTGTACTAAATAATTTATCCAAGATATGAAGGCAGCAGGTTGTTATACACTAATAGCAAAGAATGAAGAAACAAAAATGGTACCAATACCAATAAAAATAGCAAGAGTGTTGAAAGAATATGCAGATGTTATGTCTGATGAGTTACCAGATGGTTTACTATCGAAAAGAGATATTCTGCATCACATTTATTTGATTCCAGGATCAGCTCTACCCAATCAAGCAACTTATAGGATGAGTCCAATAGAACATACAAAATTAAATATACAAGTTACTGAATTGCTAAGGAATAAAGTGATAAGAGAGAGTATGAGTCCATGTGCAACACTAGCATTTCTAACTATAAATAAATATGGAGGATGGATAATGTGTGTGAATAGTAGAGTAATTAATATAATTACAATAAAGTATAGGTTTCCTATACCTCGTTTAGATGATATGATGGATGTGCTTGCAGGAGCAAAATATTTTACCAATATTGATCGAAGGAGTGGCTATTATCAAATTTAAATTTGTGAAGAAGATGAGTGGAAAACTGCAATCAAGACTAGGGATGGCTTATATGAGTGGATGGTGATGTCATTTGGATTATCTAATGCACCTAGCACATTTGTGAGGGTGATGAATATAGTGTTAAGAGAATTTATTGGTAAGTTTATGGTTGTTTGTTTTGATGATATTTTGATATTCAATAGGAATAAAAAGAACACTTACAACATTTGAGAATGGTAATGGATTTGTTAAGAAAAGAGAAGTTGTATGTAAATTTGAAGAAGTGTAGGTTTATGCAGAATAGTTTGGTATTTTTGGGATTTTTAGTTTCAATAGATGGTGTGAAAATGGATGAAAAAGAGATAAAGGAAATTTTTAAGTGGCCTATTCCAAAAATCATTATAGAGGTAAGAAGTTTCCATGGTTTAGCAATTTTTTACAAAAAAAATATTAAAAATTTTAGTAGTGTTGTGGCACCAATAACAGATTGTGTGAGAGGGAAGGAAATTGCATGGACTAAAGTAGCCATAAAAAGCTTTGAAATTTTGAAGAATATTATAGAAGGGCCAATTTTAGCATTACTGGATTTTAACAAAGTGTCTGAGGTTGATTGTGATGCTTCATTTGTGGGAATTGGTGTTGTGTTGAGTCAAGAAGGAAAGCCAATAGCATATTTTAGTGAGAAATCGAATGAGGTAAGAACAAATTATTATACTTATAATGTTGAAATTTATGCAATTGTACAAGCATTAAGACATTAGAGGCATTATCTAGTGCCTAAAGAGTTTATATTATTTATAGATCATGAGACTTTGAAGTATGTGAATACACAAAATAAGTTGAATAGTATGCATGCAAAGTGGGTTTATTTCTTGTAGGGGTGTGCTTTTGTGTTGAATCATAAATCAAGAAAATAGAATCAGGTAGTTGATGCATTGAGCAAGAGGATAGCATTATTAACTACTATGGTGAGTGAAGTAGTTGGATTTGAATCTATCAAATAATTATATGATACTGATCCATATTTTAGCAAGTTCATTGAGTAATACATGAATCCATTAACAGGTGGGACAGATGATATTCATGATGAGTATCTTATACAAGAAGGTTATGTCTTCAAAGGGAAACAATTATGCATTCTAGTTGGGTCTTTATGAGACAATATAATAAGAGAATTACATAGTGGTAGTTTAGCTGTACATTTTGGTAAGACGAAGACAATAGCTTTGGTGGAGGAAAAGTATTTTTAGCCAAAGATGAAGAGAGATGTGACAAGGTATGTTACAAGGTGCATAATATGTCAAGCTGTTAAAGGACATGCACAAAATACCGAACTATACATGTCATTACCAGTTCCAAAAGGACCATGGACAAATTTGATTATGGAGTGTGTGTTGGGATTGCCAAACACACAGAGAGGTAATGATTCAATTTTTGTTGTTGTAGATAGATTTTATAAAATGGTTCATTTCATTACATGTAATAAAATCAATGATGCCACTAGAGTTGGAAAATTATTTTTTATGGATATTGTGAGATTACATGGTGTTCTAAAAATTATTACTTTAGATAGGGATACAAAATTTCTAAGTCATTTTGGGAGGATTTTGTGGAAGAATATGGGTACTAATCTACAATTTAGTAGTGCATATCACCCACAAATAGATGGATAGATAGAATTTGTGAATAGGATCTTGGGAAATTCATTGAAATGCATAGTGGGAGAGAAGCCAAAGCAATGAGACCTGGCTTTACCACAAGCTAAGTTTGCATATATCAGTTTAGTGAATAGATCAACTATAAAGTGACCTTTTAAAATTATTTATGTTAGAAATCCTATGGGTATTTTAGATTTGGTATAATTTCCAATTGTAGATCAAATTAGTGATGATGCAGAAGTGTTTGTAAAGCATATGCAACAATTATAAGGAGTAAGAAGAAAGTTACAGGAAAGTAATGAGAAATATAAATTAGTAGTAGAAGTCAGAAGAAGGTCCAAAGTATTTGAATAAGGAGAGTTTTTAATGGTTTACATGAGGAAAGAAAATTTTATAAAAGGCACATACAACAAGTTCAAGTAAAAAAAATTAGACCATGCAGAATTGTGAATAAAATCAATGATAATGCATATGAGGTAAGTTTACCACATAATTTTGATATATCTTTAGTATTTAATGTTTTAGATTTATATGAATTCCATGGATAAAATGATGAAGGTGACGAAGATGAAGAGGTAAATTGGGAGCAGCAGGTTCCAAAGAAGAAAAAAGAAAAAATAGTGCAGGTTTTGGATATGAAGACAGTGAGCACAAGGCAAGGGAATTATAATAGGTGTTTGGTGCAGTGGGGAGGATTGCAGTAAGAACACAACACTTGGATTGTAGAATGGGAGCTGAAGAAGATTGATAAGGAAAAATGGTAGCAATACAATCAGGGCAACTCGTAGGAGCTGAGTTGTTTTCAACTAGAAGAGAATGAAAATAGGCTAACCTTCCAAAGGTCATAACTTTTGACTTGTAGCTCCATTTGAGCTCTTCCACATGCCAAAATGATTGTCTCAGAAAGTTTGATTTTGTCCCAAGCTTCTTTATCCACTTAGATTTGATTTTGATATTTTTTTGCAGGTCAAACATGATCATTTAAGGGTCTGAAATTAGCTTTTAATAATTTTTCAAGAAATTTCTAAATTTAGAAATTATATATTTTTAGAACCGAAAGTCAAATTTGGTTGAATTTCATCCCATAGTCTAATTTTACTATTTAGGTTATTTCAAAAAAAAATTAGAGCTGCATGTTCTTTCATGCGAAACTTTTTATAAATAGCGACCACTAAAAATAGATATTTTCTTTAGATTTTAGTTTTCTTCAAATTTTGCATGTAGACTTTAATTTTTGAGTTTATGCTTATTTAAGCATGGTTTGGGTTTGTAATTATTTCAAATAATCAATATGAATCAATTGTAAGTATTGTTTCAAGATCTTGGCTTGTTGATAATTTTCTTGTTCTTGTTAGTTTTTGGGTTCATTAATATATAAAGGTCTCTCTCCTAGTTAAATCATATCATGTCCCAACTTATATGGTGGCTTTATAGAATGTGGTTGAATGGACACTCCATACCAAACTTACCAGTCTAACATGCCTCATTACTTTATTTCACTAACTATGGATTGGAAGGCATGGATATAAATATATTCCATCTACTATAAGTAATAATAATAATGGGATTATCTTCCACCATAGAGTGTGAAATTACTGAACCAAAAAAACTTTTATAAAGATGAAAAATAAGTATAATGTAATTGATATATTTTTGGTTATTTTATGGGGTATCTATTTTTTTATCTCAATATTTGAAATGATTATTATTAACTTATCAAAAATAATTTTTACATATTTTTTTTAAATTTATTCAATATTTCATATAAACTATATTTATTAAAATTTTCAAATTTAAATAAGAACTCTATTAATAAGTGTAATTAATAAAAATTAAAGTTTACCTAGAAACATCCCACAAATAATTCTTAATTAATAAAATTCAAATAATTTTTTTGGGTCCCTAGTATTTATTAACATGCATGGCTATAAAATGATTTCCCAACATCAAATATATTTTCATCCATTTCATTGATGATTACATTGGCATTATTCATAATTACAATGAAATTGCATTGTTGAAAAGAAACATTGAAATAAAAAATTGGGTAAACTATTCATAATTACAATGACATATATATATATATATATATATATATATATATATATATATATATATATATAATTTTAGTCAAGTGATCCTATTATGTATACATTTTTGTATGTGCATGATCTACATGATTTTGATACACATTTCCATTTTTGGAGATGTAAATTTAGACTTCATTTGGAGGATGAGGCATCCACTCCTCAAGCCTATATATATTTTTATCCTCCCAATCCCAAAGGTAAGATAATTTTGGCTAGTAAGATTAATAATAAATTCTATATATTATTCTACAATTGGTTTTGATGTGCAAATATTGTTCTTATCCAAACTTGTGAATCTTTCAAGAAGTTCCATCACAATATTATCTTAGTCTATTAGTTATGAATGAATATTCTTTTTTAATAAAGTTATTCATATTATGTTATTACTAATTTGAATTCATTTCATGTAATAATCATAATCTCTCTTTGTAGATGTATAATTACAATCTCATAAATATAATAACCTCTGATTATATATACTAAAGTTCACTATACTCTTATTCCCTTCGAATATTAACTGTGTTTGGTTATTGGTATGCTTATAGTAACTTGTTGGTAAACATTGGTTCCTAATTTCTTGTTGAACCTCTTAGTTCAAGAGCTAGCTTAGAAAGTTTTCATCCTATTTGATCTATAAACCTTCTTTCTGGCCTACTTCTCCTTCTTTTTTTAGTTTATTTTGATCCTACCCACCTTAGGTTAGATCCATCATCAATTTACCCATCTCAAGTAGATATAGATTCATACCATGTCTAAATCATCTAAGTTAAACATCTCCTCCACTCACTTCTATTCCAATAATAAGTTATTTACAAAACCCATTACCCCATTACTCATGTCTTGGAGTTAATATCTTTTTCATCAATCCTAGAATGTTAGAGGCTACCTTGCAAGGTTCCTTGGTGTGCATAAAACCCACATCAACACAAACTAGGTTAAAACACTTGTGAGACATAAAACATAAAAATATGTGCATGGTTGATAGGTCCATTTTCCCTTGGAATGTTGTAACTACATATCAACATTGAATCAAGGCTCAATTTAGTTATAGTGCATGTGAATGTCTAAATTGATTATAAGTTAAAATCTAGGTTTTTAGTACCTTTTAGACCCTTTATTTCCTTCTTATCAAAATCTTATTAAATGGAATGACCAAACACCTTAGCCAATGATATAAAAATAGAATAAGAGAGAGGGTCACCTTATCACAATGCTATAGTGGGCTCAAAGAAGCCTTTTGGGCTGCTATTAACCAACACCAAATATATTGGGAAGGAGATACAACTAAAAATATACTCACACCAATTTTTAGAGGAGCCAAACTAGAGTAACCCCTTCATGAGGAAACATCAATTCATTCTATCATAATTTTTTCTCATGTCAAGCTTGAGAAACATACGTTTTTTGTGGTTATGCATCAATGATTAGATAAGCTCATGAGTGTTTGACCCTAAAAATCTATATTTGTATTATTTAGGGTTAAAGGGGTATATATAAATGAAATGGCACAAGGGTGATAATCAGATCTATAGAAGGACAATTAAATAGTAAACTCATATATAAGCATACACTAAATTTATTATGATGGGATAGTTTACATATGAAAATTACAACTATGCTATATATATAAATCTAAAGGAAGTGGTTTACTTAGCTTGTTATGATGTTAATATAGTTTTGGATCTAAAATAAACAAAAATTAGACAAGAAGGAGATTCTAGAATAATTGTTAAATTATGGATTAGATGTTACTATCTCTCTAAATAATAACATTAACCTGAGATGGTTGTGTCAATTTTACTATCTAAGTTTAATACTAGTTTCCTATACATAATATCTCATGGAATAGGATGCAACCACCTAGATGTTTCTGGGTTTTACTTCTCCTTCACTCTGGTGCATTTATATCTAGGTCATGGACTGTTTCTTCTCATGAAATGTTAAAACCCTAGCTTTCCATATTTATAATGACATGGTGGTAAAATTGGTTAGTGGTCACACAGTGTTGATCAAACCCCAAAGACTGTACTATCAAAGGACACACTACTTACATAGCTAATACTTTAAAGAGGGCCTCAGACTAATGTAGTTATCTCCTACATTTTGGCTTGTGTGTGAATCATTTAATATATGTAAAATAAGTACAATAATGACCTAACTTTTAACTTGGTAAATTAGGCTCTTGGGATGCTCCTTTAGTACTTTATACCTATAGATGCATGGTCCCTATGACTAGTATGTAAACAGGAACTAATAGGGAAGCTTTTCTCAATTAAATTCTCTTTGAATGCTATTTTATCTGATTTCTAGGTTTTATAGGTGAGGAATGAATGAGAGTGGATCTTTTAATTATATCAATCCCTTTGGAGTAATAACTCACATTAAATCACTTAGTTTGACCATTAGGATACATTTCATTTGTAAATTAGATGACTTTAGGGCACTTGACACTTATGTTAGGACATGACAATAACGTCGATGTTAGTATCTATCTTGGAGGTTAGTTTTTAGGGAGTAATAAAATAGGTACATGTTTAGAACTTGCCAAAAGGGAAGATAATTACATTTTAAGCATTCTCAGCAAGCTACAAGGTTTATGTCATCAACATAAGACTAGATGGACTAAGAGATATGTGTCAAGGGGTACAAAGATAAAGTAGATGCAAGACTTGTAAAAGTGGGAAAAATTAAATAACTAAGATGAATAACCAAGGTCTAAATTTTCTAAGTTTATAATACTAGGGTGCTATATAATCATAAAATATTGTCTACAATGAGCAATGTTGATCCTCTCCAAGATCATGCAACTAGGACAAAGCCTCCATGTTTCAAGGAGACTAAAAGAGGAAAAAAATTCTTTAAATACATCACAATACCTTTGAAAATGATATTATAAATGGTGTTGCATAGGGATATACGCCAAAAATAAGAAAAGGATGAAGGTTTCTATTTCTTTGGTATTAAAGAAATGAATGTAAAATTAATATCCTTCAATACTCGCCTTGATTTTCAACATTCTTCCACAACTCAAAAGACATCTAGTCCCATAATGTCCTAGATTTTAGGTCTCATAAAGACACCTTAATTGAGAGAGATAATCTCTTTCTCCACTCTTACCTTTTTAGAAAAAAAAATCTTGAATTGACAGAGATTCTAGTCGCAAAGTCAAGGCTTGATGTGCAACCATTTTTTTGGAGAGAATAAACATTTTCAAGCCATATAGATGAATGGAAGACCACCATGATTTAAACTTGTCTTCCAATTTAGGGGCATGTAACCACATGATCTTGAATTTAAATGGGCATTGAAAAAATGTTGAGTCATTGATAATGGATAAGGAGATAGGATACTGGTCTAAACTGGAAGTAGGGAGGATTACACATTCTACATTCCAACTCAAATTCAATGATTTTTAATTAAACAATAAGTGGTCCAACCTTCCTATGATGTATTCAAAACCCAACCACTTATTGGGCCAAGTGAACCAACCATGTGTGGGTTTGAGATCCTCCAAAGCATTATCCAATACATAACTTTTGAAATCAATTTTGGTTGATCTCTTGGGAAGTAAATTCCTAAACTTAACACCTTTGACATAGCTTCAAAGTCATATTCTTGATATTTCACAAAGGTAGGATAGTCATTATAATATGGCAAGGATAGAAGCAGTCAAGAAGATAGTGAAATTGGTCACTCATAATCAGGTAGTATCACCACATTGGTTCAACAACTCACAAAAATTTAAAGCTTCCTATAACAAATCTATCACCCCTCAACTTATTGGCTCATGAATTAGATATTAAAGTCTTGTGAAAACACCATAAATATGAAGTCATCAATGAAGTTGAAGACAATGTCTACAAGGCTACGGAGCTAATTTTTATTGAGGCTATCAATGATGAGGTGCAAGTATGTGTAAATCTATAATGTTCTCACATTTTTCTTATGTTTGGTTTTCTGGCTTTGTTGTCTATTGATTAGGCTATTTATTGGGTGTTTTTTCTTATTTAATGGTTTTTTCTTTTCCCTAAGTTGTTTTGGTATTCTTCCTATTCATTTTGTACCCATGTTGTTGTGGTCTTTGCTAGTTTATAGTTCCTGCCTATATTGGCTATATTTTGTAAACTTTTATTTCAGTTTGGGGCCTTAAATAACTCCATAATTATCAAAAATTATATATTAAATATTAATTTTATGGTATATATGAATATAGTATATTAAAATATATTATATATTTATCATATATATGGTAATTATAGATATATAACTATAACAAATAATATATAAAAATATAATAATTAACATTTCAATATTTACTTAGGTCATTTACATGTGCAATAATTTATTTTTAAGGATTATAAAACACATATTTATAAAAAAAACTTAAAATATAGATTGATGTCTAACCTTGTAAGTGGCTACAATAAAAAACTTGCAATTTGGCTTGATGTCCAACCTTGTAAGTGGCTACAACAAAAAACTAGTTTGTTTATATCAATACTAGTAAGTATAAACCCAATATTTTTAGTAAGTACAACATATCTCAGCATAAAATCTTTAGTGTATGTTTCATTAGAGTGTTGGAATTAATTGGTCTACTTTTGATATAGTCTACCATCCTTGTGCCCTAGGCTATCTCTACCCCTTTAACCCTAGATTTCCCATATGTAAATTTTATGATTAAATAAGAGCATCATTACGGGATAGTAGTGGGGGTGTTGTTGTCCCTAGGGAGTGTTTGTGTATGGAAAAGATCAGGGTTTTAAATTGTTTGATTTTTGTTCATCTTCACTTATTTAGTCTATAAATTATGGAGGATATTTTGATTCACTTCAATTACCACTATGCAACTATTTTACCACTTGAAATCCTAGCTCAATAGACAATAAGACCAAGATAATTATGGATTAAAAAGTGATCAATGATTGAAGTTGTGATTGACCTCGGGATAAGTGCACACATTTTTTGAATTTTGATGTTGAAATATATAGTGCATTTGGCACTTGAAGTTGAAATTTTTTGGTTTCTATCAAAACTCTCAGTCTCAATTATAGATACATAGTCACAACCTTTTGGCTTGAAAATCCAAGCCATTTCTGAGCCTAGAGGCTCAGTTTTGAATTCTAATTAAAATAACATGTATGTATTATATAACCCATAAGCATTACATAATATGTATGCATTATATAATGCACACTCATTATTTTTTAATAACACCAAAAAACCAAATTTGGTCTTTAGGTACGCGTTTTTCTTATATTTTGATATTTTGGTCTTTGGGTATGCATTTTGTTTAGTATAAGATGTGATTTTGATCTTAATAAACTTGAAATGGTCACATGTGTCCATTAGTGATGATGTGGTTTTAAAATTTTATTTTAAGATGTTGTGTCTGAAGTGATGAATGTATAGCTTAGAAAATATTTAAATGTGCTAGGGACCTTGTTTGAAACTATTAAGGCATGGTTATGCTTTATACATATAGGGTGGCATGGACCTCATATTGAACAAGTAATAAATATGTATAATTTACCCCATCTCAAACTCTATTGAGCTTATTTAATATACATTAAAGGTGATAATATCCCCTAAATCTGAGACCTGCTTCCCCTCAAGGATGATGTTGAGTAGAGGGACCCCATAATTGTTCATGTGGATGATGTTTCTCACCTCATATAGATGGCTGATAAAAATTAAATATCAGTGTGCACCCCCTCACTAAAGGTTCAAGATTATATATTTTGTATATTGTAATGAGCTTAAACCTTATGATGTGGATAGCAAGAAAGTAGTATCTCAAACTTCTTGCTCTGGCTTGAGATTTGAGGTTGAGGAGTCCATTGCTAAATTATGTTCTCTTCTATGTGTAAGACTTAATATGAATATACTTTTGGATATATATGTAATTCAAGGCATAGGGATATAAATAATTTGAATACATAAAAAATTGATAGCATTCAATGCTTACTCAATTCAGATAGGACATTAAAGTGATTTACATCATAATTTCCTTACAGTAATGGCAATTCAGAGGCTCACATCATGTGAATTATTTATTAGACATGAGTTGATGAGATCGATGTCAATATTTAAATAGTTTTGGCTTATATGTATGTATGATATTTATGAATAGGCCTTAATTGTATTGGTTAGAGGTAATGGGACCTATCTAGGTATCAAAAATCATGAGTTCCACTCATGTGAGCTAATAAATGTAGAGAGTGAAGCATGAACATGCCTAAATTTGGCCCTCATGGCATCTGAGATGTGTTCATATTTCTTCAAGTGATTATTACTACTAACAAGATCATTGAGTACTTTTCAAGACTTGACATAATGGGGCTAGGCCCAACCTATCAATTTTATCTATTCAAATTGATCACTTGGTATATAGAAGTGTATGTGGCCATCTCTGATTAGATGAAGACTCTTAGGGCATCAACATATATGATCCTTTTGGGGATCTATAATGTATGTATATCTAACAACTCTAACACTTTTCTAGGTGTACTAGACCTACATATGGAAATATTTTATTAGATTGGGCATAGTGAGGCTCTAACAAATTTGATGCTTCTATGACTTGACAGTTAGATCTCTAACACTTATATGTGTGTACAAGATACACATGGTAACATCTAATTAGATTGGGCCTCATAAGGATTTGATATCTCTTTAACACTTTTAGGACCTAACACCTCTAATAGTGCTGACACTTTTGAGCATGTACAAGGTACACGTGATGATATATATTTGGATTTGGCCTCTTGGGGCATTATCAACTCTAAAACCTTTAGGACCAAATGTATCTCTGATAGCTATAACACTTTTGAGTGTATGAGGTATACACATAGCACAACAAGGTTCAATTATAAGGGTAATTAGAGTCAAAATAAGCCATGTATGAACCTATTTTAAATTGTATAATGATGTGATTTAGAGTGAAATTAACCCTAAAATGTAATCATATATATATATATATATATATATATATATATATATATATATATATATATATAATGAACCAAAGAGTTAATTTAATCAATCGAGGAATCATGGGAAGCCAATTTGAACCTCTTCTTGATGTAACTATAAGAGCATGATATATGATTTGGGAGAAAATTAAGTATGATTCTATCATGAATTGAACCAATTAGTTAATTGGTACAATTAGGGATAAGATTTCAGCAAAATTGAGCCCCTAACCCAAATTTATGTCCCAATTGATTGTACAATCTATGCACCATGTATAGCTTAACTGACCCTAATTTAATCAAAAATGCAAATACGAATGCAAATGTGGCTAATTTGAACCCATTGAACCTAAATTGGAGTCTATGATGTGATTAAAGGGGTTAACTTAGCTCACGTTTCATGACATGTTGATCGTAAACCCTAATTTTATCACTTGAACATGTACAATTCCCCTAAACCCTAATTTCATGACATATACACTTGTACAAACCTGTTACACTAAACCCCTAACCCTAAATCCTAATTTTATAACAAACACAACCCTTAAGTTCCTTGATTTCATCATAAATGCATAAATTCATGAATGTGATTAGTATCAATTTGTGAACCCATTGTTCACCTAGTTTTTCAAGGACCTATGATGGGATTTGGATTAAAATTAGCTCATTTTGCCTTATATATTGAGCCTTATCACATCATATGATAGGCTTATTACTTCATAGTCTTATCAAGAGTCTTATTGCATCATATTAGAGATTTATACATGATATTGGGGGTTTATTCATCATATTGAGCCTTATTGCATCATATTAAACCTTATTGCATCATATGATAGTCTTATTGCATCATATCGTAGTCTTATTGCATGTCTTATTACATCATATTGAGCCTTATTGCATCATATGATAGCCTTATCATCGTATGATAGTCTTATTGCATCATATTATAGTCTTATTGCATCATATTGATCCTTATTGCATCATTTTGAGTCTTATTGCACCATATTGGGGATTTATTGCATCGTATGATAGTCTTATTTCATCATATGATATTATTATTGCATCATATGATAGTATTATTGCATCATATTGAGCCTTATTGAATCATATTAAGCCTTATTACAATATATGATAGTCTTATTACATCATATTAGGTATTTATGCATCATATTATAGTTTTATTGAGTCTTATTACATCATATTGGATATTTATGCATTGAATATGAATGTTATTGCTTATTTTTATAGTCTATGCCTATACTTCAAGGAACGCATATGCATTATAGTAATGTGTACATGTTACTATAGCATACGTGTTCCTTGAAGTATATACAAAACTTACTTTTCACCATCTATTTTTATCCCAAATCAATATTTTTATCCCCACAAACATTCCTTGTGCACACTCTGCATATTCTCTACATACATATTTAAGTACTTTTTTTGACCCCACATTTTGAAGTACTTTCTTGGGTGCTTTTATCAAAATTGGCTCTTGTTCATGTTCAAGGAAGAGGAATAATTTGAAGAAAAAAACACCAAAGCAATTAGAAGAGTTGATAGTAAAAACAAGGTATGAGTGTAAGCATTTCATTCTAGACAAGGTACAAACACTAACCTTGATGAGCCAAATGCCTTAGATAATGAGGCAATTAACAATAATGAATTGAATAATGATGAAATTGACAATAGTGAATTTAATTATGATGAAAATGACAATAATGAATTTAATTATGATGAAATTGATAATAATGAATTAGATAGTGTTGGAAGTTCATATTCAAAGTTTAAAGTTTTTGTTTTTATCGATGAAGATCCTATGCATAATACTTTACCCACCAATAATGAAGAAAATTTAATGGACACAAATAACTATGAAATTAACAATGAATAAATTTTCATGAAAACATATAATGAAGAAACAAATAATGAATAAATTTTCATGGAAACATATAATGATTTTGAAACACCCTCTCAATGGATTCCACCAATAACAACACCTCCAAGAATTATGCATAAAAAAGGCAAGTACTTAATTGAAATCGATGAAAATATTTTGAAAATAATACATAATAAAATGTCTAACTACCATTTATTAATATTGGCTTAATAAATTTGGGATAATTTCTTTCATAAATTAGATTATTATAGTCAAAGATGTCAATTATTTGTTTCATTGATAAAATTGGTTAAGCTGAGACCTACAATGTACACATTAGGACTAATAACATCTAGCATGGATGATTAAAATGATGAAATTGTTGAAACTTTACATGATGCATATCATATTGTAGGCCTGAGATCACACAACAAATATTGTACTACTTTCTAGTGTATAATGACAACTTGTATAGTGAGTGCTGAAATAGGAAAAAAATGATTGATTTCAAAAACAAGCTGAACACTTGATATAAATAGAAAAACATTAATGAAAGCAATTGCAAGATGTGAAAGACTTAATGAACCCAATACCAAAGAGCTCTAGGCATTCTTTGGTAGACTTCCATGAAATTATAAGGCTATAACCGATGCTTTGAAAGACTTATTTACATAATTTTGGAAAGACAATACAAGAGTTTCGCCAATGCAAGACATGTAGTGAAAAGAAGAGTTGGTCCTTGTAAACGTGAATCACATTCAAAATATTTTTTGGATATGACTCAAACATAATTATACTTTAATTTTTTGTAAAAACATCCATAAATTACTATTATTCAAATATTTTTTGAGATGGCCTTTTTATGTAAAAATAAATCACACACGCACCACTTGTTATTGTAGGCAGCATGTTGAATTTTCAATGCACAATGATTTTTTTAGCCATATTAATTTTACTTTGCATACTAACAACATTTTTCATGAGTGTGGCATAGAATTTCTACCAAATCAGCTAGGGAATTTGTTCCAAATATTTTTTGTGAAATATCATATAGATAGTTCTTTTATAAGAAAGCATATTTGGATGAAAATTACAACATTTGCAATGGATTGCCAAATTTAAAAAAATGTATCAATGAGGAGTGTACAAGTGCAATTGAATAGGAATTAGTTGGTTTGATCAAATATAAATCTATGAATTATCAACTAAAAGATGGTAAAGAATTTAAAAGGTGTGAGCTTGTTATGAAAGAGATACATGTTTCAAAATTTATGGTCGAATTCATGGAGTAAATTGTTTATGAGTATGCAAGGCACACACATAGGGCTAAATGGTTGGATGAACATTTTAAGCTAAGCAAGGACACATTCCCACTTCATTTTATTATTTTAGTAGTCAACTTTATTGAAAATTACATATTCAAACCACAAATGGAAGTTTAATCACAGTATTACAACTCAACACAAGTTGTCATATTCATGCATAGAACATTCATGCATGCACTTAATAGTATAGAGGAATATCAAAAAATATTAAGGGAGTGTCATTTCTATATCAGTGATGACTGATCACATTGTACATAGTATGTACAAGGTTGTTTTGAGAAGTTTTATGGATAGTTGACTCAGAGGAACATTAATTTCAATTAGCATCACATTTGGTCAGATAATTGCACATCACAATTCAAGAATGCATGGATGTTTTATTAGTTAAGTAGGATTCACATTACCATTGATGTAGAACATATGTAAAGTTTCACTAAGGTTGGCCATGGAAAAGGAGAGCATGACGGTGCTAGAGCATGTGTATAAAGATTCATTGAAAGGGAAGAGTTAAAACTTGACCATGTTGCTAATTTGACTGATGCAAAAAATGTGACTGAATGGTGTAATGAGAACATATGTCATGGTGATCAAGAAAATTTTACTGTTCATAGACATTTTTTGTTAATGGAGGAAAAAACATGGCAAACTATGATTATTGTATGACTCTAATGGGTTCAAGTGAGCTCCACTCATTTCTTAGAATAAATGCATGTTCTGGGACTATTCATATGTGACACTTGGAATGATTTTGGACTTTATTTGGAATGAGTGTGAGTCACAAGAGTGGGTGGATGACTGGAGTTTTAGACCTCTAATTCCAATCAACACATATCATGTTCCACCCACATTACAACTTACAAGATATGACATCATCACATGAATTTGACCAGATATTTGATTTAGTACAGTCAGGTAGAAGATTAATCTTTATGTACTATTTATTCTCATTATCTATCTTTGTAGTGTCATTAAAAATTGTTTTTTGTGTTGCAAGCCATGTTTTTGTAGTTATTTTAGACAAGGACAATGAAGAGGGAACATATTACTACTTATATCAGTGTGTACATGGAAATAAAAATTGACTTCCCTGATCATAAATGGAGAAAACATTGCCTATCCCACTAGGTCTTTGGTAGTCACTGGAACTTGGTTTTGACGATATCCTATAAAAAATTTAAATGCATGGTTGTTTGAAGAATTTGAAATTCATAGAAAGATACTGCATTATTTAAAATTGGTTCTTATAATGAAGATTCAATTGTGAAAATAAAATGGGAGGCCAAGAAACAAGAATCTATGAAAATTTCATGAGTAAGACCTTGAATTTATTCTTCATACTATCAAAATTAGAGTAGATTTTAGTGGTTCATTGGATTGAAATGCACAGGTATGTTGACTTTTAAAATGTGTATGTAATCAATTTTACCAAATGTTTTTGATTTTGTAGGTAGTACATGCATAAATTTTATCTTTAATTACTTACTAACATTTTTTTGTAGTTTAGTGGTGCCAAATAAGCTTCCACCTTCACATGGTTGGCATCGTTAGTGTTGTCCCCCAAAAATATCACTCATTTTTGGGACAACATTTGAACTATTTTGGTCCTACAAACCAAAATTGTCTCTTCCCTTTCTGAAATTTGTCCTAGGCATTCAAATTCCTTATTTTTCAAGCTTCTCATAAATCTACAAACTCTGCAGGCTTAAATCTATGGGCTTTGCAGGCTTGAATCTACGAACTTTGCAGGAAAAGAGAAATCTACGAACTCTGTAGGAAAAGAAAATCTATGAAAATTGCAGGTCAATTTTAATGGGCTTCACAGGTTGAAATCTACAGACTCTACAGAAAAGAATCAAGCTTTTAACACTTAGGTGATCTCAAAGTTGGTTCAATGACCAAGTTCAACCAAAAGAATTCATCAGCAAGCTTCTAAGCAAGGATTGAACTGTTGAACCTTGAACCATTTTGGTTCAAAAGATTCTACAGTCAGGTTCAAAGGCTTCTACAAGCAGGTTCAATCAAAAGAACAAGTTTCCAAGGCTTGAACCATTGAACCGTTGAACCATTGAACCACTCGGGTTCAAGGTTCAATAGGTTCAATGCATTTGGTTCAATGAGGATCAAAAAGACTTAGCCAAATCAAAGAGAATGAACCGATGAACCATTGAACCAAAGTTGGTTCAATTTAGTTGGTTCAATGCTTCAGTTCACTCAGTCGGTTCATCAAATGGTTTAAAGGCTTTTAGTTCAATCAAAGGGTTCATCAGCTTGAACCATGTTGGTTCAAAGCTTAGTTCAAAGCTTGGTTCAATAGTTGGTTCAAAGGAGCAGTTCAAAGCAAAAGTTCAAGAGATCCTCCTGAAGGACAAGTGCCCTTGCAGAGGGCACTTGGTCGACAAAAGCACCCTTCAGAAGGGTCATTTTCAAGGAAGCCACAAAGGTAAGTTCTTTCAAAATTTTGTTTAAGGCAGTCGAAAGGCAAAGGCATAATTCCTTCAGACTTTTTGTTTGAAGGAATTCTATCAGACAAAAAGTCTGAAGGAATTTGGGAAAAAAACTACAGGAGGAAAGCCTGAAGGAATTTCCAAAGGCCAAAGACAAAGCAATCAGAACAATTCTTGTAGACTTCTTGTCTGTGAGAAAGCTTCGAAGGATTTTGAAGACAAAAGGCCATTGAAGGACCCCAAAGGGTAGGTGCCCTTGTGGGGGACTCTTAGCTGCCAAATTAAAGGACACTTCCCAAAGCCAAAGGGTCACCTTTCCTTCGGGAGGATGAAAAACAAGAAAATTGAAGAAAGCCCAAGGGGTGACGCGCCCGAAGACATCAAAGTCAAGAACGGCAAACTAGCTGTTGGAAATTAAAGTGTAGTGATAGGTGTGTGAACGTCAATTTTAAGGTTCGTAAAATAGCCATTGATTTTGAAAAGCCTTAAAGAACAGCCAAAGAACTTAGCCCGAAGGCCATCCGAAGACTACCCAAAGGGTAGATACCCTTGCGGGGGGATCTTCCCGACCCAAAGTGGATCATTTCTCAAGGCCTGAAGGGTAGTTTCCCTCTGGGAAAGCTCAAACGACAAAGCTAAAGGAATTACCAAGGAAAGTGACGTGCCTACGAATGTCAAAGTTGTGACAATGAAATAGCCGTTGATCCTTGTAGTTTTAAATCTATGGACCTAAATGCATTCAAATGCTTTAAGACCAAGATCAGTAGGAAGTGACTAATGAATAGAGCATCAAACTAAATCAAGGACCTGATTCAATTAACCAAAAAAGGAGGAACGATGAAGAAGGATCAGATCACCAGGTGGACATTGAAAGATGTAAACTTTCAATAGCGTGACTTGTTTCTCTGCATTGAGAAAAGAAAATGGGTAGATGCCCCTAAATTCCATCCTGTCTTCTTAACAAAATTCAATGCAACATGATGTGTTACTATTCCCAAGTCTGTCTTGAAGAGGCTATATAAGGGACTCTCTTGTTAGTGTAAAAATATCTCTCTCTGACAATCAAAAACGAAACTCTGCCCAAATTGAAAGGCATTACTGAGACTTTGAGCTCAAATCATTGATCATATTTTGTTATTGGAATAAGAAAGCAAGTGACTTTTCAGACTTTGTGCTATGATATCTTTGTTGTTGGGGAAACTGCTCTTATGTCTTTTTCCTTAATATATTTTCTATTCCTTTAATTCAACAAGTAGAATTAGTGAAAATAGTCAGGAAGGTGTCCTGAAGTCAACTTTGGAGAGACTTTGTGCCCCCATAATTACCTTTAGTGTGTTTTCTTTTCATTTCTGTGTAAAGGACCTTGGGACGACTTTGTGCCCTCATTGTCTGATGAACCAGATCTCTAGCAAATAAGGTCAAACTGTATGTTTTGATGAAGTACAGACCTCCAACTCACAACAGGGCATGAATAAAATATATATATTGACAACACTACCTTCATACTTAACTATCAGCTGGATTCCTCTTCCTCTTGACAGTACAGCATTTTGATTTAAAGGGGAGAGTTGATTTTCTGACCTATCTGACTACACTCTATTTAAGGCTAAATAAAAATATGAAGTTTAAAATATCCAATGAGTCATGATGGCTAGATGACTCACCTGATGTCAAAAACAACCACTGGACTCCATTTCTTGTCATGACCTGAATAAATGTTGAAACTACATCTAACTGTATACAAGGCTGTGTTTGAGTCGAGGCCTCCCATGATGAATCAAAATAACTGGTGACTCACCTAATGTCAGAACCGTTGCCTAATTCTAATGCATTGTAACGTCCTTACATTCAACACCTTATAACGTCCAGCATAACTTTGAGTATCGATGGCAACAACTTCAATAAGAAAACTACTAGAGTAGTATCAATGGCAAATAGAATTTTTTTACACACACACAAAGAGCACACTTTTATTTAATATACCAGAGAATATACATCTGTGTGTGTCTGCTCATTGCAGATCCTTCTCACACTGTGCCCCTGCTCCAATTGTCCACATATCCCCTATTTTCAAAAAAAAATCCTCATACAAAGCATATGGTTATCACTTAGATAATCGATCCTATATTAGGCTAAACCACAACAGCCTCCAAAAAAACAAAATGAAAATGATTCTTCTAACATAAGAAGAATCAGTTCGCCAGATATCTCCCCCAACAGACTTAAAATCTGCAGAGGTAGATATTAGTTTTGTTTTATTTGAAAATAGACAAATTTGAAAACTTTAAAAATGAAGAAATGGTGGGAAACTAATATGTTAAATAAATTTCCAAGCACAATGATGCTCTTGCATCATTCTTCCAAGGAGCAAAATAAGTATTCTTCACTTGTTGTTTTTCTTCAGCAGTTCTTCTTCGCTTGTGCCCAGCTTAAGGATGTCATTTGCATTCAACCATGTTGCATCTTCAGCTGGTAGATTCTTCCACTTAGCTAAATACTGGAAATATTCTTTGCCCCTTGTCTTTTTAACCATTTTTTTGTCTAAAATGCTCTCAATCTCCTTTGGCACTTCCTTTGGTAGTTGCTGCTCCCATTGGATAACTTCATCGACCCTTGTTTCAGTTTCTTTGGCTGGTTGTCCTTCATCTTTATATGGATATAGATCTACAACATTAAAGATTGGAGAGTTTCCAATCCCCTTTGGCAATTCTATTTCATATGCATTATTTGAAAACTTTCTTATTACCTTGCATGGTCCTATTTTCTTTAACTTCAGCTTATTGTATTCCATTTTTGGGAACCTCTCTTTTCAGAGGTGAGCAAGAACAAAGTCTCCAATACTAAAACTGACCTCTCTTTTCTTTTGATCTGCCCTTAGCTTGTACTTGATGGTGTTTTCTTCAAGTTTCTTCTTTACCTGTTCATGCAAATTTTGCATGGCATTGGTAAATTCTTCTGCATCAGCACTCCTTGTCTCCATGCTACTTAGATTTCTTAACTCATACACACCTCTTGGATGCATTCCATACATGATTTGAAATGGACTCAATCCTGTACTTCTGTTAGGAAAATCATTATAGGCAAATTTAGCTTGTGCAAGTGCAAGATCCCATTGTTCTGGATGCATACTTACCAGACTTCTCAGGATGTTGCCCAAGCTCCTATTGACAACCTCTATTTGGCCATTAGTTTGGGGATGATAGGCTGAACTAAAACTCAATTGTGTTCCCAATTTATTCCATAAGGTTCTCCAAAAATGTCCAACAAATTTGGTGTCCTTGTCAGAAACAATGCTTCTAGGCGATCCATGCAATCTAACAACATCTTGAAAGAATAGATTAGCTATGTGAGTAGCATCACTTGTTTTTGAACATGAAATAAAATGATCCATCTTTGAAAACCTATCTACCACAACAAATATGGAATCATGGCCTTTTTGAGTTCTTGGCAAACCAAGTACAAAATCCATGCTTATTAAATCCCAACGCCTATTTGGAATGGGCAGTGGCTGGTACAAACCTACATTTTGACTACTTCCCTTGGCATATTGCCATATTTTACACCTTTTAACAAATTTATTAACATCAGTACCCATACTTGGCCAATAGTAATGAGCACTTAATTGTGCTAATGTCTTATTCTGCCCAAAATGTCCTGATAAGCTGCCACTATGCTTTTCCTTCAACAAATTCTCTCTCATGGAACTCTTGGGAATGCAAAGCTGGCTACCTCTAAATAGTAGACCCTCTTGGACCATGAAATCTATCCAAGGACTTCTATCAACCCCCACTGGATTCATACAAGCTTCATATGGTTCCTTGAAGTCTGGATCTTCCTTATATAGCTCCTTCAAATCTTCAAATCCCAAAATACTTACTTGAGATTCCTGCATGATCAAATTCCTCCTGCTTAGAGCATCTGCAACCTTGTTATATTGTCCTTTCTTGTGATTAATAGTGAATGTGAAGCTTTTTAAGAATTCAATCCATTTGACATGCTTTTGATTACTTATTCTGATTGCTAATGAACTGTAAAGCATAATTGTCAGTGAACAAAACAAATTCTTTAGTTAAAAGATAATGCCTCCATTTCTTCAAAGGTTGTACAAGAACATAGAATTCTTGATCATAGGCTAAATACTTCTTCTTAGCATCACTTAATTTTTCACTAAAGTATGCTATAGGCTTCCCATCTTGGCTTAAAACAGCGCCTATTGTAGTTCCACTAGCATCACATTCTACTTGAAAAAGCTTATTGAAATCAGGTAAGGTTAAGATTAGTTCTTTAGTTACCTTCTTTTTCAATAATCTGAAACTCTTATCAGGAGCCTTAGTCCAACAAAAACTTCTTTTATCACCTTTGATTGTCTCTATCATTGGAGCAACAATTCCACTAAAATTTCTTATGAGTTTCCTATAGAAGCTAGCCAAACCGTGAAAGCTTCTTACCTCATATGTGCTCTTGGGTGTAGGCCACTCAAGTATAGCCTTAATCTTTTCCTTATCCATCTTCAATCCTTATTTTGAAATCACAAACCCCAAATATATCAACTTTGTTTTCAGAAAACTGTACTTCTTAACATTGATTAGCAATTTCTCCTCATGTAGCTTACTCAATACCATCCTCAAATGTATCAAATGATCTTCCTTAGTTTGAATAAACACCAAAATATCATCCAAATATACTATCACAAACTTACCAATGAACTCCTTCGGCACTTCATTCATCAACCTCATGAAAGTGCTTGGTGCATTGGTTAGTCCAAATGGCATAACTAACCACTCATAGAGTCCATTATTGGTCTTGAAGGCTGTTTTCCATTCATCCCCTTCTCTTATCCTAATCTGATGGTAACCACTTTTCAATTCTATCTTAGAAAAATATGTAGCTCCACTTAAACAATCAAGTAAATCATCAATTCTAGGCAATGGAAATCTATACCTGATAGTAATCTTGTTGATTGCTCTAGAGTCTGTACACATTCTCCAACTCCCATCCTTCTTAGGACTCAACACTGTGGGGATAGCACAAGGACTTAAACTCTCTCTTACCAATCCTTTATCTAACAATTCTTGAACTTGGTGCTTGATCTCTGGCTAATGCTTCTCAATGGTGGTAACTCATTAGGTAAATCATCTACCACAATGTCAATGTACTCATTCAACATATCTTGAATCTCTAAAGGCAAATCAATCAACTTAACACTAGTGACTACACTCCTTGGCTTATCAATTACAGTAAAGTTTACCTTTTCCTTCTTTATTTGATGTAAAAACTCTTTACCACTCACTATCAATACTTTAGAATTTTGTCCTACAATAGCAGTAGCCTCTTCTTTCAATGGTGTGAGTTTATGCTTGATCCCATCCTTTTCAAACATGTATGTATTCTGCCTTCCATCATGCATAGCCTTCCTATCAAATTGCCAAGGCCTTCCAAGCAAGATATGACATACATCCATGGGCATGACATCACATAAAATCTGATCCTTATATGTTCCTATCTGAATATCTACTTTACATTGTTCACTTACCAGGAGTTTGTGTCCTTTTTGTAGCCAAGAGACTTGATAAGGTGTAGGATGTACCTACTTCAAGCCTAGTTTCTCCACCATCTCATTTGACACAAGATTGTCAGTACTTCCGCTACCTATGATGACCTTACAGCATTTCCCCTTACTTTTACATGTGGTTCTAAATAAAGTTTTCCTTTGAGGTGGTTCTACAACTTCTTTATTTGGATTTAACAAGATTATTTTCATCAAAAGAGACTCACCTTCTTCTGGGGTATCTTCATAAGCTGCTACAACTTCTTCATTTTTTTCTTCACCTTGAGTCACATGTACACCCCTCTCATGGCTGGTAGAAGGGTTCTCTGGACACTCATATGCCCTGTGTCCTGCATACTTTTTGCACTTAAAGCATTTGCCCATGAATCTTCCTCTTCCTCTTTAATATCCTTGGTATGGCCTTCTTCCTCTTGGTGTATAGCTGCCTCTTAAACTTTGTGAGTTGTTGCTTCTTCTTGAGATGTTTGCAGTTGTCTTCTACCTCCTTGAAATCCTCTACCTTTGATGGATCTACCCCTTCCTCTTGAGAAGGACGTTTGTTTTCTTGCAATCTTCTCCTCAGCTTTTAAGGCAAATTGATATGCCTCCTCAACTGTCTTAGGAATGAGAAGGCTAATCTCATCTTGAATGGTAAATTTTAAACCATTAGTGTATCTAGCTACCTTCTCTGTGTCATCCTCAATATGGCCTAATCTTATAGTCAACCTGTAAAATTCTTCAATGTATTCTTTTACAGACATCTCTTTTTGCTTCAAATTTTGTAATTGCTTAAAAAGATTTGCTTGATAATCTTTAGGCATAAACTTACCTTTCATTTTCTCTACCATTCTATCCCAGCTTCTGATCTTTGGCTTCCCTTTCCTTCTTCTTTCTTCTTGCACTCCATCCCACCATAGGGATGCATGGCTCTTAAGCCTTGTCATGGCATACTTGCCTTTCTTATCATCTTCTTCAATTCCTTCATACTCAAAATATTTGTCTAATGCATTAATCCATCAATTAATTCTTCCACATTCAAATTACCTTCATACATTGGAACCTCCATTTTTGGCTTTGTGTTCACCTTCATAATGGCTCTAATCAACCTATCTTCAGTTGTTTCTTCTTCCACCACCAATTCATCTTCTAGTGGCTCCTCTTCTCTATCATTGACTTCACCCATGTCAGTGCTTCTTCTTTGAGCCATCTCCAAGTCTTGTAGCCTGGCTGTCAGGTTTCTAATCTCTTCTGCCAGTGCAACCTATCCTCCAAGTCTCCTTCCTCTAGCTCTATCTCTGTTCCTAATTCTTATGGCCATCTTGCTTCTTATTCTCTTGGATCTTTAGATTGTGCACAATCTCTTGAGATCTGATACAAAATGATGAACCAAATCTCTAGCAAACAGGGTCAAACTATATGTTTTGATGAAGTACAGACCTCCAACTCATAACAGGGCATGAATAAAATATATATATTGACAACATTACCTTCATACTTAACTATCAGCTGGATTCCTCTTCCTCTTGACAGTACTGCATTTTGATTTAAAGGGGAGAGTTGATTTTCTGACCTATCTGACTACACTCTGTTTAAGGCTAAATAAAAATATGAAGTTTCAAATATCCAATGAGTCGTGATGGATAGGTGACTCACCTGATGTTAAAAACAACTGCTAGACTCCATTTCTTTTCATGACCTGAATAAATGTCGAAACTGCATCTAAATGTATACAAGGTTGTGTTTGAGTTGAGGCCTCCAATGCTGAATCAAAATAACTAGTGACTCACCTAATGTCAGAACCATTGCCTAATTCCAATGCATTGTAACGTCCTTACATTCAACACCTTGTAACGTCCAGCATAACTTTGAGTATCAATGGCAACAACTTTGATGAGAAAACTACTAGAGTTGTATCAATGGCAAACAAAATTTTTTTACACACACACAAAGAACACACTTTTATTTAATATACCAAAGAATATACATCTATGTGTGTTTGCTCATTGTAGATCCTCCTCACACTGTGCCCCTACGCCAATTGTCCACATATCCCCTATTTTCAAAAAAAAATCCGCATACAAAGCATATGGTTATCACTTAGATAATCGATCCTATATTAGGCTAAACCACAACAGCCTCCAAAAAAACAAAATGAAAATGATTCTTCTAACATAAGAAGAATCAGTTCACCATATATCTCCCCCAATAGACTTAAAATCCGTAGAGGTAGATATTGGTTTTGTTTTATTTGAAAATAGACAAATTTGAAAACTTTAAAATGAAGAAATGGCAAGAAACTAATATGTTAAATAAATTTCCAAGCACAATGATGCTTTTGCATCATTGTCCTTCATATCTCACTCTTGGGCAATTTAGGTGGAGACTTTGTGCTACATCTCAATTTGTTGGTTACTACGTCCTTGCTTACATTTTGCATTTACTATCAGGAGCATTCTTGTGGTTTACTGAATAGTACTTCTAAAAGAAGAGGAGTGTTTTCTATCATTTTCCTTGAGATTTTTCCTTTGATTTTCATGCATCATCTCTGAAGAAAGAGAGATGGATGGTTTATCCTACCCTTGAGTATTATTTTCTATTTATATATATATAGCATATCTATAGGGAACCTCCCCTTGATGAGAGGAGAGATTAGTCCCCTTTTGATGTAGTAAACTTGCACATTTGGATGACCAATCTTCCTGCTTTGGCTGATCAGACCTATTTTATTTATCAATACACTGATCAAAAAAATAATCAACCAACAGTTTTTGGCGACTCTGCTGGGGATATAACCCATTATCATTATAACCCTTATCCATTACAGACTCTGGAAACTCCATTACTTGTCTTACCCATTATCCATTTCTAGCCTTACCATTCACCTCCACACTAACTGGGAAAGAACGCACAATTTAAAGCCTCAAGCTTCAAACTGAAGCAAGGTCAATTCTTTTCCATTTTTGTTTCACAATCTGGAAGATTCAAGGTATACACGAAGCCAAAGGGATAAAGGTATTGTTGACCCTGTATTCGAGTTGGTATAGCAAAGTTATTTTGATCTATTTCTTTCACCATCTTACCTCCAATGAACCAAAAGCTTTCCTCCTACTAAAGTCAGATCTCCATTGCCAGATGAAGTATTCACTTTTATTATTGATAAAGCTTTGCCAATAATTACCTCTCTGAGATTTATTATTCCTCCTTTTCATAGTCATATAATGGTAGTTCAAGGCCCCTGGGATAATGCTTTTGGTCCTCTCAATCTTACTCCACCTCTACATGAGCTTCCACGTAGTTCAAGGAAGAATTTCCCCAAATTCTATGGTGATGGGAAAGTTCATCCTGATGAACGCATTACAGCCTTCAGCATAGCTTGTGGAGTAATTGGAGTAGAATTTGAAGATGTAGTAGTCAGGCTATTTGTAGAAACATTACAAGGTGCTGTTATAAATTGGTTTTGTCATCTACAGGCTAGGTTAGTCACTGATTGGAATACCCTCAAAGCTAAGTTTGAAGATAGATTCAAACTTGTAGAAGATGCACATGCACTTCTGGCTCAACTTACATAGATGAAGAAAGAGCCTCATGAACCAATGAGGGACTTCATAGCTAAATTTGACAAATTGAGGAACAGAATTCCTATAATTGCTCAACCTATAGCTAAGAATCTCAAATCCTTCTTCATTAATTCTCAGTTACCTAAAGTAAGTTTTCTTTTGAGACGTGCTGGTCAAATAGATCTTGCTACAACTCAACTTTTGGCCACTGAGGTAGAAGATGATCTCATCTTAGCAAGGAAGATAAGAAGAGATCCAAATAGAAATAGATCCTCATCATCTTTTGAATATTCATCTACAGGCACCACTGAGCCAATGGTGCAAAAGCTGACAAATGAACTTCTAGCCTTGATAAGACAAATGGCATAAGGAATGTCTTCTGCTCCTTCATACAGAGATATGCCAAGAAGGACATTTTCAAATCAGTCATATCAAGGAAATGCTACCAGGAATCAAGGGCAACAAAATCATCTTCCTCCCCCACAAGGAAAACTTGCCCTAGAAGCTCCTCCAACCAGTTCAATAATGGGATATCTTGAAGTAAAATTAGAGTTCTCTTTCCAGCCTGAATTTAATCAAGAAAATGATGTTGATATCCTTATAGAAAATCAAGAAAAATCAGCTGGCAACTCCCACATTGGTTTCCTAAACTATCAGTATGAACCTGGAAGCAAAGGATAAGCTTTTGATGGATCATATGCAGTGTTTACCAGGTCTAAGAACCAATCAATCTAGAAAGCTGATAAAGAGAATATAGAGGAGCAACCTCAACCAGCAATTACAATTGCTAAGCATGGAGCCACTCTGCCTTTCTAGTCAAAGGATCTAGTGATCACCCAAAAGACAAGTACATCAATTTCACCTTCACCTTCTACTTTAATTTCACAAACCAACCCTCCTCCCATCCCTCCTAAAACCCAAAAGGTTGAAATACCTTCCTCTATACCTAGCTCAATTCAGCCATTTGACATAATTGATCATGTCAAAAAGACAAAAATATAGATGTCTGAATTTGAATATTTGCAGTCCAATCTTGATCAATTGGATAAGTTGATCCAATGTGTCAAGAACCAAACCATCCCTGTAGGACAAAAAATTAAAAAGGTAACTCTTGATTCTCCAAAGAACATGCCCATTCCGAATAATCTTGTCATTACTCCTCTAGCTGCTCTTGGAAAAATAGAACCTTTTTATGTTTCCTTATTGATAAATGGTTATCAACTCAACAATTGCATCATTGATTCTAGGGTATCTGATAATGTCATGCCTACTAAAGTAGCTGAGTCTCTAGGTTTCACACTGACCAAAACCTTTGGGAGATGTTTCTCCATGAAGAACAAGTAAGTACCACTACTGGGGCAAATCAAAGATGCCCAGTTTGCATTTGTAGCCTTTCTAGACAAGAGAATCAAGATCACTGTCTTGGTGGTTGATGTCCCAACATCTTATGGCATTTTGCTTGGATGAAATTTCTACAAGGACATGGGAGGAGAACTAAGCATAAACCTGTCTGAGGCAAGGATCCCTGTACAAGGCGTAATGAAGAGATTGCTCCCTGAGAAGGAGGCAAAATATGTGGTCACCTAAACATCAGCCCTTGAAGCTCAAATTCTTTTGAAATTCATAGGTATGGGTAACTAATTTCTATCTATAGATGAAGTGCATGAAGCATCTGATAAAATTCTTGAAGTGTCAACCCAGAAATTAGTTTGACTAGAATAACAGAAGAACTAGTAGGTTGCAATACAAATGAAGAAGGACCCTCCCTCCCTAATGAAGGAAAGTTTTAAAAAAAATAGTATCTGATGGGGTATGGACTCTAGAATTTGATGGTAGTTGTTCCTCTACTAGTTCAAGAGCTGGGATTGTGTTGATATCTCCTTAAGGAGATATGTTTCCTTCATCTTACAAATTACAATTTAGTAACACTAACAATACAACTGAATATGAATCTTTGTTGCTTAGAATGAAGGCTACTCAAAATAAAGGCATCAAGTTTCTTCATGCCAAAGGGGATATTGAATTAGTGGTTTTTCAAGTGAGAAACTTATACCAAACCAAGAATGAAAGATTACGCCACTATCGCAACCTGGTTTGGGACCAAATTGAAAGCTTTGATGCTTTCAACATTTCTGCCATACCTAGAGAGTCTAATGATAGAGCTGATGCACTTGTTGTTTCAAGAACTCTTTTAGTTCCTCACTTAGATTTCAAAGAAGATAGGTATACTATTGACCTAATCTGTAGACCAAGTGTTCCTGACAATGCTAATCATTGGCAAGTATTCAATGATGATCATCAAATCATTGTCTTCCTAGAATGAAAAGACAATTTTGAACAACTACATTTTGAAGGCAGTAAACCTTAGAAGTATGAATCAGTGTCTGAATCTAGTTCAAATATAAATGAAGAATTCTTACAGTTGAAAGGAAATAAAATTTCCAAAGGCCTAGTTTCTCTTGAGAAACTGTTTGACAAGCATGATAGATTCATCAAACAACAGCAAATAGATTCAAGTTTCTCTCAGAGATTTGATCAAGTAAATCTGACTACTAAAGAAAATCCCAAAATGGTTAACATTGGTAAGTGTTGCACCCTTGAAGAAAGATTCAAGTTCACCACTTTACTTTGTCAATACATGGATGTCTTAGCATATTCTTATGACAACCTGAAGTCTCTCAGACCTGATGAAATATGCCATGACATTCCTCTCAAGGCTGATTCAATGCCCTATAAGTAAAAATCCAGACAGTACAATCCAAAAATATCAAGTACTATTCTATCTAAGATACAAAAAATGTTAAATGCTAGAATCATCTTCTCAATCCATCATTCCACATGGATTGCAAACATAATGCATGTAAAGAAGAAGAGTGGTGAAATTCACATTTGTGTATATTCTAGGAATCTGAATTAGTCATCTTTGAAAGATAATTACCCTTTGCCAATTATGGATCAAGTGCTTCAAAAAGTGATAGGTTCAAAGATGTTATCAATGTTAAATGGCTTTTCAGGATATAATCAAGTTGAAGTTGGTGAAGCAAACCAATACAAGACTGCATTCACTACACCTTGGGGTACATTTGCATATAGAAGGATGCCTTTTGGCTTGATAAATGTTGGTGCCACCTTTCAGAGAGTAATGGATTTGGCATTCAAAGATGAGATAGGCAAATTCATAGTGGTATAACTTGATGACTTAACCATCTTTTCAAAGCATCGTTCTGATCATGTACACCACTTACAACAAGTGTTGGAGCGTTGCCGCTAGAATGGTATTTCCTTGAACCCCAAGAAATCTATTTTTGGAGTAATAGAGGGGAAACTCTTTGGACACATTGTGTCTAAAGAGGGCATAAAGATTGACTCAGACAGAGTCAAGTCTCTTCAAGAGATTAATTTGCTTACAAATAAGAATGTTGTTCATTCTTTTTTTGGAAAGGTGAATTTCTTATAGAGGTTCATCCCTGAATTTGTGAAGAAGACTAGACACATTGTGAACATGATAAAAGAGAAGACCACCTTCAACTAGACTAAAGAAGGCAAGTCAGCATTTTGGGATATCAAGACTACCATTGCCCACACCCCTACCTTGGTTTGTCCAGATTACAACAAAGATTTCATCATATATAGCTATGCTTCTGAACACATGCTTTCAGCAATTCTTGTTCAACAAGACAAGGAAGGTATGGAATCTCCTATTTCTTTCATGAGTTTCCCTCTCCAAATGAGATGAAGTATTCAAATGTATAAAAGCATGCTTATGTGAAGGTGAAAGCAGTTAAACATTTCCTCTTCTATATCCTAAATTCACACACTACTGCCTTAGTTCCTGACACCACAATCAAGTCCATATTAACTCAGCAAGAGTTTGGCATAAAAAGAGGCAATTGGATTGCAAATATCTAAGAGTTTGATCTAGACATCAAGCCAACAAAGCTGGTCAGGGGAAAAGGCTTATGCCAATTAATTGCTAATAATAAGCCAGAAGATAGATAACATGAAGAAGCTGAAGTGGAAGATACACCAACAATCCTTTTTGTCTCCACTACCAATGAGTGGTATTCAAGTATTGCTCATTTCTTTACTTATGGTGAAAGAAAGGAGGACTATCAAGTTGAAAGCTACCAAATTTGTCCTTTGGGACAACGTCTTGTACAAGAGAATCATAGATGGAGTATTCTTTCGCTATGTAGACAAAGAGCAACAAAGCCAAATTTTTAAATCTTTTCACAATATGGCCTATGGAGGACATTTTTCTACTCCTGTAACTACTCACAAGATTCTACGAGCCAGGTATTACTAGCCAACTCTTTTCCAAGATGCATATAAGTGGGTGAGAAATGTGAACTCTGCCAGCAATTTGTTGGAAGACCCAAGTTAGTTGCCCTACCTCTCAAGCCAGTGATTATAGAAGAACCTTTCTAGTAATGGGGGATTGATTTTATTGAGACTATAAACCCATTTTCAAGTGTTGGACATGATTATGTCATTACAGCAACTGAGTATTTCACTAAGTGGGTAGAAGCAATTCTAACTAAGCATGCTACTTCAGAAGTTGTATGCAATTTTCTCAAGAAGAATATCATTTCCAGGTTTGGAGTTCCAACCAAAATTGTTACTGACAATGCAGCTTGTTTCACCTCTCAAAAGATTACACAATTCTATTTTCATTATGGAATTACACTCTCTCACTCTTCTGATTATTTTCCACAAGGGATTGGACAAGCTGAATCAAGCAATAAAAACTTGGTAACTATCATCAAGAAGCTAGCAAATGACAATCAAAGGACATGACATAAAGCATTGATTGATGCTCTATGGGTAGACAGAATCACACCAAAGAGGGCAATTGGTATGTCTCCTTTTCAACTTCTTTATGGTATCAATGTTGAAATACCAATCACCTTAGAATTTATAGCCTTGAAATTGGCAAAGGCAATTGAAGATCAGACATATGAAAGCTCTCTTGATAAAAGAATCATGTGCCTGACTAAGCTAGATGAATAGAGAACCATGGTGGTGGACCGAATTGCTGCTCATCAAAGTCTAGTAAAGAAACTCTTTGACCAGAAGGCCAAAAATCATGATTTCCAGATTAGAGACCACATCCTGCCATGGGACAAGAAGAAGAAAAAGCCAAGAGGAAGACATAGAAAATTGGTTTCTTGGTGGAAATTTCCATTTGCCCACCACTGTTCCTGGGGACAAAATGTCTTCTTACTGGTTTATCAGGGTAGAGCACTATTTTCACTGCCTCACAGGAAACAACATCTGAAACACTTCAACTCTTGAAGTATCAAATCATTGCATCTGTACATATGTATATTTGTATAGTTTTTAATTCTATTTTGTTTTGTTTGTTTATTTTTTTTATGCCTTTCATTTTTGGGTAAACATGAATCCGTAGCCCAATGGTACACATGAAGACACTCGAGATTCTGGATTCTACTCCCTTTAATTCTTTTTACAATTGATAGAATTTCCCCAACTGGAGCTAGCTATTGTCCCCCAAAAATATCACTCATTTTTGGGACAACATTTGAACTATTTTGGTCCTACAGACCAAAATTGTCTCTTCCCTTTCTAAAATTTGTCTTGGGCATTCAAATTCCTCATTTTTCAAGCTTCTCAAAAATCTATGAACTCTACAGGCTTAAATCTACAGACTCTACAGGCTTGAATCTACAGACTCTATAGGAAAAGAGAAATCTACAAACTCTACAAGAAAAGAAAATCTATGAACTCTACAGGTCAAGTTCAATGGGCTTTATAAGTTGAAATCTATGGACTCTACAAGAAAGAAGCAAGCTTTCAACACTTAGGCGATCTCAAAGTTGGTTCAATGACCAAGTTCAACCAAAAGAGTTCATCAGCAAACTTCTAAGCAAGGATTGAACCATTGAACCTTGAACCATTTTGGTTCAAAGGCTTCTACAGTCAGGTTTAAAGGCTTCTAAAAGTAGGTTCAATCAAAAGAATAAGTTTTCCAGGCTTGAACCATTGAACCGTTAAACCATTGAACCACTCGGGTTCAAGGTTCAACAGGTTCAATGCATTTGGTTCAATGAGGATCAAAAAGACTTAGCCAAATCAAAGAGAATGAACCATTGAACCAAAGTTAGTTCAATTCAGTTGGTTAAATGCTTTGGTTCACTCAGTCAGTTCATCAAACGGTTCAACGGCTTTTGGTTCAATCAAAGGGTTCATCGGCTTGAACCATTTTGGTTCAAAGCTTGGTTCAATGGTTGGTTCAAAGGAGTAGTTCAAAGCAAAAGTTTAAGAGAGCCTCTTGAAGGACAAGTGCCCTTGTGGAGGGCACTTGGTAGACAAAAGCACCCTTCGAAAGGGTCATTTTCAAGGAAGCCACAAAGGTAAGTTCTTTTAGAATTTTGTTTAAGGCAGTCAAAAGGCAAAGGCATAATTATTTCAGACTTTTTGTCTGAAGGAATTCCATCAGACAAAAAGTCTGAAGGAATTTGGGAAAAAAGCTGCGGGAGGAAAGCCCAAAGGAATTTCCAAAGGCCAAAGACAACAATCAGAACAATTCTTGCAAACTTTTTATTTGTGGGAAAATGTCTATGGACTTTTTGTCCATAGGAAAATGTCCATGAAAAAAGTCCACGAGAAAATGTCTGCAGGAAAGCTTCAAAGGATTTTGAAGACAAAAGGTTGTCGAAGGACCCCGAAGGGAAGATGCCATTGCAAGGGACTCTCAGCTGCCAAATTAAAGGACACTTCCAAAAGTTGAAGGGTCACCTTCCCTTCGAGAGTATGCAAAATAAGAAAACCAATGAAATCCCAAGGGGTGACGCACTCGAAGACATCAAAGTCAAGAACGGTGAACTAGCCATTGGAAATTCAAGCATAGTGATAGGTGCATGAACATCAATTTTAAGGTTTGTAAAATAGCCATTGATTTTGAAAAGCCTTAAAGAAGAGCCAAAGAACTTAGCCTGAAGGCCATCCGAAGACCGCCCAAAGGGCAGATACCCTTACGAGGGGATCTTCCCGACCCAAAGTGGATCATTTCTCAAGGCCTGAAGGGCACTTTCCCTCTGAGAAAGCTCAAATGACAAAGCTAAAGGTATTGCTGAGGAAAGTGATGTGCCTGTGGATGTCAAAGTTGTGATAATGAAATAGCCGTTGATCCTTGTAGTTTTAAATCTATGAACCTGAATACATTCAAAGGCTTTAAGGCCAAGATCAATAGGAAGCGACTAACAAACAGAGCATCAAAATGAATCAAGGACCCGATTCAATTAACCAAAAAAGGAGGAACGATGAAGAAGGATCAGATCGCTAGGTGGACATTGAAAGATGTAAACTTTCAATAGCATGACTTGTTCTCTGCATTGAGAAAAGTAAATAGGTAGATGCCCCTAAATTCTAGCCTGTCTTCTTAACAAAATTCAATGCAACATGATGTGTTACTATTCCCAAGTCCATCTTGAAAAGGCTATATAAGGGACTCTCTTGTTAGTGTAAAAAAATCTCTCTCTTATAATTAGAAATGAAACTCTACCCAAATTGAAAGGCATTACTGAGACTTTGAGCTCAGATTGTTGATCATATTTTGTTATTGGATTAAGAAAGCAAGTGACTTTTCAGACTTTGTGCTGTGATATCTTTGTTGTTGGGAAAATTGTTCTTATGTCTTTTTCCTTAATATATTTTTTGTTCCTTTAATTCAACAAGTAGAATTAGTGAAAGTAGTCAGGAAGGTGTCCTGAAGTCAACTGTGGAGAGACTTTGTGCCCCCATAATTGCCTTTAGTGTGTTTTCTTTTTATTTCTATGTAAAGGACCTTGGGATGACTTTGTGCCCTCACTGTCCTTTGTATCTCACTCTTGGGCAATTCAAGTGGAGACTTTGTGCTACATCTCAATTTGTTGATTACTACGTCCTTGGTTACATTTTACATTTACTATCAAGAGTATTGTTGTGGTTTATTGAATAGTACTTCTAAAAGAAGAGGAGTGCTTTCTGTCATTTCCCTTGAGATTTTTCCTTTGATTTGCATGCATCATCTTTGAAGAAAGAGAGATGGATGGTTTATCCTACCCTTGAGTATTATTTTCTATTTATATATATATATATATATATATATATATATAGCATATCTATATGGAACCTCCCCTTGATGAGAGGAGATATTAGTCCCCTTTTTATGTAGTAAACCTGCACATTTGGACGACCAATCTTCCTACTTTGGCTAATCAGACCTATTTTGTTTATCAGTACACTGATCGACAAAATAATCAACCAATAGTTAGTAAATAATTTCATATTCTTGAAGTTAAGAGAAGCTTACTAAAAGTACATGATGTTTTTGTGCTCCTGAACAATTACTCATGACAAGTCTTTTTCTCCTTATATCCTTCCAAACACATAAACATCCTTGTTTAGAATTATCTACATGGATTCAATCTAAACCAAATGCATTAAAATTACCTCAAATTACATTATATACCAATATTACACATAAAACAAACATACTTTTCATTGATTTACATATCTTCATGGTTATGGCATTCTTGAACAATAGTGAAAATGCACTTGTGGGTGGAATTTTATGTCAAGGTAATTGAATCATGTGTAATTTACCTATATAGATGTGCTCAAAGAAATGGATTTTCACTTATAGGTCTTAGAGGTAAAAATGTTAGTTGGAGGTCAACAAGTTGTCTCTTCACTACCAAAAAGTTGCATTTTAGAACCTCTTATAGCAAAGTCTATCATGGATTGATCTTAGAGGTATTTTAGACTATATCTATAGTGAAAATAGATGGCTATCCCATACATAGGAGGGATATTACTATTCATCCATATGACTTATAGTTTTGGTTTTTTTCATGCTTGAAGTTAGGCTAAAAATTAGCATCTTTCTTGTATTAGGAAGGGCATTCTTGAGCCTAGAATGGGTGGTGGGTTTGTCGACCAGGCTAGATGGGAGGCAAAGAATTTAGTCCTAAATGTTATCCACGAATTTGGATGTGTTGGTAGTGTTATTTTTCAACCAAAAAGCACCAGAAATGGAGTTCTAAAAGTGTAGCTTTAACTTTAACAACATTTATTATCAATGTTTTCAGGCTCTTGAACAGTAATGAAAATACACTTACGACTGGAATTGGATGTCATGGTCATTATAGCACATGTAATTTTTCTATATAGGCATGCTCAAAGTTATGCATTTTGACCTATGGGTCCCAAAGGCAAAAATGCTATTTGGAAGTCCATAAGTTGTCTCTTCACTACCAAAAATTTGCATTTTAGGACCCGTTACTACAACTTCTACCATAGATTACTCTTAGAGGTGATTCAGACTATATATGGGGTAGAATTAGAGATATTTCCTATTCACAAGAGGGATCTTATATTTAATCTATATGACTTATATTTTTTTTTATGCATGCCTAAAGTTAGGCTAAAAATCAACATCTTTCTTGTCTTTGGAAGGGCATTCTTGAGCCTGAAATGAGTGGTGGGTTTGTCGACCGAGCCAGATGGGAGGCCATAAACCTAGTCTTGGATGTTATCCTCCCATCCAAACATGTTGACAGTGCCATTTTTCAACCAAAAATCACTAGCAATGGATTTCTTAGACTATAGCTTCAACTTTGACAATATTTGTTGTTAATGTTTTCGTGCTCATGAACAATAGTGAAAATTTAGTTGTGGGTGGAATTGGATGTCATGATTATTGGAGAATATGTAATTTGCCTATATATATGTGCTTAAAGTGATGTATGGGTCCCAGAGGCAAAAATGCTAGTTAGAGGTCAACAAGTTGTGTCTTTATTGCCAAAAATTTGCATTTTAAGACCCATTACTATAACTTATACCATAGATTGATCTTATAGGTGATAAAAACTAGATCTAAGTTAAAATTAGAGGTATTTTATATACATATGAAGTATCTTATGGTTCATTCATATGACCTATAGTTTTGGTTTTATGCATGCCTGAAATTAGGCTAAAAATCAACATCTTTATTATATTGGGAAGGGCATTCTTGAGCCTAAAATGGGTGGTGGGTTTGTCAACTAGGCTAGATGGGAGGATAAGAACCTAGTCTTGGACATTATATGACCCTTTAGACAGGTTGATATTGTTTATTTTCATCCAATAAGAACCATAAATGGATTTTTTAGATCGTAACTTCAACTTTGATAACATTTGTTATCAATGTTTTCATGGTCCTAAACAGTAGTGAAAATGTACTTACAGGTGGAATTGAATGTCATAGTCATTGGAACACATGTAATTTTACTATATATATATGTGCTCAAAGTGATGGATTTTCACCTATGGGTCCCATAGGTAAGAATGCTAGTTGGAGGTTAACAAGTTGTCTCTTCACTGCCAAAAAGTTGCATTTTAGGACCTATTACTGCAACTTATGCCACATATTGCTCTCAGATGTGATTTAGACTAGATATAATGTGAAATAAAAGGTATTTCCCATGAATAAAATTTATCTTATGATTTGTCCATATGACTTATAATTTTGGTTTTATGCATGCCTGAAGTTAAGATAAAAATTAGCATCTTTCTTGTATTAGGAAGGGCATTCTTGAGCCCAGAATGGGTAGTGGTTTATTGATCAAGCCATATGAGATGATAAGAATATGGTCCTAGATATTAGTCACTCCTATGGACATGTTTTTATTACCAATTTTCATCCAACAAGCACCATAAATGGAGTTCTCAAATTGTAGCTTCAACTTTAATAACATTTGTTGTCAATGTTTTCATGCTTCTGAACAGTAGTGAAAAAGCACTTACAGGTATAACTATATGTCACAATAATTAGAACACATTTAAATTTCCTATATCTATGTGTTTGAAGTGATGTATTTTCACTTATAGGTATCGAAGGCAAAAATGCTATTTTGAGGTCAACAAGTTCTCTTCACTGCCAAAAAATTGCATTTTAGGACCCATTACTGCAACTTCTACCATGGATTGCTCTCAAAGGTTATTAAAAATAGATCTACGATAAAATAAAGGGATTTAAAATGCATAATATGGGTCTTATAATTCATCTATATTACTTATAGTTTTAGTTTTATGCATGCCTAAAGTTAGGCTAAAATTTAACATCTTTCTTGTATTGGGAAGGGGATTCTTGAGCATAGAATGGGTGGCGGGTTTATCGATCGAGCTAAATGAGAGGAAAATAACCTAGTTATGGGCATTATCTACCCCTCCAAATGTGTTTATAGTGATAATTTTCATCCAATGAGCATCAGAAATAGAGTTCTCAAACTGTAGCTTTAACTTTGACAACATTTGTTGTCAGTATTTCCATGCTCTTGAATAGTAGTGAAAATGCACTTGAAAGTGGAATTGGATGTCACGATCATTGGAGAACATATAATTTTCCTATATATACATGCTGGAAGTGATGTATTTGTACCTATAATTCCTAGAGGCAAAACTACTAGTTGGAAGTCAATAAGTTGTCTCTTTACTACCAAAAAGTTGTATTTTAGCACCTGTTACTACAACTTCTACCATGGATTGTTCTCAAAGGTGATAAAGAATAGACTTGGGGTGAAATTATAGGTATTTCACATGCATAAGAGGTATCTTATGTTTCATCCATATGTGATTCAGAGCATATACCAAATTTTCACTCCCTTATCAAACTTTCTCACTCCTCTACCTTGTTTTTGTTACACTTCTTGTCTATAGCTCATAAGTTCACTTGTCTATGGGATTGAATGAATTAATTACTTTTTTTAATGTTTAAAATCACATAAAAATTCTCATCACAATCATTTGGAAACCTTTTTTTAACCTACACACTTTCCAAACATCAATTCATTTTCACTACACAACCTTGGTTATACCTTACACACTCCTTGTATCCCTTTTTATGGAATTTTATAGATTTGTATGGACTATATAGATGAATAAAGGAAAAATATCAACTATTTTAGATACTATTTTCTAATGTGTCAATATCCTCAAAGTTTCAAACCTTAATTTTTCCCTTTATCCACTTTACTATCTCTTTATAGCTTATTATTCCCTTTAATTAGGTCTTTTAAGACCTTGTCTACATACAATGTCCTATAAAGGTACGGGCATATACTCTATCACCAAAATGTGTGTGTGTGTGTGTGTGTACACACACACATAGATATATGTGTGACACACACACATATATCTGTGTCTGTGTCTGTGTCTGTGTGTGTCATATATATGTGTCTATGTGTGTGTGTGTTTTTGTGTGTGTGTGACACACACACACATCTCTCTCTCTCTCTCTCTCTCTCTCTCTCTCTCTCTCTCTCTCTCTCTCTCTCTCTCTCTCTCTCTCTCTCTCTCTCTCTCTCTCTCTCTCTCTCTCTCTCTCTCTGTGTATATATATACACATATATGCATACATATATATGTGTGTGTGTGTATGTGTGTATATATGTGTGTGTATGTGTGTGTGTGTACACACACACACATACTTACTTCCATCTTATCATAAATAATCAACACTTTTCCATAGTGGAATCTTTCTAAATAAGCCAATTTCCACTAAAACCCTAATTTAGGGTTTCCTTAACTCTATCTTAGCTGAGAGCAGTTTAAATTAAATTGGAAATGTATAAATGGGTTCAAAATTTTATAAATGGGTTTAAAACATGTGTTATTACCTTTTACACAACTTCCAATCCTTATTTGTCTCAAACCAATCCACTGCTACAACTTTTTATGCCAATATATACTTAATTGTATAAGAAAACTCCATAACTACAACCCTATGTTAATATTTGAATCTTCCAATACTTTCTTAGACCAATAAAAAGGTTATAAAAACTTGAAAAGGATTAACTCACCAAATCATTCTTTAGTGTTCCAACTCGATGCCTAACCATATCTTTCCAAGAATTCCATTACTCAGTCATGTTATATGGGTTATGTTATAGGAAACAAGGTTTTGTTCCTAGCTTCCAAACCTCCATTAGTTTTATTATCTTTCTCTTTGAGATTATACTCTTCCAAAAATATCAACAACCTATTGAAACACTGATAACACCATGCAAAGAGATTCATTAACTAGTCATTCACAAGAACAAACTCATAGACTTTTGCACAATGGATGAATATAAGAAAATAGGGAATTTGTTTGTTATCATATTTGACCACCAAATGCACTATTATACATAATTATTACCCAGTTAATACCAGATTCTTGATTTTGATTAACATTAATTTTCAACCTAGGGTGTGAAGTATTTTCAAGGATGTCAGCACTATATATGCATTATCGATCCATAGATTAACTTGCTTACTAGTTATAGTATAATGAACTTATATTGAATTCACCAGATAGTTATACTATGAATTATTATAATAAAAATACAAAAATAATTCACGCTTATGAATCACACATGCATCACACTTTATATAATCAAACTAATAATGAAATCAACTTACACAACACACTTAAACTAAAGAGGGTCAGGATCTTCACTGCAACTCCTACCGAGGGGGCCCTTCCTCATTCAGAACTGAGTTCCAATCCTTCTGTGAGAAACTTACAAAAGATTCTTATAGAATCAACCTTCTCATTACTCAGATATATATAAATTAAAGATTTCTACAAAAAATTATAATATTCAGAATGCAATGACTTTTACAATTCTACTACTCTATTATTATCTATTCAACCCTTAATCTAATATAGGTTATGTCATTAAATACATAAGGTAGTTTTATTAGTTTTAACCAAAAAACACTAAAGTAAGAAAGGTAAAAATACTTTGAAGACTACCCTAGTCAACCTTTAAGTGGTTAGTAACTGAAGTTACTTGTTTTACATTTGACTGAGTTAAGGATAATATATATTGTTTTGTTGTTTTACTTCTTTTTGTCTCCTTTCCATTTTTCTAGGCTTACTCATCTTTGGCATCACATCCAAGATTATTTACATGTGAGGAGTATATATAATAGATATGGATGATCCTCTTCAATCATCCACTTAGTTCCTATGACATTTGGATGTGTCCTTAAGAGTTAATCACATCTGATCACAATAATAGTTATACTCTACATAGTGGTTGTAGGCTCCTATAGGTGAAACACTATAGTTACTTCAGGAAACCTATAGGTGGAAACCAATAATTGCTATAGGAAACCTATAGGGAGAAACCAAAAGTTTTTATGGGTACCCTGTAGCTGGAATCCAGTAGTTGTTATGGGCAACCTGTAGGTGGAAGCTAGCAGTTGCTATGAGCAACCTATAGGTGGAAGCTAGCAATTGTTATGGGCACCTTGTAGATGGAAGCCAACAGTTGTTATGGACAACCTATAGGTGGAATCCATTAGTTTTTATGGGAAAACTATAGGTGGAAGCCCCTTTTGTTACAGGCTTCTTTATAAGTGTTGTGTCTAGATAAGATTCCTACAGTCTTATGTTACCTTTCAAATGTTTTCTAAATAAGATTACACAAGTATAATTTAATCAAATAAAAAACATCATTAATTCATAGCATATATATATATATATATATATATATATATATATATATACATATATATATACATATATATATATACATATATATACATATACATATATATATATACATATATATATATATACATATATATATATACATATATATATACATATATATATATACATATATATATATACATATATATATACATATATATATATACAT
>JARHVA010000221.1:1205000-1272500 GCA_037957365.1 Torreya grandis
TCACCAGTCTCTAGGGTTAGAAATTATTCCTAGCTAAGGTCAAGTCTAACAGTGTTTATTTCATGTTTAGTTATCAACCATATCATGTAATGATGAGACAGGGCTTTTTCAACCCCCTTCTGGTATTCTTTGGACATCATTTTTAGAATTTTCCATAGGTAATTTGGGACATTAATGGTCTTATCATGCCTTAAGTGATTCAAATTTGTAAATTAGAGAGTATAAATCAAAGAGTACCTTCCTTCATAGGTTATATATCTGATGATGTATGAGGTTACTTTTCCCCAGGCTATGGGTAGGCTGAGTCTATCCACACCACCTTTCTTTAGCACTAACCTTTCATCTCCTTAATAGAACTGGTGTCTAATTTTTTGACCATTGGGTTTATCCTTCCAATTTTCTCCTATACTTGGCAGCCCAATTTCTTGGCTTACCAGTTCTTCAGTGACTAGAAATGTAATGACATATAATTCCCTAGCAAGGTGTTCTAATAAATGTTGTAATTTCTCAAAATAAGTGGTTCATCCAACTCTGTTGAAGACAGCCCAACTGGCTAGGTCTCCTTGAAGTTGCCTATGATCTGTGGGTTCTCGTCTCATAATTAACTCTCTTATTCTAGTTAGGTTTAGCTTTTTGATGACCCTTTTAATCAATAATTATCAACACACTCAATTTAGTTTTAGAGTTTTGCCTATAGCAAAGCAGGTTTTTTTCAATAATGATGGTTTGTGGTTACAAATTATAGGTAATGTCAAGCTTTAGCTTTGTTTGAATGGGTTGTACTCATAAGTGAAAATAATAAAATTGATTATTTCCCTATTAATTGTATCATGTCATCATGGGCCTTCAATCCACATGTATGGACTATCCTCGAGTATGTGGAATTGATTATCCGTAGCATTCTCCCCCCCATGTGAGATGTCACTTATCCCCAAGTGACATGGAATGAGTAAGACAAAAAGAGAAAGGAATGGGTCATGATGAGGGTATGAGTGTGAGTGGAGATGAGTTAATGAATGACTTGTTAATGATTAAATATGCTTTTCAATATAATACATGTTATATTAATAATTAAAAAATGTTTTTTTATGACCAAAAGATATGTCATACCTTTTTAACATTTTTCTTAGGGTTACGTAGAGAAAAGTGACTTGTAAGTATTTGCCAAAATGCAACAATTATCCTGGAAGTTATAACTTGATTGAAGTGGGCCCCTTGAGTAATCATGAGATCATAAGATGTTAGCCTTTCATGATGCCCTCAGCAACTTGCATGTAATCATGACAGCCTGCATAGAACTAAAGCAGGGGTCTTGTAGTGGGATGATAGATTATTGCCCTCCTACCATAAGGTGGTCATTACAAATCTTTACATTATCCAATCAGGTTTTGTATAAACATGAAAGAGGGTAGATGAGGGTTTTGTTGCTTTATGATCTTCCTCTACATGAGCCTACTAATGATTTATCTTTGTATTATCTTACTCCCTATGGATTTTATGCCTAGTGAAATTTTTCTTTAACAACCAGTAGGGTTTTTAAACTAAGGACATGTGCTCTTAAAAAATCCTAGATCTCACTATTTCACATAAAGAAATCATCTCCATGAAATGACTAGAAGATAAAAGTGGTTCATGTGTGTCCTAGTAACCATAAATTATGGTCTGCAATACTCCAAATAGAGATTGAAAGCGTATGCTTTTATTGTGGCTCTCACCTTATTATTCAGGGGTATTCCTTAGCAATGTTTTAACTTTTCTACTCTAATCTTCTTTCATTCCTCCTATAGCTTGTTTTTTGTCTTCCATGTATTGCTCAAAAACCCATAACCTAAGCCATAGCTTAGAGTTTGTGAATAACTAGCCTACATGCATTACAGAGATGTATGTAGGTACTAGGAAGTACCTACAACAACTATAGGTGGAGCCTGTAGCAATTGCAAAGTTGAGTCCAACTATGGGGAAGGTGCCCATAGTAGTTAGAGAATATTCCGTAGCAATTGAAGGAATACCTTTGTTGACAAAGGTACTTTTAGCAATGGTGAGATAGGTGCCTACAGTAGCTATAAAATAGCCCATGGCAACTAGAGGAATATGAATAGTTTTACTTAGAATGATTTTTTATTTTCCATTTTGGTTTTTACCCCTAAATAGCTAGTAAGTTGGTTTTCTATTTAGGCCCATTTTACAATTTTGGGCAGCCAACAGGATGGTTTTCTACCCAAAAACTACCAACAACACCCAAAAAGGGTTTTCATTATTATTTCTTTTTACTCTAATTATTTCTTGTAGTAGAATGTTTATTTTGGGTCCTTGTCAAGTCAGTTGTGAGGGTGACTGGTCAAGGACCATGTGAAGGTCTCATCCTTCATGCTAGAGGAGGGCTAGGATGTCTTCCTCTCCTTCTTCATCTATGTGTTGGTTGGTTCTCCCTTTGTTTGGTGAGACATCATACTGATCTATTACATCATTATATCTATTTTGTAATTACTTGTGTGTGTGATTGGTAAACTCCTCCTAAGTGAGTGGCTTTTATACAACTTTAGTCTATGGCCATTGATCAGTAGATGAAATCTTATCGGATCAATGGTTTGGAGTTGCACTACTTCATTGTCATAAATATGCTCAATCTCAAATGGACCAAGCCATTTGGTTTGGAGTTTGCCCTTATGATCCTTGTATTTTAAATCAAAAATAAGGTCTCAATCTCTTGTATTGAATTCTTTGGTCTTAATGTAACTATCATGCCATCTAATCCACTAATATTGTACAAGTTTTATGTTCTATAATGCCTATTGTCTATATTCATCTAAGGCATTTAGTTGCATAAGAATTTCTTTCTATGCTTCAAATATATCCATCCTAAGTTCTAGTATTGTCCTGTAAGGTCTTATGCTCAAATTCAATTAGCAAAACAGGTTTCTTCCCATAGACCAAATCATATGGGGTGAACCTTGTAGTGGTCTTTCCACGTGATTCTATAAGCTCAAACAGCTTTAGGAAGTCTAGCCTCCCAATCTTTATGGGACATATAAATAATCTTGGTAAAAATATTTTCTAACTCCCTGTTGGTGACTTCCACCTATCCATTAGACTGTGAATGATATGAAGTCTATTTTTTATGCCTAATCTCTTATTATTGAACCAAGATAGTAATTAAACTAGTGGTGAATTTGGGTCCTTGATTAGTGACTATTTCTCATGACATACCATATCTTGTGAATATTTATTCATAGAGGAAAGTTACCACCTTCTCATCCCTAGCATGTGTAAGAGCCTTTACTTCCACCTATTTAGTGACATAGTCAGTACACATAAGGATGTAACTCTTTGTTATTGAATTTTAGACCAAAAGGTCTTATAAAGTGTAGGCCCCATTTTTCAAATGGTTTAAAAACCATTTGAGGTTGTAAAGGTATCTCATCTGAATGTGTGGGTCTTCCCATACACTGACATTTATCACAATGAGAAGTATGCCTTATTGCATCTTTATGGAATGAGGGTCAATAATATCTTGTATTCAAGATTTTTACCATTTTATGCTTAGCTGTAAAGTGCTCTCCATAGGGTTCATCATGGTAGGCTTTGAGGATATCTAAAACTTCATCTTCTTTGAGACATCTTTTGATGACGGAGTCAGGCCCAATATAGAAAAGGAATCTGGACAACCATGAATACCTACCACTTTTTGAATCAAAGATCTTTTTTCTTTAGAGAATAAATGTTGTGGAAGTAACCTTATTACAAGGTAGTTAGTAATATCAGCATACCAAGGTGTGGTAAGGGTGAGAGAGAACAAGTGCTCATCTAGAAATGAGTCATCCACTATGGTATCTTCTTGAGGGGATTGTAGTCATGATAAGAAGTTAGCCATGACATTGTCCTTACCAAGATTATCTATAATAGTTAGATCAAATTCTTGTAATAAGAGTAACCATCTTATCACCTTGCCTAGGACAACTAGTTTGTTCATAAGGTACCTAATGGCTACATGGTCTATATGAACAAAGACTCGATACCCTGTTATGTAGTGATGAAACTTGTTAATAGCATAGACTACTACTAAGAACTCTTTTTCAGTGACTATATAATTTAATTCTGCTACTTGTAGGTTCTTGTTTATAAAATATATGGTATAATTGAGTGCTTCCTATTTTTGACCTAGCATAGCTCTTAGGGTAGTATATAAATCATATATGTGAGTATGGAAGGGAAGCTTCCAATTAGGACCATGCAGAATAGGGGTGGTAGTAAATAATTTCTTCACTTGTTTAAAGGTTGTATCACAGGCAGGAGTCCATATGAATTCAACATCTTTAGTCAGGAGAGTGAATAATAGTGTTACTACTTTGTTGAAATTGTTGATAAATCTCTTATAGTAACTAATATGTCCTAAAAAACTCTTGACATCTTTATGTTTCTGAGGAAAGGCAAGGTTTTTATGATGATAATTTTTGTAGGGTCAATATTAATTCCTTCAGTAGATACATGGTGGCCTACGACAATAACTTTTGTCATAAGCATGTAGCATTTCTTGTGAATTAAAAAAAATGATGCTCCTAACAACATTTTATCATGTTCTTCAGGTTCTTCAGGCACTCATCAAATGTTTCTTCATAAATAGTGAATTCATCCATATAGATTTCTACACATTCATTGGCCATATCTGTAAAGATACTTAGGACAGCCCTCTAGAATGTTGTAAGAGCGTTACACAGCCCAAAAGGTAATACAGTATAACCATAAGTACTCTAGGGACAAGTTAAGGTGGTCTTATCCTGATCCTTAGGAGTAATTCTAACCTGGTTGTAACCACTGAAGCCATCCAAAAAGGCAAAATATTTCTTTCCTACTAGTGTATCTAACACCTTATCAATGGAGGGTAGAGAAAAGTGATTCTTTCTAGTTGTTATATTAAATTCCCTCTAATTTATGCATACATTCCATTCTCTATTTTTATTTTTTACAATTACCAATGGTGAAACCCATTCACTGTCTGAGATGGGATATTTAAATCTAGCAATCATGAGTTTCTACAATTCTACTTTGACTATTTCTCTAAGAGTTGGATTCATTCTATGTTGTGGATTTCTGATTGGTTTTCACTCTTCTTTTATATAGATACGATGTGTGCATGTTTCTGGGTTTATTCCTTGCATATCCTCATAATCCCATGCCAAATCATGTTGGTTTTCGTGTAACATGTTGACTAGGCACTTTTCCTCATTTGACTCCAACTTGTTATTAATAAACAATATTTTTCCTAGAGAGATTGCAATTTACTGTGAGAGTGTTTTCATCATTTCTATATTGCTAATGGATCTGATTTAGTTATAGATACCAGGTAGTATCTAGTGGAATATTTCATGTATAGATGCATCAGAATTATCTTCTTCTCAAAATCTAGAAAATAGGTTCTCAACAGATTACAGGTGGTTGAGATCTACATAATGAGTTTGGTAATTATTCTATAGAACATTGGAGAGAATCGTATCATTCTCTTGATTAGCCAAGGTGCATACATGGTCTATGGTGAATACAAAACTCTAGGGAGGTTGTTCTACCTCATCTTCTTAATCCCATAATGTATGCTCTAGTGCCAATATCGACTGTGTTGAAGGATAGAGGACCAATTTCTTAATGTGGTTATCATTGGATATCAACATGTTACTTGATCTACAGCTAATAAAGACATTAACTGTGACAAGCCAAGGTCATCCTAAAATAAGAGGGTATCCACCCAAATTAGACTTTAGTTGTAGCATAATGAAATCTACAAGATATTCTCAAGAATCTATAATAATGACAAGATATTCAATGACTCCTAGTCTGACTGTAGACCTATCAGCCATTTTCAACATTGTAGATGTGGGATGAATATTATTCAATTGTATTTTATTCATGGTTTTAGTTGTTACATTTATTACAACTCTGAGGTCTATCAATGTATTAGACAACTACTAGTCATGGATTTGTACTATTACTATTGGGCATCTTGGATCTGAATATTTCTTTGGCAAAGCGTTTCTTAGCATAATGTTTGCCAGCTGGCCAATCACATGCACTATATTGGGATCCTTCTTCTTCCCTCCATGTTTACATAAATATAAGTCTCTAATAGCTTTGAAATATATGGGCACATCCTTGATGGCTTGGAAGAGAGGAATTTTAACATAGAGATTCTTGAGTTATGCTATGAAATTAAATTCAGGCTCAATTACATGGCACTGAAGGCTAAGATGTTCTATAAATGGTGGGGTTGTTTCATCAATAACTCTATTTTTTGATTTATAGAGTTATTGTGGTGGTGAAGCTAGGTTAGCATGATCTTTTGGAGTTTCCTAATCTGAATCCATTATTATGGGTGGGGCTAGGGGTGGTAGAAATTTTCCTGAACATAGGTGAACTTCATGGATGTTCACTGCATATGTTGGGTACTAAACAAGGTCAGTATTGGATGTTAGTTACACCAACTTATTTGCAAGAGTTTTCATAGGTTGGGTAGGGAGCTGGTTAATCTTAGGTGTAGCTTGTGTATTGGGTATAAGAGTAGGAAGTTGTTGTTGTTGTGGATGGAATCCTCTTTGATGGTTTCTCTAGGGTTGATTGGGTCTCTAGGGCTACTGCCACTGGTTTGTGAAGGATGGGCCTTGGGATGGTTGTCAAGCTTATATCCAAGGTGGGGATAAATTTTGTGGAGGCTATCAAGAGGTGGTAGGGTAGCTTGTCTGAGCTAGATACCAACTGGAATAAGGAGGTGGGATGTTCATCCATGGACTAGTCTAATTGGAAGTAGTATTTGCAAATTGTGAATTAAAAGAGGTAAATTTTACAAAAAGTGGATTTTGTCTCATACTTGGATAAGATGGTTGTTGAACCCATGGCTTTCTTTATGCAACATAGAAAACCTAGTCTCCATCTCCTCCTATAGTGTGTAGATCTACTATTTTTGGTTTTTTAGTTGTGATGTTAGCTACTTTAGCCCAAAATTCGTGACACCTACAATCTAACTTCTTCTTCTTACAATATGGATAATAGATGGTCAATTCTTGATCCAAGGATACTTGATTTTGCCTTGAGTATAAGCTATCCATTTGGGTGTCCACATGAGTAATGATATCATGTTTCATGTCTTGTAATAGGTTACTAACTTTAGATTTTGATAGGCCACTTGTAGCTGCCATTAGAAGCTTACTACCCCTGACTTTGTTTATGATAGACCTAGAATAATTCTTACTTAACTCCTTGATGTTTGTGAATGGCATGTGGGAGATATCTCCCCCACTCATTACATCTAATGCTTCTGGACAATATTCTATAACTCCTTTTAAGAAGATGAGTTTTAGAGGCTCTTCTTCTAGTGCACTTTGCTTGAATTTTTGTACGCTAAACATGAACTGTTTAACATAGTCTTCCAAAGATAGATCCCCTTCTTGAGTCATCCTGAAGATGTCATTTATTCCATAATTTTTTCCTCATCCATATTCTTGATACTTAACCAAAAATTTATTTTTTATGTCCTCCCAAGTATGGACTAAATTACTACCCAGTCCTATGAACCAGTGAAGTGTTGAGTCTTGGATGGCTAGAAAAAGTTTTAATTTCTTTACATCCTGTCTGTAGTCATAGATTCTACAGAGGATATCAAATTCAAACAAAAATGTGCTTAGGTATTTTGATAATCTTCCTTTATAATTGGGTAAGGCTGAGGGTAGGATATTTTTCATGTGTTACACCTATTGCATCTGGAATAGGAAATTTAAAAGTAACTATGTCTAAAGTCCTATTGTCATCCACAAAGTCTCCTTCTCTATTCATGATGGCTTTTCTTATGATATGGATACCAAAGGTTCTCAGGATCATGTCTTCAAATTATGTATTAGTCCCTTCATCAGTATGATAGTAAACATTTATCTATTGATCTATAGTCCTTTTATCAGATGAAAGGTTTGAAGACTCTCTTGAGCTTTCTTTGATTTACTCAAGAAAACTCTATTGGAATGTTGTTCTAAACTCTCTGGAGTGTCTGATTCATGTAGTTATTCTCATTTTTTTCTTCTTACTAACTCAGCTAATGCTTCCTTCACTTTTATTTCCTTTTTCAAAGCTAATAATACTTCTTTTTCAAGCTACCTACTTTGGTTTGTAGTATTCCCTTCTTCGAGAGCCTTCCATCTTATGGTATATTTTTTAACAGGATTCTTAGTTGCTGGAGGTACTTATGTTTCTTTTCTAATAGAAACTTGTGGCTTGTTTGACAAAAATCTCTCTCAAGAATCTCTTTCTCTCTGCATAAACATTGTGCCACTCCATCTGTCTTATCCCTTCCTACACAGGGTTAGTGTGATTTTTCATGTGTTCCAGGGGGTTGTTTAGAATAAGCAAAAAATAAAATGTAGAGAAATAAAGGAATTCAGAAATCAAAATGACTGGAATTAAAACTTTACATCTAGAAAGCGATAAAGTTGTATACTAAAAGTGGGAAAATTACTTTAGAAAGCAGGAAATGAAAGTAAGAAAATTACTCTAGAAAGTAGGAAATGAAAGGCATAATTTGTAGAAATTAAATCACTCTTGAAAGAAAGTAAATTCTTTAAAAAAACCAATAACTAAGTAAATCACAAGATTACAAAGAGGCATTCAAAGTTGTGCACCATCAACATCTAGAACTTAGACATCTGGCATAAGACACCATAGTGTCCTCACTTGACTTGCCTGATTGGGTAAGATAGTGCATCAAAAATGTTAAACACCATCAACATCCAGGAACTTAGACATTGTGGCATAAGACATCATAGTGCCCTCACTTGACTTGCCCAACTAGGTAAGATAGTACATTAATCAATCTTGAAAAGTAATAATTGACACCCTCCCTGACAATGATGCCAAAATGTTGTGTAGAATTATTACCCAATTAATACTAGATTTTTTAGTCTGATTAACATTAATTGTCAATCCAGGGTGCGTAGGATTTTCAAGGAGTCAACACTATATATGTATTATTGATCCATAGATTAACTTGCTTAGTAGTTGTAATACAATGAACTTATACTGAATTCACCAAATAGTTATACTATGAAATTATTATAATAGAAATACAAAAAATATTTCACACTTATGAATCACACATACATCACACTTTATATAATCAAACTAATAATGAAATCAGCTTACACAACACACTTAAACTAAATAGGGTCAGTATCTTCACTGCAACTCCTTCTGAGGGGGCCCTTCCTCATTCAGAACTGAGTTCCAATCCTTCTCTGAGAGACTTACAAAATCTTCTTACAGAATCAACCTTATCATTACTTAGATATGTAGCAATTAAATATTGCTATAAAATATTACAATATTCAGAATGCAATGACTTCTATAATTCTACTACTATGTTATTATCTATTCAACCCTTAATCTAATCTAGGTTTTGTTATTAAATACATAAGGTAGTTTTATTAATTTAACCAAAAACACTAAACTAAGAAAGATACAAATACTTTGGGGACTACCCTAGTCAACCTTCAAGTGGTTAGTAATTAAATTTACTTGTTTTATACTTTACTGGGTTAAGGATAATATTTTTTTTTGTTATTTTACTTCTTTTTGTCTCCTTTACATTGTCCTTGTCTTACTTATCTTTTGTAGCACATCCAAGATTCTTTGCATGTGAAGAGTTTGTATAATAGTTATGGAGAATCCACTTCAATCATCCACTTAGTTCTTAAGATAGTGGGATTTGTCCTTAAGAGCTAATCACATCTGATCACAACAATAGTTATGCTTTACATAGTGGTTATGAGATCCTATAGGTGAAATCCTATATTTGTTGTAGGTAACCTATAGGTGGAAACTAGCAATTGTTATGGGCAACCTACAAGTGGAAACTAGTAGTTGTTATGGGCACCCTACAGGTGGAAGCCATCAGTTTCTATAGATAACCTATAGGTGGAAGCCATCAATTTCTATGGGCAACCTGTAGGTGGAAGCTAGTAGTTGTTATAGGCAATCTGTAGGTGGAAGCCCTTTTTATTGTGGGCTTTTCTATAAGTGTTGTGCCCAGACAAGATTCTTGTAGTCTCATGTTACCTTTCAAATGTTTGTTAAATAAGATTACACAAGTATAATTTAATCAAATAAAAAGCATCATTAATTCATAAAATAACATATATATCAATGCACACATAAAATCATAAATTTATTCATTCATTTGTATGAGTCATGGATGGTTATGGAGATTTACATAGAAAAAAATATATACTAGGTATGGATAAGGCTATAAAATAAAGAAATTAGTGGCCTTATCATGTACCATTATCATTTCCTTCTTTTATAATTTCAATACAGATTTATATTTCCCTCAATGGAGTATATAACTATCCATCACATTCCATTAAACATCTATGTGGGAAATATTATTCATAACAATAAATAACTCATACAGGGAAAGGGTCTATTTTTATGACAATGTTAATAGTGTTATTTCTCTCTATTTTAATCTCTCTAAAGTTCTTTTCACATCAACATACATTAAATTTCAATCATGCTTGAAATCAATTCCAATTTCATTGTCTCATCAATCATGACACATGCATTATAAACAACAAAACCTTAACCTCCTAAATAGGGGTATGTATCCTTTTTATTCAATAGTAGAACATGGTTTATACTTCCTCACAATATCTTTCATCAAACAAAGACACATTAGTCTCTATCTTGCTTAAATTCACCTAAAAACACTTTTAGAAACAATTTCCATTCTCATGCTTTCATAAATAAATCACATGTGCAGTCAGCAAATACAATCAAATGACCTCACAACAGGGTCTCTTCAAATTCTTTATTCAAAATAGGGGTTCAACATTCCCCTCCATACAAGCTTGTCCAAAATACATTTATTACTCCCTCTCTATCAAATGGAATCTCACCTACTATCTAAAACTGACTCCAAAGTCTCCCTATAAAAGTGCATAACTACTTCAAGCCAACTTTCCCTCCAAATGGTCATTGAATTACAAGGCATGATTTACTTTTTTACACATGATGACCATTATATAACCTTATCTATATGTTATAGAACATTTTTAAGGACCTCTTATATATGAAAAAACACTTAGACATGTTTTATAAATATTTCCACCTTCATACATCCACAAAAGTCCCTAGATAAGTCTTCCTAATATTTAAATTTTCAAATAGAACTTTTGGTGGGAAACACAAAAATTCAAATTTTAGGAACCTTCAGACCAACTAGACTCTTAAATGGACTACTACTAACTTCTATCACCTATAAACCAACTCAAGATAAAAACTTTAAACCATTTTGGGGTCCTCAAGGGATGCCCCTGCATCAATATGACTTACAGTTTTGGTTTTATGCATGCTTTAAGTTAGGCTAAAAATCAGCATTTTTCTTGTATTATGAAGGGCATTCTTGAGCCTAGAATGGGTGGTGGGTTTGTCGACCAGGCTAGATGGGAGGCCAAGAACATGGTCGTAGATGTTATCTTCCCCTTTAAATGTGTTGGTAGTGATAGTTTTTAGCCAACAAGCACTAGAAATAGAGTTCTCAAAATGTAGCTTCAACTTTGACAATATTTGTTGTTATTGTTTTTGTGCTCTTGAATAGTAGTGCAAATGGACTTGTGGGTGGAATTGAATGTCACAATCATTGGAGCATGTGTAATTTTATTATATATGTTCTCTAAGTGATGGATTTGTACATGTAGATCCCAAAGGCAAAAATGTTAATTAGAGGTCATTAAAAAGCCTAAAAGGCCTAATAGTCCAAGTGAACCATATATACGTGACTAGAATCTAGTGGCATTGGAATTGGGTTTCAAGACCTTTTAAAGGTTTGTTTGAATCTTTTCAAAGTGTTTCAAGGGTCAAAAATCCTTCAAGAGGATACTAATCAGTCAAGGAGCTTATTAGGCCTTATAGGCCTAATTAGGCTAAATTCCATGCCTTTAGGTAATGGAAAGATATTCACACTAGCAAGGGAGAAGTTTGTGGTTCATGAGAGATGAGAAATTTTAGAGATTTCACAAATAGGCCAATAGACCTATATGGCCATTTAGGCCTAACCCCACCTATAGGTGGTCAAACTGGATTCAAATCTTGACCAAGGGGTATCATGGACCAAATGGAGCCAAGTGTTTAAAACTATTAATGCAAGATAATCCTTTGTATAAACTAGTGTGGTGTCCATGTGAGATTTTTAAAGTGTTAATTAGGGTCAGTAGTCTTTGTTAGTCCTTTAGAGTCTTCCTACACGTTAGAAAGGTCCTACTTATCTTATATGCTTAAAGTGTCTATCGTATGATTTACTAAATTGATATAGGTCTTAAGAAAGAGTTTTGGAGCTAAAAATGGACACTCGTTTCTTAGAGGAGTAAACCAAAAGGATAAGCATGAGTATCAATATGAAAGGAGCTTCCTCAGGAACAAAAAATAAGTAAGAATATTCGAATCATACCTACAGGGGTATAAATGTGTGTATTTTTTATTATGATTGGGAGTAGTTTATGGTGATTGCAAAGCCTTTATTGAAATTTACTTGAACTAGAACAATCAAAAGGTAGTGAATTCAAGACTTTGAAATTCCTTTTCTATTAGCATAGACTAATTTTAGTTGAAAATCACTATTTTCAAAGCTTGTTTGTACGATCAAACTTGTGTATGGTTTGAAACTGAGGATTGGATGAGTTACACAGGAGAGTGAGGAGACCTATATAGTTTTTATATTTCAAATAACTTATTTTATCTTTATGAAACAAGGTTAATTAGCTCTTGGGTCCTTAAAGTATTGAGCAAAACCCTAGTTATAGGGTTTTGATTGAAAAATGGACATAAATCCATTTTGAACCCATAAAATTTGATGGAAATATATGGAGACCTAGTTAAGAATGTTAGTAAACTATTTCAAGTGTTTTGGAATCAAAATAAGGTGTATGGATGATGTACTGAGTAGTTATCCACAGTAATACTTAGAATTATGAATTCCTCTAGATAGTGAATAGGAAAATTGACCTATCTTGCTCTGTTTTGAGCCAAAATATGCCAAGTAAAAGTTGATTCTCATCTAAAAACATCATTCAGACCTGATTGAGGTGTTGGTTTATGTAATTAATCCATCATCTAATTTTTGAGCTACTAGTGGAATAATTAGGTCTCTTGACAAAAATAGGATTAAATCATTATTTGATAAAAAGGAACTCTAAACCAATAATAAATTAGTTTATCTATAGTATAAAACCTCAGCGACATGTGAAAGACAAGTTGAAAGTTCATAAAATTGGTCTTTATCAAAAATACAACACTAAAAAGGTCTTTTGTATCCATTCAATCAAGAAGGTCTTGAAAGGGAAAAAAGAGTGAATAGGTCCTAAAAAGCTTAAAGTAAGATTTTTAAGTTTCAAGAGAGTGAAGTGATACATTTAAGTGTATCAACTATTAGGAGCCCTTAATACCAATAAAATACTTTGTGCTCTCTCCCAAGGTCTATTTTCCTACTCTCTCAGTTTCAAAGATGGAGTTTGGGGATGTTTCAGAGGGAATGGAGATAGGATAGGGTCTACCCCATGGCATGAAGAAGTATTGGGAACTTTAGAAGATAATTCAAGGCCTAAAGATTAGATTAAAGAGCTTATTGATTATTTTATAGATGATGCTAGCTTGCCTTGACTGATATGAGTTTCTTCACTAGTGTAAAACCCGTCCCATTGGAAGGGAAGACTTCATCACATGTTAAAAGGTATCTTCTTTTTAATGTATTGACTCTTCATAATCTATTGACTCTCTCACCAAGGCTCTTGAACCATCTCCCTCTAAACCCCTATTCTCACACTCTTATAATCCCATTAGGCCTCCATTAGTCCTATGACAAAGCTCAATCTTGAAATTCATACTTGTCCTATCTATACCATTCTTAATCTTCTTGATTCTTTTAGACCTTGTGAAAACACATCAGATTAAAATTTTCTAATAAATTTTAATGGTTAAGTTTCAATATATGCACACTTTTAGGTTAAAACCCTAGGTCTGATTTTACGAGTCTGTGTATAGGTTGAGAGGGTTTAAAATTATGTAGTTAATTTTCTAGACACCTTCTTGAGTTAATTCCTCTTGTATAGACTCTATCCAAAATAAATATACATGTTAAAAACAAGATTCTACCTTGATTCTACCTTATAAGGATTTTCCCACTAAGAACTCAAAGTTTTGGACCTACAAGAAATTGTAAATGACCATGTGCATACAAACATAATTCAAATGCAATCACTAATATTCTTTATTTATTATAAGGGTTTGTTTCCCTTAATCCCAGTCCATGCACAAGACTCAGAACTAAGATAAGTGATTAGGTGTCTAACAATTGTCAATCTAATACTTATTCAATCACTAGTATAGGATTCAATTAACGAAAAGATAGGTTCAACGCCCCTTTTTATTTCATTTGCATTCTTATAGAAACAAAGCTTCTTAAGAACAAGAAATGTCAATATTTCTAACTATAGGTTCTATCATACAAATCTAATTTTCAACATTATCCTAAGAAGTTATTCTCAATCTCATAACATTTTTAATCCTTAACAATAGTTCAAAACCAATCATTCATAAACTTTGAACACAAGTACAATGTTTATAACTTTCATGAACTTTTTTTTAGGTTACAATCCCTAGTATAGGATTCAATTAACAAAAACATAGGTTCAACACCCCTTACTTATTTTTTCATTTGCATTCTTATATAAATAAAACTTCTTAAGAATAAAAAATGTCAATATTTCTAACCATAGGCTCTATCATACCAATCTAATTTGCAACATTATCCTAACAAGTTATTCTCAATATCATAACATTTATAATCCTTAAGAATACTTCAAAACTAATCATTCATAATACTCTAAACACAAGTGATTCAAACAAGAATTACTTCATTGGTTTTCTTAAATATTCATGTACAAAATAAGAATGCCATGTACGAATGTCATATATAGGCATACAATGTCAATAATACATGTATTGCCATATAAGCATATAAAAATTACATCATGTCTAATATTATAGTATCTAATGTCGAGTGAATACATCATATAGGAATTTACAATGCCAAAAATGCGTGTATTGCCATATAGGCATACAAAAAAGTACATCATATAAAACATCCTAATAATCAAATAGTCTCCTTTTTTTTTCCTTCCTCGAAGAAGACTCTCTGTAGGATGCCATGTTTGTAGATGGAGATATCCTAAACACCTTGGGTTGCTCCAAGATTTGACTATGGGTACTACAATAATAGCTCTCTTACAATTGAACCTATTCAAATACAAAAATTTATTATAAAATTAACAAGTATACATGAAACCAAGTTAAGAAACTCATTTTAAATTATAATAAAAAAATAATTTAAACATGCACTTACTACAAGCTCATGGTCCTTAATTTATTGTTGATGCTCAACTAGGTCAATGCCAAGTTTAGTTGCATGAATAGGCATGTCAAATGATGAATAAACATGAGGATATACCATAGTAGTCATCTCAATCAAACTATCAAATGTCATATTATATCCCTACATACACAATACATTCATACATTTATGTTATATTTGCCCAAGCATATAGTAAATTTATTAAAACAAAAGTATTAAATTACAATTCAAATTACAAGTGAATATACATACCTTGATGAGTACTTGTGCAGATGACATTACAGAAGCAATGCCTATGTTTGTCTCAACTTGCAATGATGGAGTGTCCACCTTAGTCATCAGCTAAACAAACAACCTAATAATTAATAACTTGGGAAATATTTTGACTAAATAAGTTGCTAAAAAACTTAATCTTGCATAAGATATGAAAATATCTAATGAGGTCACGGAAAGCATGAATGTGACAAGTGGATATGTGCAATGTGACTTGTAACACCACACTGAAGGCAAGAAATGTAATTTTCAAGAGGTAGAATGATAAGACATCTAAGCAAATGATGCATCTCCCACACCTCTTGATGCAGAAGCATCTTAAAAAATTGTATATATGGTCCTATAGTTAGTCTTTGAAGGGTTGATAGGTGTCAATAAGCCTTAAATGAGGCATTTAGTGTGTATCTTAGGTCATTTAGAGGTCTTAGAGTGTTTTCCCTCCAATACTTTTTATTTGAATTTTTAAATGTATTTGAGTGAATATTTGCTTAAGTTATAATAATTAATGTGTCTAATAGGTTCTAAAAGGTCTAATATGTGGATAGGAGTCTCCTAAGTTTATTTAAGGTCATATCTATCTTTCTTACTCATTTAAAGGTCTTAAATGACTTGATAAGTCTTCAAAGGTCAGTTTTTCTAATTTGAGACATGTTTGTTAGAGGAATAAGGACCTAAATTAACACATCCTAAACTTGGAGAAGTCTTCAAAAACATGATCAATTTGAATCTATCATTTTAGGGATGTACAAGATGAAGGGAAAAGTATAAAATACCAACTTTGCATCATTAGAGGACTATAACTTCTATTTAAATCCTTGAAATTTCATAAAAGCTTGGGAATAGTTAGACAAACAAGACTAGAATATGATCCTAAAGGTTTTGGATCTAATAAAGCCTTACCATCACATTTATTGAAATTTGAGTTTCATTTAAACCTACAACCTTGTATTTCTAAGACAGTAAAGGAATATTTATGAGTGAATTTTGTGAAATTAAGTCATTGAATGCAAGTTAGGTGTTGAAACATCCTTAATACACCTATATACATTAGTTTGGATGCTTTTATAGCTTTGCTAAGGTGTATTTTGGATTTTGACCTAATTAAGGTCATTAGGACTAATTGTCTTAAGGCAGTGACTTGGTATAGTTGAGGATAGTCCTATGAGCTATGGTGTTTAGGTTGATTTGTTTTGAAATTTTGATCATGTTAACACTTTGAATACTTTGCTTATAGACATTCATTACTTTTTAGTCCAAATGAGTATTGGTGTGATCAAAAATACCTTAGAAACAATCATTGTGATAAGACAAGTAACCTATGGAGGTATTTATTGAGAAGTTTGTAAACTGAGTTTTAATCAAGTTAAGACACCTAGAGTGATAGGTTGATTTTATGAGGGACATCTATACAAGGCTTTTAAGAGTTTATAGAACCTTATGAAATAGGTCTCATCAAAATCAAAAGAAAGATACAGAAAATAGACCTAAATATAGTAGAGATAAGAGTGAGTGGACAGTCTTCTTTACAAGTGCATGATTTTAGTTATTGAAAACATAATATGAAAGTCAAAATAAAATAAAAAATTTGAGATGGAGGATGAGTTTATTACACTATTCCAATCCATGTTAATACATCAAACATTAAAAATTTCAACAAAATTATATTAGATATTTTATATTTTCTTACACAAAATCTACTAATGATGCAATTAAGGTGTATGAATGTACATCCAAAGTATATAAGATTCACTCAAAATTTTACCTATGTAAATGTATATGGTGTCATACTAACATGGATAGATGTAGTAGTGGTTGGCCCACTACCTATCTTATTAAATTGAAATTGTGATGTTGAAGGCAACGTCTCCTCCTAGAACACAAAAAGAATACATACATACATATATATATATATATATATATATATATATATATATATATATATATATATAATTTAATTTAAATGTCTAAATTAATATTTACCTTTTTAATTTACAAATATAACTTAAATATTTAACATGAAACTTATATAAAAGATACATGTATGTGTGTAGAGAGACCCAACATATCCAAACCAAACATGTGTGTCAACAACTCATTAGTCAAGACCATATCCTCCAAGCCCCCTAAATTACCACCATCATCATCTGAAGGTCTAGTGCATATAACACCATAAGATCTACATGGGTGGGATCACATATGGCCATTAGGTGGAGTATCTCGATCATCTATCTCTGAAGTCCTACTCGTATGATGGACGAGTGTATTAGTAAGCACACTAAGTGCATGTAAAGTGTCAATCTCCACAACCTCCTTCACCACAGAGGAAATCTCTGGATATAGTGGCTTTTGGGTAGGGATCCTTGTAGACCAATTAGGTACATGACATGCACCTGGTTGATCCTACACAGAGCCTTTCCCTTGACCCTAAAACTCATCATAGTCAGAATAGTTTTGAATTTCATTGAGGACAAACTCACAGTAGAATTTCCTCAAAAAATACAAAGGGACCTCATGGTTATTACAAGGTGGATAATCAAAAACCATCCACCATCACTCCTAAAAATTGACTTTAATTAAAGTGTGTTGGCATCAATGGATCAGGAAACATTTAGTTATTATGAGAAATGATGCATTGGTGGTTGGGTCGATAAATAAGACATAAATTTGTTCTTTTGTTATTTCTTTCTTCTTCACCTCATATGCTGATAATTTTTCAGCATAGTAAGCCCTACATATATCCATATATGAGCTCCATCTATCAAATTAACTTGTTATCAAGTCAACTTGACCTAATACCAACTCTAGGGTATTAGCTAAATAGGTACGATGGGTGTTCATGAAAGTGGGCTCCCTTATTCTCTTAATTATCTGCTCAATTTCAATTTTGCTCTCCACTATGTGTGTAGCTATATCCTCCTGATTGTATGGGGGATCTAGTGGAACTATATGAGGGTTAGGTAGAGCACTAGGAGGGTTAAGCAGAGGGTTAGGAGGGATGGACGAAGGGTTAGGTGGAGGATTAGGTAGAGCGTGTTGGATAAAAATTACAAATTAAACTATGCCAAAAATTCACAAAAATGATTTAATTCAAAAAACTTACCTCTTCTTCATGGCGGCATCATTGACTTTTTCAATGCAGGAGCAAAACCAATGATTTTTACTATCAATGGAAGAAAAACCATTGATTTCCACACCTTGGAAGCAAAACGTGAATGAGAGGGAATAACATGAATTTCAGAGGAGAAAATCACAAGTCGAGAGAGGAAGAAATGAATTGGGGCTTTGGTTTTTTAATGATATAATCCATCTAACAAAAACAAATAATAAAATACATTACACAAAATATACAAACATACAGAGAATTGAACTCATTACCTTGAGGAGAGGGAGCGTGTATAAATACATTCCTTCATCTTTCTTTGACAGTTTGAGGGTAGTTGCTTCATCACTTCTTGGTTATGGATAAGTGGCTAATGTGAATGTGTGAGTCATAAAAATGTTTTCCTTATTGTGAGGGTCTTATGGAAACCACTATGTAGACATAATAGGGTTTATTTGAAAAGGGTTGAGCTGTTATATGTTATTAGTATATTTTAGTTACGTTTATTCAAAAAATATTGAAGCTGTTATATGTTATTATTATTGTGAGGGTCTTATGAAAATTACTACATAGATATATTTGGGTTTATTCAAAAAGGATTAAACTACTATACATTGTTAGGACATATTAAATAATTATATTCAAAAATATTGAAGCAACTACATTTTTATAAGTATTAGTTGTAAAATGGCATTTTCATAGGGTATTAGTCTAAATTATGTGTTATTGTCATTATCTAGTCATTTTTTGTGCCTCCCTCTTTTATTTCTTATCGGCCCTCTTTTTTTATCTTTTATTTCTATATTTTATTGCGGTCACGTAAGAAACACATTATACATTTCTTGGGGCATGATGTGTTTTTTATAATTAGATTCCCACAAAGATTTATCCTTACATATTTTTAATTTTTGTATATGTTTGATGTTGGCTTGTATCCCAGATAGATTCCTTATTTTAAGTCAATCAGTGTATAAACACAACTGTCTTACTACATTTATTCATCTAGGATGATATAGAGAAAATATAGAATAACCTCTATTTTTTATTATCACGATGCAATTTATTGAGTATTTACAATCATTCTAAAGAAATTAATAATTCATTTAAGAATTATTCATTATAACCCTAAATTTTAAAAAAGCAAAATTTTGTATCACACAAGTTTGCCTAGTTGAAATAATATTTCATTATTTGACATATTGTCTTTGATATTATAAATTGTCAAGAAGCCCAATAAAGCTTAACTAACATGCACAAACTATGTGTGTGCTAGCCTCAGCTAGACTTTTTTGAATTTTCAATGACTGCACAGAAACCGCTACCATAACCCACTAGTGATGTTAATGTTAAATTGATAGCTAATTGTGATCACTAGTAATCACCCAATAACCATCGATAAGACCACCAACATTTCCACCAAAAATTAATCAGCACACATCATTAACCACTACTATCAACTATCATTTCAAACATCACTGCCTACGTAACATGAACACATACATGGCATGGAGATGAATCAATGAAAACACATTGTTTTTAATGATGTTTCCTTTCAATGTTGTCATTCTTTGTAGGGCACATTGGGGCATTCTGATCCATATCATGAACCTTTTACTTTTGAGTTAGCTAAAGGCCAAAGGGTAAATTCTATGTCATTTAATATTTGATCCCTATTAGATCCAAGGTGGAGGGAGATAGCTCAAGCACATGCAAACAAAAGAAGCCCAAAGATTGCTACTACTTTTTTCTCGAGTTAGTAATGGATAATGCATGTGTTGTGTTTGATAGAATGTCTCAAACAAGACTACTAGGTTAGTAGTATATTCTCCCACTAAAATGTGCATATGAATTTTGAGATAAGGAATTTGAAAAATATAGCTTTAGAATAGGGTAGAACATGGTGTATGGTGTATAAGTTTTGGTGTATGGTATATAAGTTTAGGAGCCTTTGTTTCTTATTTGAGTAAAACATTATTCAATATAGAAGTATATTTATTTTTATACATGCCCTATGTTTGTGCATGGTTCAAGCATGAAGCTTTATGATTCATTGGATTCGTATCACATAACTTTTTATTTGTTGGATTAGTGAAACCTAGATTTCAAATAGCATACATGTTTGCAGAATTATTGAGCGATGTCTTTTTCAATCCGACACTTGAATTTGAACTATTAAAACATATTCCAAATTATTAAATGTGCATATGAAGTTTGAGACAAGGAATTTGATAAATAAATATTTAGAATAAGGTAGAATAGGGTGTATGGGTTTTTTGGTACATAATTCATTTAAAAAATCCTTTATATTCTCAACAAAAGAAAATGTGCACTTCTTTCACTTTGTCCTATATACATTTTGATAGATTACCAATGTTATATATATATATATATATATGAGCATAGTATTAACTATGGGACTGATTTATAAGTGTTTATTTTTATAGGCCCTTAGGTGCATTGTATTTTTGTGGCATGGTTTAAAGCATTGAATGTTATTCTCCCTTGTATCTACTATAACATGTTTTATTTACTTCTGTATGGTTTATAAACACTTCCAATTAACAGTAAAATAACAACAGTCATTTGTTTTCAATTTAGTATTAATAAATTCCATCACATTGTTGAAGTTTTGATTTATTCATGTGTATTTATCCTTACAAGTTCCTAAATGCACTCCATTTTGGTTTAGGAGGTGTGTGGTTGAAGTTTCATAGTTCCTTGTGATGGGTTCATCATGTCTATGTGATTTTAAGCACATTGAAAGGGTTCCTCTTATCATATTTTGTTGTGTTTGTGCATACATCCACTTTGTAAGAGTGTGTCAATCTATGTTTACTATACACCCATTGTACTATATAGTGTTTAATTATTATTATTGACTTCTTCATTCATGATCTTCACTCAGATTATTAAATATTTACATCAACCTCTTTGAAAGAAACTCCAATTTAAATTTTTTTTTTGCATACTTTAAAAAAAGTCAACAATAATCACTCAACAAAGAGGGATAAAAATTGGTAATCCATTCATTAGATATATTATTATTGAAGTATATATTATAGTCCTTGGAATATAAAGTTGCATTGTATATGAAATTATGAGACACTAATCTCCATGGATTTTATATTCCTTGCTTCAAAAATATCATTGATAACCTTTGAAATTTACAAGCATGTTTTGATTCTTTTAAAGTTTTCAAAATCTAATGTAACTACTATATTTTCTTTATCTCATTTACTTCATACAAATTTTCTATTAGCTTGTCCTTGAATTTCCACATATGTTTTTTCCATATTATATACAAAGCTTTCCAAATCAATTGGTATATTATGTTTCTATAATGTGAAAAGACAATCTTTGCTTTGGAACATCACACTATCTACAATTACTTTGATGTCTTCTCATATGTACATTTCCTTGGAAGCGCATAATGTATACTTTCAATATAGGATGTTAATTTCATGAACATTTGTTGCCCTAGTATTCCATGAATGCTATGTTACATTGTTAACTACTTAGTTTTTATTTTCCACAAGTATAGCATTGTACTCTCTTGGAGACCAATATGATGAAGTCTTTAAGCAGTTCATAGGTAAGGGTGAGTGTCATAAAGCATATTTTGAACTAGTTTGTATGCAATGTTTTGTATGTTGGAAACTAAAATATTAATGTTGACTACTCCAAATTTAAGATGGATGAGTGGGAATTAGATGATTGCCTAAAATAACTTTATATTAAGACCAAACAAATTATATGTAATTTTAGATACTACATTCGAAGGTGAATTTGGGTTCTATTCTTTCTTGTGCATGCTAATATGTTGTGACATCCATTATGTTAGGAGAAAGAAGTCGGTGGGAAGTCCTCATTGTGTGTATGGGCTCAATTTAGATGTTTACCTCCACTCTTTTGAGATCAAATGAGGGTTCCAAATAAAGCATCAACTAATGGGGATGGTATAACCGTTATTCTAGGATAGCCATCCATTTCCCGTGAACAACCAGGGGTGGAATCCCAGTGCATAATCAATTATTTATCGAATAAAGATGCAGATAAGGGGAAAACATAGGTAATTTTATAGATGGTCTATATATTTTCCATGCCTGATTTAATATTCTTACTACATATATGAAATGCTTAATATTTACAAACTTTACATCTAGATTTTGATTTGTTATGTCTTGTTTAATACTATAGGAGGAGGGAGGTGGATTAGATCGAAAGTGAAGAAGGTGTTCATGAAGAACCCAATGATTGTGTCTCATGAGATAAATGAGAAGCTTTGAATTCACTTAATGTTTGATTATTCCTCATGTTGAAAAATGCTTCTTTATTCCCACTTACAATAGTTAAAGTTAGACTACTTTTGACAAACCATTTATTTTTCTATATTATTTTTTTGTGTTCTAGTTTGATGGGGTGGAATGGAACCATGTAGATGTGTCTAATAGTCACCTGCATAATGAATTCCTCCCTAAAAATGTGTGTGTTTGTTATAATTTATATTTAATTCACCATGATCATACATGTTTGTTGTTCCATATATGTTTGGAGTGACATATATGTCAACTTTAGTAGCAAGAGGAGTTGGATTCAGATAATCTTGATGACAAAATAGATGAGGATGTTGATGATGATTGGCTTTTGGATGATTCATAATCTGAAATGGAGGAGGAACCAAATGATGTAATAACATTTTATTGTCTTTGAGGATGTTATTTTTTTTATGGATTTGTTATTATAACCTCACATGCCTACCTTATTGAATGATAGTATGTAGGTGAGTACAGTATTAAGGATCTAGGTATATTAAGAGGCATAATATGCACCTTACTTTTTGAGGCAATGTGACACATTTAGTGTTGATGGTGGTTGTTTATTTTGGTCATGAGATAGACTTAACACTCATTATCAAAAGATTCATGGTTGGCATCCCATTTCAAAAAGGCCCCCAAGGAATGCCAGAAGTGGGAAATGGAAGCCAAAGGGAAGATAAATCATGAAAACATAAACATAGAGGAGGCCAATAGAGTAACTATTGAAAAACTAGAGCATTAAAAAGAGAGACAAGCATGAAATATCACGGCTATCTAGGGAGAATGTCTTTGACTTATGTTATCTCAGTGAGACAACCTTAAAGGCTATCAATGATGAGATGATTGCATATGATTCTAGTGAAAACTTTTAATGGATAAGAGAAGCCTACATTGGGTGAAGAGAATATTTTCAAGAAATGGAATGAGAAAGAGAATGGGTGGAGTAACAGTAAGGTGCATGAAATAGTAGACCTCAGGTTAGATGCATTATGTTGAATGGTTTTCATGAAGTTAAAGTTAAGTTCAATTTAGCTTACTCAATATTAACATTAATATTTCTATAATGATCACCATTCAAATTTCAAAGGGATGACCCTCAATCCCATTTTAGTGATGGCAATCACATTCCTTTGAGGGAAATCCTTTTTTGGAACGGTAGAAGTGTTTGTCGGGGGATCGTAAAAAAATAAATTGTACATGATAAGTTGCCTCGCAAATTGATATTATACTTCTTACAATGACTATGTCTTATATGAAATCTTCTTTCTTCCCCATACCTTTCATTGAACTCTACCATTAAATATTTTGATAGTGTTTTATATTTTTATTGCATATATGTTGTTGCCAGAGATGAGGTGGTGCATTCCTAAACATTATGAATCATTTATTGGAGGTATGATGTCACTTATTATTTACCAAAATAAAAAGTATATTCTTCATGTTGGTGTCTTATTCTTTATTTTCATCGAGATTTATAATATACACATTTTCAAATGCAGGCAACTTCATGGCAGGGTGACATATGCATATATGTGCATTCAATGGTTTACCACTTCCACTTGTTTATCCTCTTGAAGAGATTTCATGGCTAGGGCATGAACATTGATGTTTCCTTGTAGCTACTACCTTGGACATTATTATTTATATACATACATTTTGGCATAATATGTATGGAATGTATGATATGTGGTCAAACCTATTATTTGGACATGATATTTCAATACAAGTGTTTCATTTTTTGTTTGTATTGGATGCAAAGTTTTTTTTATTTATGTATGACTTAAGTAATGGTTTGGTGTTTAATTTTTAATTTACTGATGTATTGCACAATAGTGCATGGTTAAATGATGCAATGTTTTCCCATGTACTCATGAAATCATTTTTATGTCTATGGTATGTGATGTTGTCAATAGGTGGTCCATTGTGTTCACATGTTTACCTTATTCTCCTTTCAATGTTTCACATGGTGATAGAGTGTACATATTTGCATGTCTCTATGTTTGTTGAGAAGTAACCATGATCAAAATGAGTGAAATATAATATTTGTATGCATGGATTATTTCTTTTGCCTTCCTTTGTCTCATATCACATGTTTGTCTATTTAAGAAATTGACATAATAGAGGTTGATGTCTATGGGATGTGGTTCAAGGTAGGGGAGGAGGGTAAATAAGGAATGCAACAGTCCAATGCATCAAAATGACCATGGCACATGTAAATACTAATGGTATTTTCTGTTGGTTTTTGTTTTTTGTAAATAGTTTAGACATTCATGATTATCTAATGTAACATGCAATACTTTTGATTTCACTTGCCTACCTTTTTCTCTTGTCAATAGTAGGATAATTTATTATTTTCATTATTTTCATTTAAGTTATTAAACTATGCATGTAAGGAAATTATTCATAATATAAAAAAAATTATGTTTTTATCATTTTCATATTCTCAAATAAAGCATTAATCTCATGGACCATCATTTACCACTAGCTTTTTTCTTTATCACTCCTAAAGAAATGAATACTATTATTGAATTTAACATGTATTTCTATAGACAAAGTACCAAATATAGATGAGAATATAGCTTCCCAATTGTTTGAGACATGGAATAACTTATCATAAGGATGAGATCCAAGAATGTAATGGGTGCAAAAGAACATTTTGGTTTACATCCGTCACTAGCGGCTCTAAAAAATAATCAATCAAGAGGGAAAACTAGTTTTTGTCTATCTTTGTCATCTTTGTTAAATTTTTCTTGCATGGATATTTAATTTGTCATTTATTTTTTACATGATTCCCAACATGATTTAGTATATTTTACATTCCTTTTTGTTATCTATGTTTTACATGATTCCCAATGTGATTTAGTATATTCTACATTCCTTTTTGCCATTTATGTTTTTCATGATTTCCAATGTGATTTGTTGTGTTCTATAATCATTTGTCATTCATTTGCCATCATTTTGTCATTCATCTTCCATCAAAATTTTGGTTCTAACCTTGCCTTAACAGTCCTAATTTTCCAATTCTCTTAAGACCCTCATATCTTTATCTCTAATTACTCATTTTTCAGTACTATATGCCTATGTTCCAAACACTTCAATTTTTCACTCTTTTTTGCACTAATCTCTACAGGTTCACATAATGTTCTTCACATTGGACACCTTCAATTCTCTTTCAATCTCTTTCTTTATCTATAGCACTATGGTAAGTAAAGGTATGTGTTTTTCAATTTTGTCCTTTCATTTATCTTATTTTCTCCTTACTACTTTTTCCTTAGCATCAGTGTTATGTGTTATCATGTTCTATTCCTAAAGCAATTTCCCATGTTGCACTCACATGACACATGATGAGCTTAGAGTGGGGCATATGTATATACATAATATTTTAAAAAAATTATCAATTATTGATGCTCTCTATCTTTTAGGAACCCATCGAGTCTCAATCTATCTGAGTGCATGCCCTAAGGGGTGCACTGGAAAAGGGGTGGGCAAACCATTTGTGCTTCATAGGATTATTGTCCCTTTTACCACTTGTTATCTACACATTTGTCTCTTAAAAAACATTCCCCTAAGCTTGTTCTTTTCTATTGCACACTCCTCAGTCATTTTCCACCTTTTGGCCCCCTTTTCCTAGCCTTAAGTCCCTTTTGACTATTTATTGTACTAGGTCAACTAGGTCAACCCTGTACTATTTTGGGTAAAATTCATTTAGTGTATAGGTCAGCTCTTGGGTGACCTAGCCTGTGACCTAGGTAATTTTTATCCATAATAGTACTAGGTTGATTGGGTCGACCTTGTTCACCAAAACTTTCAGAAGGGCTTAGGGTTAAATCTGCTATATATGCAAGTTCATTTCACCATAATTTAGAGAAGAGAATAAGAAGTAAGAGTTATTGCACATGTGCTTATCCACCATTATACTTGAGAAGCAAGCTTAAGGATTCATACTCTCTTTAGAGATATAGATATTGTCTTATGGATAAATATTGCATTGATAGGTTGTGTAGCCTAGACCTAATTTATCCTTGTCATCCTTACATACCACAATAACCTCATGTGAAGCACCTTGGCCAAGGGAGATATTGAAGCTCAATGGGTTTGTCTTCAAAGGTAACTATTCCTAACATTATTCCTCCTTTATAATTGTGTGTGTGTGTGTGTGTGTGTGTGTGTGTGTGTGTGTGTGTCCATTTGTATTTATCTTCCATGCATTAGGATTTTGTATACATTAACATGAGTATATGTCTTCTATGCATGTTTACTTTAGTTTTTTATTACCCTTACTTTGTGCCACAAGCTTTGGTGAGCACTAGACTAGACTAAACTTAACTTGTTATTAGTTTGGTGAAATATGAAAACATAGGGCTTAGTTAGGTTTATTGCATGATTATGCTTTATTGGAGGCTTTGGAACCCTCCCTAACATCATTTATTGTGGTAATACATCCCCTAATTGGGTCTATCAAATCCCCATATTGGTCATGTTTTTGATTATCTAATGTATCCCCAATTGAAAGTGTAAGTATGCTCTATCTTCTCCAAGTTAGGATTGATTTATAGACATGATACATTTATAATTGCATACACAAACTACATAGAAAAAATTGAGCTATTATAGAGTATTATAGACACAAAAATTTGGTATTTCATACTTGGCAATGTCATTACTGATCTCCACTTATCCAACATGATTTTTGCATCTCAAATCAATTCTTACCCACTATTATTGCACAGTTACATGCTAGTTATGAACCTGATCTATTCTAAGTTATTATCAGTCACCTACATAAACACTCTAATATAGGATAAAATTAAATAAATATCTTATTCAGATAATTATATAACATCACACTTATATTTATGTATCCTAGGAAGTAACATTGATGTGACTATCCTGAGGTTCATGTTAATGTCCTTCACCTAGCATCAACTAGTTTTCAAAAGTAAACCCTTCCCATAGGCCAACCCATTCACCTAATGTGTTGGTGACATGGAAAATTATCTAAATGGACTCATATAAATATAAATCAAATCCACACTTAGTATAACCTTGGAACTTATCTATCAAACATCTATACATTACTACACACTAAGAAAAATTACATTATTCTTCACAAACTATAAGTCAACCACTAGGAATAGTCATCAACCAAGTCTAAAACACATCAATAAAAGTCAAAAGTAAACATTATCAAGATAAAATCCAAATCTATAAATGCATTCATATGGGAAAGATCAAAATTTCACATTCACATTAAGGGTAAGAACTACACATTTTTTGACTTCTCTCTTCAAATTATTGGATACAGAGGTAGAAGTGATCAATTAGGGTGATAGGGGTTAGCTCAACCCAGTTACACTTAATTTTTATAGGTTTTCATCTTTAACAAGCATAATTATAGTTTTAAAGAGAAGGAAGTTGATTTATAAAGTTGTGCATGTAGTTGAGGGTCATAGATCATGCATCACAATGGTTATTTCAAACATTATATAGTTCCAAATGCACTCTAAATAAGATCTTTAAAAATGTGTGTTAACATAGGAAAACCCAATATTTTTGAAGGGATACCTTTTTTCGATGGTTTGAAAGGTTTATTTACAAGGATAATTTTAAATTTTTTGAAATCTATCTTATTTTATTGAAAATACAATAAATTATTACATCACCATAATTTATGTACAATTCCTATGATCTTCACATCATCACAAGGAGCAATCCTTCTAAATTTGAATGTAAGTTAGATTGGAAATTGATCATGGCTTGCCAGAATAGGGTAGGTTCAATATGTTTGTACTACCATATAACCCTTTCTAGATGTAAATATAAAAGTTTCAACTAATTATTTATTTGTGCAAGTGTCTTTATTTGAGGTATAGTAGAGTTCTCATTGTATAAATTACAACTACCATTATCTCTCGCTAAACATACAAGATAAACTTGGCATGTTATTATTATGGTATAAAATGGCTTTTTATTGAGGTTATCAATTTTTTTTTATGTCTAATCAATGTGCACAGATGCCATATGTGAAATTCCTACATATTTACTATGTATATAAATCTATAACATTGAATTCAATAATGTTTACATAGTTTAGTCTTAGAATCAGTTCACTTGATATTGGGAACTTGTAGACGTAACCTTGATTATGGGTTAAGTTCTCAATTTATCTATGTTATATTATGAGGGTCCCATTGTACACTACCCAAAAATTTATAAAAGATTCACTCTATATTAAAAAAGTAAACTACAAGTATCAGGAAAGATGGCCTCAATTCCCTTTAATCAACAAATAAAATAAAATAAAAAATTAAGTTTGCATATTTTTTCAGGAATAATCTCATAATAAAAAATATATATGTTTACACACTATAAATATGTAGTCTATCATCATGTGGATTTATGTCTCCCATTTTTTAAATGGACTCGGAGTCCTCAACCAATATATTTTCATTGGTTATTTAAGATATTGAAATGGAAAAAGACTTCCAGATCCATGTCATCAAGTAAAATTTTGAATTTTAACACTTATCCACAACCAAGAAGGGTGGAAGAGAATACCCATAAAATTGGGGTTAAAGGAGGATGTTATCCATTGATATGGTTCTAGAAAGTGACATGTAGGTGTTGGAAAATTATGTCTATGAAATTTGGGATTAAAATAATTTTACTCAATTTTATTAAACTTCTCAATGATCATTAAGAAATCATTATTCTCCTTCAAAGGTAATAGGGTAGTTAAACTTTTAAATTTATAAGAAAAAATATTTAGTTTTGAACTTGTGTTCAGGATGGGCATAAATTTCAAACAACTATTTATTGGGTTTTTCAACCATTTTTAATATTGAAGACAATATGTTAAATAATGAAATAATATTTTAATTATGTAAATTTGTATGATACAAAGTGTTACTAATTCAAAATTTTCAAGTTACAATGAATAATTCTTAAATGATTTTTTGATTTCTCTAGAATGTTGGTAGATATTCAAAAGATTGTACTTTGATTTTAAAAACAAGTTATTTTAGATTTTCTCTTTATCATTCTAGATGACTAAATGCACTGACACTTGTATTTATATAGTGATTGATTTAAAATAATGAGATAATTAGGATGCAAAGTAATGAGATAATTTTGCTTTATTCGCGATGTATCATAATGGTTATTTCAAATGTTATATAGTTCAACATGCACTATAAATGGGAGATTCACTACAATGAACACATCCCATACTTTATATAGGTATACACACACATCTAGGTAATTTGATACCTTCATTGGTAAGAACATTTATAGGAAGGGACTTAAGTATGTTGGGATCTCACCAAGAGTATTCCAAAGATCGATCAAAACCACATCCTACTTTGGCCATTCATATGACCACTGTATGAAGATATCATGACCGTGCCTCTCTATTAATGTCAAGAACTCATCAATATTAAATGGAATGTAGTACCCAGGATATCACATATTTTAATGCAGAAGAACATTACACCATCACAAACTGTTAGGATGGATGAAATTTTTAGTGTATCCTAGCCACCTCTAATTTATGATAGCGACCACCACACATGAGTTCTGGCTCATTGTATCACATGATAAACTTAGCTCCTCAAGGGTAGCAATTTTTTTCCAAATTTTTTTATAGAATTATTATCTTATTTCCAAAAATATCCCCATGTTTTTAATATGAATAACACCTACCATGTAATTATAAAAATGTTTAGCAATAATTTCTTGAATTTTCATAAAGTGTAGTTAATTATTTTGCATTTAATAGTCAACATATTAAATGTTATGGGTATTTTTATTTCAACCAAACATAAATTTCAAGTAAATGAAAGTGAATTAGACAAGTGTAGATTCATGAATGACATATACTCCTTTGTATAAGGTCAAGACTTCAAATTCCAAGAAACACTGACCTAAATCTCTCTTTTATGCCTTTCCCAATGAACACCTATAGAATTCTTACATACTATCTTTTTTATGTGAATGTTCAAGGGTAATTTGATTCAATGAATACTTAAATGGCTCAAGTTAACCTATAAAATGATGACAAACCCTCATAAAAAGTCTTAGAATATATAAGAGGAGACTAAGTGGGTTTATTGAAAAGGTATTGGAAACTTTAAACAAAAGCAATTTTAAAGTGTAAATCCATAGTCTACAACCTATTTTAACATCCTCTAAAAATGTGTTAAAACAAAATATGTGGAACAAGGCATGGGAATCCATTAAATCATAATTGAAAATATTTTTTTGTTAGATGTTGTATTTGAACGTGCCATTGATGCAGAAACATCATGCATGAGGGTGTATGTAGGGTATTTGTAGTAATAATAAGCCTCAACATGCTTTTAATTATATTTAGTAGCTAATTTAGGGTTAGTATATAAATTTCCCTCCAAAAACTTATTTTAATTTATAATAATGTATCTTTGGTACTCTTAATAAGAACAAATAGGAACAACATGTCTCAACTATGTTAAGACATTATTGTCCAAGAATAGAAGTTCAATTTCTAATTGATAAAGATTGAGCCTCCTATGGAGGAGTTTAAAGAGTTATGTAAAGAGATTAGTTTGAGAAGTAAAATGTGTATGTGTAAGAGTAGAACAAGAAATAAGGGGTAAAGAATCCATGACCGTGTTAGAGTTAACAGTTTTCTAATAAAGAACAAAGGTCTTTGTATGCTTTGGTATATTTAATTTTATAATGATAAAGGTTTTTTTGGTTAAAATCAATTGTTCTCAGTGTCTTTCATCTTAAAGGATATGATTATAGTTTTTTTATAATGATTCTAGACCTACTTTTACATCTAAGCTCTTGTAATCCTAAAATCCTATATTTTCATCATATACAGTAATACATGGTTAGTCAAAAAGATGTATAAACATATGTATTGGATCAATATCATGATTGGAAAAGTAACGTATTGTTATTTAGGTCTTGATATATGTATTATATATTTGAAAGAGTCTATATTCTTTATAAACAATCAAATTGAGTTTCTCAAGCCCTATGTAGATTGTGTAAACCCTAGGATAAGGTTATTAAAACAAAAAGATCATAACTTAAATTTTACCTCATGAAATAATTTGATACTTTGTGATTAGTTTCTATAAGATTATCTGAATCTATCCTAAGAATTTTTAGTTTGAATGTAACTGTGAAACTCTAGATAGAGATGATTGAGTTATGTACACCTCTAAGTTATCATTGAGAGAATAAAATAAAATGAAGGTTTGATCATTTTGATTTGTCAATTGGTTCCAAATTTTGTAATAAGTGTTATTTATGTTTTTTGAACATTGTATAATGAATTTATAAGGTGATTAAAGTCATTTATTGGTTTTTTTAAATTAATATTAGTTAATAAGGCAGTCAAGGCCTATTTAGACCTAAAACATCAATATTATTAATGGATCTAATGTATTGAGAAACCAACAAAGGAAATTGGTTTCTCATCTTCATTTATAGTCCAAAAAATTATTTAATAATATATCTAAGGAATATATGATGAGTTTATAATGATGATGATGATGATATCTTATTCAAGATAAAATAGGCCTATGAACAATATTGTAGTAGATAAAGTTGAAGTTAGATTTTCTTAGTCATTAATGACCCAACTAGTATTTTGAGTTTGTGTAAAAACCTTAAAGGGATCATTATAATTTTTATTATCTATTTATATCATCCTTGAATCTAATTACCCTTGAAGATTCAAAAATAATAATAAGTTGTGTTTGAATACAGTTGTTGGTGATCATTAGGATAAGACAAAAATAAGAGATTTAGGTCTGAGTTCCTTAAAAATTAGAATCTTGATCTTGTATGAGGGTGTATATATTTTTTATTATAAATTTAGACCTAACTAGAGAAGGAATAAATTTTTCTCACATTGTGTTTAGTTGTAGACACTTGAGAAGGGAGAATTATGCCTATAGGCATATTTGCAAGCTAAATTATCATTTGAGTATAACGTTGTATTTCCTCATGATCAAAGAAGTTTGAATAAAAAAGGGAAGAACCTCATGGTATTGTGTTCAAAAAGTGAAAATTGTGCATTGGTTGTGTTAGGAGTGACAAAGGGTTTTATTCAAAGGTAAACCATAGTATTGAAGGTGAGAATTTTGTTTATAGGTGTCTTTTATAAGAACAGTAGAAATTTAAATCCAGTAAGAGATAAGTGATAGAGTATAAAATTCATTGGTATATCTAGGCCAATATTCAAAAATATTCTCTTTTGATAATTATAGAATAGGTAAATCAAAGAGAGATCTAGTTTGCAAGCTGATCAAATAGGTAATGAAGTAGATGTTAAATCAGTAAGAGGACCATTTACCATGACATCAATTATGGTATAAATGTATACAAAATTTGGAAGCATATACAAGGAAAAAGAATCAGTTGAAAAAATTCCTCAAAGGGATGTGGTCTCATGGAATGTAATGGTTGTAGGATATCAATAGAATTGATGTGTTGAAACAGATTTAGAAAAATTTAAGGAAATGCAATTCATAGGTGTAAAGAATAATTTAAAACCTTTATAGTAACATCCTCCCAAGCTCTATCAGAATGGGGGATTAGTAACATGGCATCAGCATCCACCAAATAATAATTTAATGTGCATTTTCATAAAATGTTGTAGTTGAAAGTACCTTGTTAGATATCTATTCAAAATGTGGAAGCATACACAAGTCAGGTGAATTGTTTAACAAATTATGTAAAAGATATGTGGTTTCATGGACTGTAATGTTTGCACATGATTAAAAAAATTAGTTTGTTAAAAATTACATGGAATATCTTTAAAAAATGTGATCAACATATGAAAAACTAGACTATACATCCTTTTCCAACTTTCTTCAAACATGTTCCAAAAATGGAGGTTTGGAACTAGGCATGGGCATCCATTAAAGCATAATTGAGAATGTATTTTTGTTATACATTGTAGCTGAAAGTGCCATAGTATGCATGTATAAAAATTTAGAACAATATGCAAGACACAAATAATCCTTGACAAAATGCCTCAAACCAATGTGGTCTCATGAAATGCATTGATTATAGCATTGGCACAAAATATGCTTTCTATAAAGTGTGTGCCAAAGTGTGATCAAAGTGCATCTTGGTAGACAAGTTTGAATGGTTTTATAAATGTCATTAGGAGTATTATAAAGGTATTTAACTCACAATTGAATGCAATTTGATTCTAAATTGAAGTTTATCTTCTTGAAACCTATTCATACCCATATTTTATGTGTATGCACAGTCAATTTAGTCACTTGAAGCACATATAAATATATGCATGAGTTCAATATTAATATTTAAATAGTTATAGGAGTATCATGAGAACATAATACAAGCGTTATAAGTATTCAAAACGTTTTAAGCTTTATGAACATTAGTTAAGAAGCTCTCAGCTTCTATACACTCATAAAAACCCTAAAACAAGTTTTTGTGACAGAAATTTGGTCATAACTTCGTTTATAACTAGTGAAATACATCAAAATTTAGAGGGAAGGTGGAATAAGGTATTTTTAAACTATTTCAAATGTTTTTTTTACAAAAATAAGTCTTGTGAGGTGAGATATATTTGACTGTATGCATAATTCATGTAAGTGTTTATTTGGCAAGACAGTGAAGAAAGGTTTTGAATGAAATTTCATGTTGATGAATTCAAAAACTTATTTTTATATTTGAATCAATTTTGATACTATAGAGTAAGTTTTATGTTTTAAATAGGCCTATTTATAAATTTGACATATTAAGAGTCAATTAGGCCTAAAGACCTAAGAGCATAATTGTTCCAAAATTACTCTTCTAAGAAACTAATGAACTAAGATGGGGTTTTTATCAATAGAGATAATATCTAATTATTTAAATAAAATCCAAGAGTATATCTAAAATACACAAGATTCAAAGACACTATTATTAATACCTAATTGTTCTAATACAACCCTGTAATAGTCATTGAGTTGAGTTGAGCTTTGGGTCATCAAAAGTGTGGATTAGTGTTTGAACTTACATAAAAATACCTTTTTTAAGAAAAAAATAAACACATTAATCCTTTCGTTGGTGTTTTTTGATGATTTACTTAGGAAAAAGGTAAGATTCTAAGTTGCAAGGAATCCTAATCAAGGTTCAAATGATTATCCTCAAAAGTTGCAGGTTTCCTATAAGAGATTTGAAGGGAAGAAAAGAACCACTTGGAATCAAAGTTAGAGGTGTAAAACATGAAAAAAATAGCAATTAAATTAAAATATAAATCATTTTTTTAGATGTTGTATTTTACAATACCCAACTATAAATATATGCAAAATGCAGAAGCATACACAAAGCATGTGAGCTGTTTGACACAAAGGATTGTTTATGCAAGTATGATCAATGGAGAAGATAGATGGAGGCTTAAATGAGATTTACCAAATGGTTTAAGTATTTCCAACCACCCCAAGCTCTAAATAATGATTTTTTAAGGCTCTTAGGGTTGTACAAAACTAGTAAAACCCTAACCTAGGGTTTCATTAGGAAAAAAACTATAAAACATGTTTTAATTAGTGGAAATTTGTTAAACTTTGGTAAGTAGGTATAATTTAACATCCTATATTAAATTTTGGAGGATTCATGATTTATATAAATTTACGAATGGATATACAGCTGATTATATTTTTGGGGCCTAATTCAAGCCCAAAACAGGACCAGTCAAGTGGGTTTTCTTCATTTTCAAGTGAAGTATATGGAAGAGTGCTTATGATATTTCAAGTATAATTGAGTGTTATAAACCCATTTAATACCTTTTTAAGTTGATTCTTATGTCATTTTTAGTGAATAACTGCTACTAGGCATAGTTGAAGGCCTAAAACTTAGAAATTTGGGTTTCTTAACAATTTTGAACTGTAAGTTGTGAGAAGTTCATCTAAAAGGAAATTTATTATTGTAATAAGAATGCAATAATCCAAATAAATTCTTAAATAAAATTACCTTCATCATATTCTCAATTTTTAGTCATTAGACCTATATTTAGCCTATAAGGTCTACATATAAGATTGTTTACTGTTTGGATTAGAAAATAAGAAGACCTCTAAAGCATACATTGGTGCATCATATACATTGGTGTCATTATTATACATAATTTTAGCAGGAGACAATATGAGGTTCACATTTTATGTAATGTATGCCTAATATTAAAAAATCAAATCAATTTGAGATTTTATACATTTTTATGTTCTTTCATTACCCATTAGATTGGACTTTTATAGATTGTATTGAGCCAATCTAATACAATAGTTTGTTCAATTTTTGGTATGGTTGAAGTGATTAAATAACTTGATATTTCCAAGTTTACAGGTTGGAATTGATTACATCATCCAACTACACCAAATTTATAGTTTGAGTTGACTTGGTTCACTCATGCTTACCAAGTTATAAGTATGATTGAGTTGTATGGTTGAGCTAATCTCAATTGGTAGGTGACAACTCATATTTTCTCCAAGGTTAGGGGCATGTGTCATCTAATATATCTCTATATCTCTAGATATATGCACTTTTCATATTTTATATTTTATTCTAATTTTAGTTTCAGTGATTCATAATGCTACAAATTTTCAAATCTACTTGCTAAAATTCAAGGCGGTTGCATCAATACACGTGTGTAATCCTAAACCTTGTTCTCTTTAAATTTCAATCATTTCAATGCTTTCAATTTCATATTATATGCAATGATTATATATTATAACATGCTCTTGGTTATAGGTGAGTCACCAATAAATTACTCAAGTTAGACTCAAGTAAAGACAAGGTGTGTTATACACACCCAGGTATGTATGACTTTTCCTTTAAACCAATAATTTCATTACTAGATTAAAGGGGAGAAATGAAAACACTATTTTTGAATTATATAGCATCTCATTATTGTACACTTGGAAAATGCATATAATGGATGTACCTTCAGCATAGGTATCTCCTTTAGGAGAATGGAGAAAGGACTGATTTGATCTACTATCCAAATCCAGCCAAAAATTTTAAAAATTACAAAATTTGTAGGCACTAACCTATTGCAGACACCAATCCCCATTGTTAATAAATTTGTAGGCACCAACCTACTGGAGATGTTAATCCCCACTACTAAGCACCAAATTATCAAGAGACACCCTTTTCTTTGATCTAAGGCACTGACCTCCACTAAAACAATCTTCCACCTTACCATTGTTGTTTCATCAATGAATGATGGTAAATTCAATTTCCTCTTCTTCTTCTCCACAAAAATCTAATTATGCTTGAATGATATAAATAATTAATTCCATTCTTCAAATCTTCATGTGTTTGTATGATATATCTTTTTAATTTTCCACACACTTGCTTCCTTCTCTTCTTTACATATCTCACACTTCCACTTTCATATCTCTCTCAACCTTCATCTACCTTATATATCCTTCAAAGTCTCTTCACAATAGAGTATCCCCATATAAGAGGCACCTCTTCAACAAAATATGTGATCATTGGCATTTATATCGACATTTCTGTCAACTTTTCCATTGATATTTCCATCATTCATCGACATATCCATTGACATTTTCATCATCTGTGTATATTTTTGTTAATATTTATGTTGACATCAATTACAATTTCTTTGACATCAATGATAATATTCCAACAATCTCCCCCTTTTTCATTTATAGAAAATATATAGAGAAACTCCCCCTTGCTGTAGTTATCCTCCTTTGCTCCCTCTTTCGCTAAGTCTCCCTCTTTGACATCAATGGCAAAGGGATGTTCATTATACTTCCATCCATAAATAAATCATGGGAAACATCCATGTCATCTTCTTCAATGTCACCACAACTAAATGATTTTCTTTTTACTCTTCCCTATCCTTTTGCATAAGGACTTCTTCTTTTCTCATTTGCTCTCCTTGAACATGATCAAATCTGGGCTTTTTGACATCATCCATTTGGATTATCTTTAGCTACTTAAGTGGTAACTCCTCTTTTCAACTTCTCTTTCTATTTGTATATCATGCTCCACATGCTCATTAACATTTCTATCTTGATCACTTGTTGGATATGATATACCTTCTATAGTTTACACTTGATGTTAGCCTATACCAGTTGTAAGATGTTCTACACCTTAACTGATTTCATTCTACTATGTTCCTACTTTTTTGACTTGTTTCTAATAATAGTGCCATCACTTGCATCATCACTCTCATAAAGAAAAATCATTAATTTATAATTATGTATCTTTTGAATGCATATCATGAAAGAATATATGAAGCTAAAAGATAATGAAATGATTGGCTCCCTTGAATTGGTGCATTTTCTTATGAGCTTAGTGATACTTCTTATGCATGAAATGTAGTTTACAAAAGAATATTTCTCTCCTTGTTTTGATTAACTTCCTCTTACTTCTCTCTCTATATTTTTGTAGATTCGTTTTTATTTATAACTAGGGTATTCACCTTCTTATTTTATTTAGGGGTTTCAATGAAAACACTCCCATATATTCATCTTATATATCTATAGTTGTTACAATTATAACATATAGTATTAATCTCATTGTAATTAAATAGTGGGGAAAATGAGTTTTAGTTTCTACTATAAAATCCATAAGTACCTTTTCCATAGTTCCATGCTTATTCATTTCTTGCATGTGCATTACAGTCTTTTATTCTATGACTAAATTGATTGCAAGAATAAAAATAATAATAACTGATGTATTACACAATATTGCATGGTTAAATGATGCAATGTTTTTCTTATGTACTCATTAAATCATTTTTATGTCTATAGTATGTGATGTTGTCGATAGGTGGTCCATAATGTTCACATATTTACCTTATTCTCCTTTCAATGTTTCACATGTTAGTGATAAAGTGCATAGGTTTAAGGACAGTTCTTGCATAGGTCAACAACTACCCTCAAAAGAAGGGTAATTCACAAGGGTTTGCCATAGAGATCAAGATTATACATTTCTATTCACAAATTATTTTTAGTACACAAGCTTAGTTTCAAGAAATCAAACACATGTCAAACATAGGAAAAAATAGGGACTCATAAAGTAGTTCAGTCACTCAAATTTCAAACCAGATAGAATTAACACCCAAATTGGGACACTAGCACCATCAAGCCCTACTATCTACTACATGGCACTATAGTCTAGTATCCCTAGCTTCAAGGCAATCTAGATTATCCAAAATAATACATCAAGTATAGTATAGATTTGCATAGATATAATTATAGGTTTGATAGTTATGTTCAGATTTTACTCAGATACACTCACATCCAGCTCTAATTCATACTATTTACTCAGATTAGGCGCATCATGTGTGGCATGATCACCCCCACATTTAGTTTAGACACACATATACATTTATTACATAATCTGTAAAGAATCAGTATATTCAAATATTAGATTGGGGGCATGTGCATGGCACATAGTGTCCATATGCTCGGTTACACATAGGTTGATTAGATGGAATGTCAAATTCCATGTCATTCTATATATTATATAAAATTGATATCATATTCTAGTTTGTCACCAATTTCATCCCTTATTTCATCTGTAATGATTGGTAGTCTTGAGTGGTTGTGGATCCAAAATACATAGTTAGATATACCTAGTTAGATACTTTTAACACTTTGTGTAGTTCACTTTCAAATGCATCTACTACACATGAGTAAGAAATGATGGATTCATAGCCTACTTGATTTATTGATCCACCCACATGAGAGGGTTAGACATACTTACAGTCTTATCCATGTTATTCACAGGTCATGATCCATAAAGTAGGGTTGGGTAATGATGGAGTCAAAACTAGATTGAGTTCTTGAGCCACCCACATATGAGGATTGAGCAAGCTATTAGCTCATTCCAAGATATTCAATGATTTGATCACTATGAACACTCACACACACACAGGTTATCACCAGGTTCATACATTAGTTCTCTTACCCAATGAGGTGTATTTGTTCCTTTCCTCTTTCCTATCTCTTTACTTAGTTACTTTATTCAACATAATCTTTTGATTTTGAAAATCTCATAAGTGAGACTAATTTTTTCAAGTTTCATTATAGGTCATTACTTTGGATCATGCTTCACATACTCAGACTCAGCTATAAGGGTTTCACTTCCTAAGTAAATTCATGTATGTTTTTTGTCCTTTATACTAGTTATTTTACTTAGTTGCATCTCTAGCATAAAGGGGGGGTAAATGTAATCACCTAAAAGTGGTATTTGGATGCTAAGAGTGTTTTTTGAGATATCCTATTCCTAGCTTAGCCCTAGACCTATCATAGACCCTTTATCACACATTTTTAGCCATTGTGTAGACCATAGACATCTCCAATCAACTCAAACACAGTCCCAAAATTGCATTCCTAGATCATAACCCATTATGCCTAGTAGCCTACTAGATGGACACTAGCACAACATTAAAGACACTATAGCCACATGGTGCTAGTGTCCTCAACATGGTGTTAGTGTCCCTAACATGGTATTAGTGTCCCGTTCCCTAGCTATTTTGAATGGATATATTTTCCAACATATGCCCCTCCTAAGGTCAGCCTAAGGATATTTTATTATTCACACAAACTATAGATCACTTTAAATATAAGAATATTATACCTATATCCCCTAGATCAAAAATAGATGCAAAACACCTATCCAAATAAGCAAAAAGTTGAGCAAAATCAAGGTTATTAATTCATATTCTTCCCTACTTTTGCATACTACTAGAGAAAATATTTGAGCTATCTTGATATATTTTGGGTCCCTCAATGGTGTAAAAAACACTCATAATTATTGTAATTATGTTGGAAGCATTCTATTTGAAGAAGTATGCAAATTTTTGCCTCATATGAAACCACAAAACTTAAAATTTTCCCTCCTCTAGTGTATTGCCACATGGGGGGAGGTAATATCCATTAGTCAAATTACTAAAATTAGTAAACGCTTTTCCATTATTCATGAAAAATATTAATGGTTGCATATCAGTGGGCCACCATTGGTTTTACCACCCTAGTTTTGGCCACCATCTTTGTTAGTTCCACCACCTACATGGACTGTGATATGTTCCACCACCTTTGTTAGTGTGATTAAAACTATGATCCCCTGGCTACCAAGACCGTGCATATATTTTTGCTTCTATGTTGATTTTAGAAGCTTCTCTTCAAGGGTGGGCATTGGAATATTGAATGGTATGAAGACTCTCCAGCTTGTTGGAGAGAGTGCCCTCCATTGGATGTGTATCATGTGTAGGGAAGATAATATTCCCCCATGTCAAATATTTAAATAATTTCCCATATTACCATGTGCATTACTCATATCGACCACATTTAATTCATGTACATATATTCAAGTTGTGTTCTGCATACTTATATTGAGCTTTGTATATTGACCTGCATAGGACTACCACTCTAAAGCACACAAAGGGATTCATATATTAACCACCTAACACTCACATTGAGACACATAAAGATATTTGAATATTTCTTGTAATCACACCAATGTTGATCACATTTACAAACCTAAATTCCTTCATATTGATAAAATCCATAGTCATATTAATATGCACACACAATGTTCACTTCCACTATCTACATCAACTCACATCACATAGAGCTTGACACACTTACTATCATTGTATATAATCCAATATATTCTCAAGGACTTGGGCCATTATATAATTAAGTTTATCGTGGGTTTTCTTAACATTAGGCATCATTTGTCTCTAGAGGACATTATCACAATGTTTAAGCGAGAATGTACCTATTAGTGATGAATTTCAACTTTAAATAGCTTATGCCCACACATTTGGTCTCTAATATTTAGGTTACATTATCTTGGCTACATTGACCTTGGGAATTTAGGAGCTTTTTCATTTTTAATTATTTCTCAGCCACCACTGGCATCAGCACAGACCCAAAAAATTAAATTTTTATAGAAATTTCTATAGCAAAGCTCAATTATTCTAAGATATTTTATATAATAGGTTTTACATAATTACCATCACATTAATGATCCAAGAGTAGAGCTATTGTGTATAGCCATGAGTAGAGCCACCACATAAAGCCAGGAGCAGTTATGTGTGTTAACGTAGGAAAACCCCAGGTAGACACCATGAATAAAGCTGAAACAAGAACCAATACAGCTAAACAAAGGTTGAAATGGCTTAGACCTTTAAATATATCAGACCTAATGTGGATAATATTATATTATAATTCATTTTTTATATTATGATATTATATATTTCAACTATATTATTAATATATTAATATTATATGGAGACAAGACAATGAGGTTTCAAAGTTTATATTGTAACTTATGTTCATCTATGTTGCCAATATTTGTTGCCTTCATCTATATATACATAATCCATCCCTATAAATTATTAGATTTGGAGGCTCTTTGTGCAAACATATGGATAACACTTATCCCATATAAGTTTTACACACACATGTAACTATGTTAAATTTTAAATTGGCACGTCAATGTAATAGTAATGCATATGCATACATGTCAATTATATAAAAGCTACATGGGGACATCTCTGATTATTTTTTTTCTATTATCAAGGGTGGACGAGGACATCATGAGATTCATTTGCTTGGATCTAGTGTAAAGCGGTAATGAAGAACATAAAAAATATAAAAAAGGATTGCGTAAAATATATAGTGCATGTATAGATGAATATGATATGAAGATATAAATGAGGGTGGATATTTACATTTGAATGTAATTACCAGATATTATTTTTCATTTGATTAGATCACATTCCACCACTTCCCTTACACATTTACACCCCATCCATGAAACTTTCACCATATTGTGAAGTGTAAATGTGTCCCAAATATTTGATGGGAATTGAAGTTATTCTATAGTCCAACCAATCATTGTCACTCACTATCACCACGCATTACCTTTTTCTAGGTGGCTTAGAAATTATAAGTGAATTAATCATTTAAACATTATTTGTCCATTTTTAATCAATTAAACAAAGTTATGATACACATTTCAAATGAAGGTTTGGAATTAGAATGTTGATGATTGTTGGTGTAGAAAATGCCTAAGTACAACTTATGGAAATGATTTTTCTTCAACCACATCACACCATGTTTGATCCCCTGAACCTTCATGAAAAATATGTCATCCAAATTTTGTGATAGATTACATTAGTGTCTATTTGGATTTGAGTTGAGATTTAGGCATTTTGAAGATTATGCATTTTTACATCAACTGTTAAATTTACATGTCTTGCATCTATAAGAAATAGATACAGAGCTTCCAAGATGTCTAGTTCTTTGGTTGGACATATTCTTTTATGAAGGATTGACAAGGACAACATGATGTTGATTTTATTGTGGGAAGGATCCATGTTCAATGCGTAATTGAAATTAGTGTTACAATTCCACTTATATGGATATAAGACAATGAAGTTCCAAAGTCTATATTGTCACACATACTTATGTCTTTTCTTCAAACAACTTCATGATGGGTTAGCTGCAACAATTAAAAAGGATAAATAAAACCTTGTGTAAAAATTGAACCTTTTCTTCTGAGATGTATGTTTCTAATTAGTAGAGTAGTGGGGTGGGCATCAGGGTGACAAGTGGTGGTAGAGTTGGTGGAGGACTCATCATCATCAACATGTCTCTTGTGAAGCTAGGAAATTCAATAAGTGTTGTGTGATAATCCTGATGCATGTTTAGATGTGGCGTTAAGGGTGTATGTGGTGCTTTTCCTTTTTTGGAATATTGTATTTAAATATATATGGGAATATATTATATATTTCAAATTTAATATAACCTATAGTCTAATATTAGTATAGTATAATATACTATGATTTAATATATAATATACATAATATCATGTAATATTTAAATATATATATTATAATATTTTATATTATAATACAACTCTTAATATATTTGATTTTACTCTATTACATATTTTAATGCATTATATACATTAGTATATTGTATATATTATATTAAATATTCCATTAAATATTTTTTTGTATTCTATTTTATATTACATGACATAATATATTACATATCAAAATATAATAATATAATTAAATAAACTATTAAAACATATATTAGAAGCTCCATGTGTCAATCGTAACAATTGTTGACTGGCTCAAATAATTGTTTTTATAAATTTGTAATACTTTAGTCTCATATCGACCACAATGGATGTTGTTACTATGTTTATATTAAAAACCCCTCATGTTGAAATGTGAATATAGGTGGTAGGCCCCCCCTCCTCAAAAAATGGGCCCCAACCACGAGCATTCATCGACCATCAAATCCATAAGAGTGATAAGGAGGTAAACCATAGCATCCTAAATAAATAAGGAGTGCCAAACCCAACCTTTTGTTTCCCTATGAATTTTTCTTTGGATCTCAAGAAAAATGGAAGGGCGAGCTTGGCAACTTAGTGAAGCTGAATTGAATGGAGAACTTGAGTTCATTCACTAGGTAGAGAAAATAAATAGATGTTTATGGTGTCGCATTTAGGCATTAACATATTTATGTGGGGCCATTATGATTCCCTGTACAAAGATGTATGGTTCACCTTCCTTTTTTCTACAGTCGGTATCTTTCCTTTGAATTGGAGAGTTCATTGGGTACAAATGTCAGTTTGTTTCTGGATAAGTGCACAAAGTTGGTAGACAAAAAATGGCCTACATGTGGACATGATTTTTTTTAAATTTCAAAAATTTGAATTTCTATAGATAATTTGAGATATCTACACTCCAAATTTGAAGATGGTGTCAAAACATGAAATGTATCATTTCAAGTTGAGTTTCTAAAACACTAATTTTTTTGTAAAATGGTTAAGTATAACTAGGTAAAACATCTAAAATTTGAAGAGGAACTCCTATTTTTTTAGAAAACTTAGCAGATAGATGGCCATGACATACACCATTTTTTTAGCAAAGTTTAATATTATTTGAAACCCTTTGGAGAAATTTTAGATAAAATCTTCTAGCAAGTCACCCATATTTTTTCAATGAATACTTTTTTTCATGAATTTTGCAAGTAAATAGATCCTAAAAACTAACAAAAAATGGATAGTCGTATGTGAATCAGGCCTAACTACCTAAAAAAAACAAAAATCATTTTTTTCTTAATGTGTGTAGAATTAGGCCTACTACATCACCATATAATTTGTTTTTTACTTGGATCAACGAAAGACTAATTACATGAACATGTATATGCATGTATGTTTACGGCATGTAGTGGCCTAAAAAAGGCATAAGTAGAAATAAATAGTTTGAAACCTTAAATTAGTCCAAAAATTACAAGAATCATATTTTTGGAAAGAGGAGAGCGTGATCGTCATGATGGTATCAATTTTTTTAATTTTAATGTTGAAATTCTTAGTGTATTTGGTAATCAAATTTGAAATTTGTTGTTTATTTTCATATCTTTTAAAACTTGGTTGTACATTAACAGTCCAAGCCATTGGCTCGGTAATCCAAGCCATTCCTAAGCCAAAAGGCATAGGAATTAAATTCAAATTCAAATACATTAATCATGGTATTTAATAACGTGATTGCATTACATATTCTCAACATCTTAAAACCTAAATAAGAGCCATTAGGATTGGTAGTCTTAAGATCAAATATTGGTTTTAGATTAAATTTGTTGTTTGGGACCAATGTTCTTGTCAAGAATTGATAGCATTGAATGATAATTGGAGATGTAATAACCTATGAATCAATTTATTATTCCTTTGATCCCAATATGGTGTGCAATTGGGCCAATAGATCCTAAATTGACATTATATGGGTCCATATTTCCTTGGATGAATCTCGGTTGGCCCTAATTACCTATCAAACTAAACTAAATATTTGTTTTTTATAATATGGTGTGCAATCAGGGACCCAATTGAAATAATATGGACATAATTCCTTTATCAGGGCTCATTTAACCCTGATTATATATTAGATTGAAGTAAATACTCAATTAATTTAATGTGGTGTGCTATCAAATCCCTAATTGACATTATATTGAAGGAATTCCTTGCACGAGGACCAATTACTCTTAATTACATGTTATACTGAAGAAAATACTCAATTGGTTAAATATGATGTGCAATTAGGGAAAAATATTCACAATGGAAAAATTAGATGGACACAATTCATTACATGAGGTGAAAAATGCCTCGATTGATATTCTAGGTAGAAATAGTTAATTACATAGGACTTAGTTGTCCTCAATTGTGTATAGTATTGAAAAAATATCAATTGGTTTAACATGGTGTAATTACAACCCCAAATGACATTAGATGGATGTAATTCCTTGCTTGGGGATTGAGTAGCCCCAATTACATATCAAATTAAACCTAAATACTCAATTGGTTCAATATGGTGTGCAATCAGGGTAAATGGAACCCAACTGGAACATTATATGGATAAAATTACTTTCATGGGGCTCAATTGGCCCCAATTATGTATAACATAAAACCAAATACATGATTAGTTGGATATAGTTTACAATCAGGGCCAACGAAGTTATAATTGACATTAGATGTATTCAGTTACTTGCATGAGCCTTGGTTGGCCATAATTGCATATTCAACTGAACTAAATACTTAGTTGATTCAATATGTTATGTATTTGAGATGAGCATAGCCCCATGTTGATAGTAGAAAGATGAATTTTCTTACACAAGGCTTGTTTGGACTAAATTTTATAGATCATATTAAACTAAATATTCTTTCAGTTGAATTTGATGCATAATCAAAATCCCAATTGTTATTAAAGATGGATGTAATTCCTTATAGAGGGTTCAATTGGTCCTGATTTCATATCAAATTCATGATAACACTCAATAATTTGAATTTAAGGTGTGTAATTAGGGCCCTATTTAAAATTATGTTGACACAATTATTTGGGCAAGCCTCGATTGGCCCCAATTATGTATCATCTAGAAGTGAAAAGTCAATTGATTTAATGTGGTATGCAATCAGGGCCAAGTAAGCCCCAATTTCCATTATATATGAATGTAATTCCTTGCACACAACTCCTTTGGACCAAATTGCATATTAAATTGAAAAAATACTTATTTTTTAATATGGTGAACACTTAGATCCCAATTGATATCATATGGATCTAAAATTCCTTACATTGAGGCTTAGTAAGCCCTTGGATCAATTTAACCACAATTAACATCCTTTATATATAGTAAAAACTAGGTTCACAAGGATGAACTTGGTTAAAATTGCATCAGTCATTACCGCAATTGACTTCATAGGCTCAATATGTGATGATGTGGGGGATAACTGACCCCAAATTCACATTCTTTACTCATAGATCTACATTCTAGAAGCTTAAATTTTCCCCAATCACCATCATGATTGTACCTTATATACCCTAAGCCCTAATCCCTAAATTTCCTAATCCTTAAACTCTATTTACTATAAATATAAACTCTTTAAAACTTGAACCAATCATTTTAGCCCAAATTAACATCATTTAGACTAATAATTTAGTTCATAGGGCTTAGTTTGGCCTAAATCACATGACTATTTACCCCATTTGACTAATTCAATCAATCTGCATGATGACATCCATGGTATAATGACAACCCAAAAACACATTTTATAGTCACAAATGGGTCCAAGTGATTCAAATTATCCTCAATTATCTTTATGATTGACCCTATGTACCCTAAACCATGTATATACATTAAAACTTAGAAGTTGTAAACCATAAACCCTAAACACTATACCTTATATTGTAAACCATTTACTTTCCAAGTATTTACCAACTTCAATTTAGTCCCAATAAACATCCTTTTTAGTATTAATTCAGTTTTAACACATGGCATATCTAGTGATTAGACATTAGTATACATGTCCTTAAACCTAAACCGTATGCCCTAATCCCTAATGATCCCTAAAACATAAATTATGCTTTCCCTATGCCCTAATGCCCACTACATGCCAGAAACATACATGCCTTATGATATAACTAATTTTATCACTGGATGTCATAAAATGCACTTTTAAAACCTATGGCTAAAGCCTTTAGAGTATCAATATAGTTGTGCATCTATTTAGTAAATTAGGGCTATTTCAAGCCCCTTCAGCCTAATTAACCAAAGAGGATGAGAGTTATTTGATTATTTTATCGAGGAGGCATTTGAGGCCAATTTAAACCCCTTCATATTTAGTAAGATATGATTTGGGGCAAAATCAAAAGATTGATCTTCTATCATGAATTGATCTAATTAGTCAATTTGTGTAATTCCCTACATGATCTAGTAAAAATTGAGCCCCTAAGCCAAATTTATGGCTCAATCTCAATTGTATAACATGTATGTAACATGTACATGACATAATCAACCAGGTACTTTTATCAAAAATGTAAACATGAAGGTGATCATGGCATAAATAGGTGTCATAAGCAGCTCAAATATTCTTCAATTACCTTAATGATTGGACCCTATATTCGATATCTTAAACCCTAAGTTACCCTATATCATTTACATTAAATCCTAAGTCATAATCCTTAAACCCCAAACCCTTTAAATTATAGACCCTAGACTAATAAATTTAGCCCCAATTAACTTCCTATATATATATATATATATATATATATATATATATATATATATATATATATATATATATATATATATATATTAATAATTAGGTTCACAGGGATGAACTTGGTTAAAATTACACCAGTCATTACCACAATTGACTTCTTAGGCTCAATCTGTGATGATTTGGGGGATAATTGATCCTAAATTCACATTTTGTAATCATGGATATAGGTTCAAGGCTCCCAAATTTGCCCCAATTGCTTACATGATTGTATAAATATACCCTAAGCCTTAATCCTTAAATTTCCTAATCCCTAAACTCTAATCCACAAATATAAACTCTTTAAACCTTAAACCAATAATTTTATCCCAAAATAACATCATTTCTAGACTAAGAATTAAGTTCACAGGGCTCAGTTTGGCCTAAATCACATGACTGATTGCCCCATTTGACTAATTCACTCAATCTGCATTGTGACATTTAGGTCATAATGACAACCCAAAAACACATTTTATTATTAGCTATTTATTATTATTTTTTGGGGCTTACACGTGCTCAGACCTTCTTTCTCCAAGTATTAGGAGAAGGAAAAAATGACTTAAGAAGTAATATGGCATTTAATGCACTTTGGGAAACATATTGGTCAGCAACTTAAGAAATTGAAACTGTAAGTGATATGACATTTAATTTACTTTAGGAAACATGCCTGAAAACATCTATGTGCCACATATGTCATAAAAGTGTTCTACCTGATATTTTATTAAATACACAAATCATTTCAATTTATGGGGAGCCATTTCCCTTTTGTCACAATATCAATTCAAAATCATGGGCTTTAATGTAGGGAATGATGCAAGTATCCATAAAGCCAAGCCATTTTAGGGGAAAGGTCCCAATAGCCATGTACCTTAACTTTGGACCTTAATTGTAATCCCTAATACCTAAAACATAAATTATAATCCATAATCCCTAAAACATAAATTATAATCCCTAATCCATAAACCCTATACACTAATGCCTTAATCCCCAACCCATAATCCCTTATCTATATTAAGTATAATGCAATCATGTTATTTAATAACATAGTCATGTTATTCTTAACATAAGCAACACTTAGTCCTCACTGCCAACCCAAAGCTTATATTGATAATAATACAATCATGTTATTACATAACGTGATCGCTTTATTGTCATTATAATCTTTTCAATGGATTGGATGGGTTCGGACCCTATTTTAGATTAAGGTCACTTATCGATGACCATTTTTAGCCCAATTCAAGACTTCTATCCCCACAAACATTCTCTACATACTTCTATGAGATCTGTACTTGACCCCACCTTTGAAAAGTTATCAATTGTCCCTTCTGATGGGTTTCAGATCACATTCAAAGAGGAAGAGGAAGTTGTTGAAGAACAAAGCACTAGAGTAATTAGAATATTTCAAAGAGAAACACAAGCTACTACTGTGAAAAATTTGTGGTAAATAAGGTACAAACCCTAGTCCTGATGAATCAAATGCCATAGATAATAAGCCAATTGATGATAATGAATTAAGCAATGATGAAATTGACTATAATCAATTGGATAATGTTGAAATAGACCATAATGAAATGAATAATAATGAAATTGAAAATAATGAATTAGTTAATGTTAAAATTTCACATTCAAAGTTCTAAGTTTTTGAGTTTGTTGATGATGAGTCTATGTATGATGCTTCACCCCACATGAACAAAGAAAATTTCATGGAAACAAATAATGATGAAATTAACCATCAAGAAAATTTCATGGAAACATATAATGAATAATTTAATGCCATCCCACCTCTAAACAATGAAAGTAATAATGGTTCTGAAACACCCTCTCAACAAATTCCACCATTACCAACACCTCCAAGAATTATGCATAGAAAAGACAAGTATTTAATTGAATTCGATGAAAAAAATTTAAACCAATGAATAACAAAATTTCTGATCGCCATTCAAGAAGACTGGCTTAACAAATCGGAGGTACTTTTTTTCATAATATGGAGTATGATAGTCAAAGATGTCAATTATTTGTTTCAATGATAAAATTGATTAAGATGAGACCTATAATGTACACATTAAGACTAAGAACATCTAACATAGATGATGAAAATGATGAAACTGTTGAAAATCTACATGATGCATATCATACTCTAGGCATAAAATCATGCACCAAAGATTGTAATGCTTCTCGACATATACTTACAACTTGTGTAGTAAGTGACAAAATAGGGAAAAAATGAATGGTTTCAATTACAAGCCAAACACTTAATATAAATATAAAAATAATAATGAAAGAAATTGAAAGATGTGAAAGACATAATGAACCTAATACTAATGAGATCTGGGCATTCTCTAGTAGACTTCCATGAAAGAAAAAGGCTCTATCTGATACTCTCAAAGAGTTATTTTCTCAATTTTGGAAAGACAATACAAGAGTCTCACCCAATGCAAGAGATGTTGTGAAAAGAAGAGTTGGTTTTCATAATTATTGGAGAATTATAAATGATGTCAGGGAGGTGTCTAGGTGAGTGGATGAAGTGCCTTGTTAGTCTAAATGACAATGATAAAGTGTGCAATGTGTTTGTCTTAGTTGTTTGAAGTTTGCTTGGTTGATATTCATAGTTTGACTACTTAGAGATGATTAAGGATGAGTCTAAAGTATTGAGCATGTGAAAGGGGTTCTATCAAAGGTTTATGGTGGTTTGAGTGATTGTGTGCATGAGTAGAATTCATCTAGTATTCCATTATTTTCATTTAGACATTTTGGGTCTAGTGGCATAAAATCTGAGAAGGTAGTTTGATGATGTCACCATTACCATGTGTGGATGAGTATGGGGGAATTGGTCATATGGTTATGATCACATTAGTCCCTATTTATTATGCACTAGAGTTTAAGTCATGCAATAAAGCATAGTCAAAGATATGAGGATATAAAGTTAGATACTCAAATAGAATTCACTAAGTTTTCATACTTTGCCAAATTTGTAAGCAGCTGCAAGCAAAGCTAAGTAAGCATGTTGATGAGGTCATCATTCACACACATGGAGGGTTTAGGACAAAATGATCATATGGGTGTGCTCATTTTTGTGCTTAGTTTCGTTACACTAATTTTCAAATCATGCAATGAAGTACATCAAAATATATGCATGTGCAAAGTTGGGCTCCCAGGCAGTTTGACTGTGTTTTCCCATACTTTACCAAATTTGCATATGGAAAGAAAAGTTGGGTAGGCATTTTATTGTAGTTTTATTTCACATGTGTGGTAGTTTCAAAAGAATTTTATTATATGGGTTTGTTCAATTTTGAGCCTAGTTATTTTTCACTAAATTTTTGATCATGTGATGAAGCACATTAAAAGATATGCATAAACAAAGTTGGCCTTCCAGGCAGGTTTTGACATAGTTGGCTCTATGGAATAAAATTCTAAGTGAGAATGTTGATGATGGAATATATCATACATGTGTGGGTTCTAAGATCAATTTGTTAAATGGATGGATTTTCATATGAGAGGAGATCATATGGTTCAAATTTGACATCATGCATCTAAGCACAGTAGAAGTTATTGAGGTTTAAAATTGGGTTCTCAGATAGATTGCAATGGTTCCTATACTTAGTCAATTTTGCACAAGGTATTATTTGAGCATCTCTTAAAGAGATCAATAGAGTGTGTTTGCTCCAAGATTTTAGGAAGTAGTGAGATGGAAATAAGTACATGATGTTTAACATCTAAGCAAAGGTAAAGGATAAAGATCAACAGTGAGTGTGTAATCATACAGTTGAAGATTTATGGTGCATGTTGAGTCAAAGTGGTCAATGTGTTCAATGTTTAACGACCTATTTTAAAGTTAAAAATCAATAAACTTCTAATAATATCGATGAAACATGATTGTCCAAGCTAAGAGAGAGCAAGATATTAAGGCAATTGGTCGAGGTTTAACTGTGACCGTTGGCATTTGAATGTTTGAATTTAACAAAGGAAAAACTAGTGCTCTATATTTCATCCATAACTTTTGATCTAAGATGAAATTATTGATGGATTAAAAATAAAATATGAAGAGGACTCCATGGTACATCTATTGAATATAGTTAGATGGTATGAATGTTTGTATAGTCAAATTTATTGAGCTCCAAATTTGACTATGTGTTTGACTATATTCTGTAAGTGACTTGAGAAGGTTAATTGAGCTTATATTGATGTTGTTTCGATGTATCATGATGAATTAGCTATTGGATAGTGTTGTACACTCTATGAGGATGGTTTATATGAATTTTTAAGGTGTGATCAATCTATCTTCAGTATGAACAATGCTTAAGAAGTTGATTGTGTTTTCATTCATGATGTTCATGTACACCAAGTCAGTTTTTGAGTTGCTTGAGCATACACAAAGGTGAGAAAAGATGATTGTGATCATTTGAAGATGTCAAATGGGATATAAGAAGTGGACCCATGTATTTTAATGTGGTCTTGCATTCTTGTTTTGATTATGAAGTGCTAAATGGATGAATAGGTCTCTAGACCTATAAGAGCTACAAGGGCCTTTTTGAAAGGTGTAGTTGCTTAAGGGTGACCCATAAGTGCTATGGTTGACCTATGAGAATTGTTTTGAGTCATGTCTTAAAATTAAGAGAAGACTTAAGGGTTAAGGTAAGTGATATGGCCAACCAAGGAGTTGATTTTCATGTTTGCTCTATATATAGTGAAACCAAATGAGATGGTTTCTAGACTTTTAGTTGTTTGTAAGTGAGGTGTGAGCATTGAAGTGAAGAAAATAAGGATAGGAAGTGTGCTTGTTGATGACTTAATGATTAGAGTAGTTTTTTGGCTAGGTGTATGATTTTTAGGTCAAATTTATGATGACATAATAGTGCTCTTACAGATTTAAGATGAGCGAAAAGGTGTGAGTATGCATATGAGGATAGTTTGTGTGAAGAGGGAGAGAGATTGTAACATGCCTATGTGAGAGGCCTATATAAGATAGAGAGGGAGTTTTATGTAGAGATTAGAATTTTATAAATCCATCATTTGATGTTGAACACAGTAGTTCTAAGGTGGAGGTGTTCATCTAAAAGGAGGGTCTAAAGGACTTGGTCCTCCTTAGGGGCAGTTACTCCTTGTGAAATAGGTGTTTCACTAAAGGTAGGTGGTCTAAAAGACTTGATAATCTTAGGGGTCAGTGATCCTCATGGATTAGGCATTTCACTAAATCCTAGTCTAAAGGACTTAACCAGTCTCTAGTTTATAATATCTTATAGGATAAGTAGTCCAAGTGTTTGTAGGCTTGAGAGTGGGGTTTATTCCCCGAGAGGGTTTTCCATGTAGATCTTGTGTTTTGTATGTGATCTTGCATTTATCTTCATTTTTCTTTGCTATGAATGATCTTTATACGTCATAAATGATTGTATTGAAAGCTTAAGTATTTTCAAGGTTTTAGAAATTAAATTGGATTATTTTGTACCACTGATTCACCCCCCCTTAGTGGATTGTACCTCTAACAATAACCGTGAACCGCATCTAAAAAATTTATTAGATATGACTCAAACACAATTGTATTCTAAATTTTTGGAAAAACATCCACAAATTTCTATTTATCAAAGATAATTTGAGATGGCAAAATATTTTTATGTTAAAATAAATCACACATGCACCACTTATTGTTATAGGAAACATGTTGAATTTTCAATACACTATGATGTTTTTTGTCATATTCTTTATACTTTGCATACTAACATTTTGCAAGAGTGTGGCATTGAATTGACACCAAAATCAGTCAGTGAATTTATTCCAAATATCTTCCACAAAAGATCAAATGGGCAATTATTTTACAACAAATCATGCTTAAATGGAAATTGTAGCATTTGTGGTGGATTGCCAAATTTTTAAAAATGTATCCATGAGGATGTCAGGCACCTAGAACAACAAACATGCTCTGATACCACGTGTTGGGGAATATGAAACACCGGAAGCATACAATTGATTACCAAATACCAAGCAACTTAATATGCGGAAATAACTAGAATCAACAAGTAACTAGAATCCAGAAATAACACAAGATATGAGAGACAATACACAACTTGTATTAATACTCATACAGAAAAGAATACAATAAAGAAGATGCCACTTCTTCTCCACCACCTCTTCAGAGGCTTCCCACACCTCAAGTGAACAGTACTTCTTTCCTCAAAGCTCTCTCTCTTAAGTCCCAACACCCAACTCAAACACTGAGTTGGTGTTCACCTTATACCTATGCTCCACGCACTCCACAAGTGCTCCACGCACTCCACAAGTACACAAACGTACTCCAAGTAGTTCTCTCTTGATACTGCTCTTTGTTGTGTTACTGTCCTATCTGATCTTCCACCTACAGATCAAGCTGGTTTTGCACACCTGTGAACCTTGACCTTGCACACACACACACCTACATATCAATGATCTTACTTACCATGTAGATCTCCTATAGAAGCCATGCTCACCTGATGACCAAGATCATACACTCCTGAAGAACCCTGCTGATTCTCCAATCCAGCACCCACCTTGGTACTGTGGCACTAGGAGGAACACACCATTGCTCTACCTCACACACAAAAGGAGCTTATAATAATGCTCTCTTACTCTCTAACACAAGTTTACAATACAACCATGAGTCTATTATATAGATCTCATCCAAACAATAATTAGACACCTAGTACAATAATTAGATTCGTAGCTCTCAGTCTATAATTAGCACTCATCATGCAAACACTTGGTTTGTCAACCAACTGCCCGTAATATACTCGCAGTCGAACCACACAGGTGACCGATGACGGTCCCTATCCGCCTGGGGGTCGCCGACGCCAGCCGATCTCTGATCGACGTCGGTTGCTATCCTGCCTTATCTTGTCGACATTGATTGGCCTGACCGACGTCGGTGTCTGTGACACTCCAGCAACTCCTCCAATGGCCTTCTCCATGTCTGCATCAGTGAAGTTTTTAGCTCCACAACTTAATAGAGGAGATTACAAGTGTAATTGGACAGGAATTAGTTGGTTTAAGCAAATATAAATTAGTGACTTATCAAGTAAAATATGGCAAAGAATCTTAAAAGTATGAGTTTGTTATAAAAAAGATACCTATTTTTTAATTTTTGGTCAAGTTTAGGGAGAAGATGTTTATGACTATGCAAGGCACACACACAGGGATAGATGGTTAGATGAACATTTAAATATATGCAAGGATATATTCCCACTTGGTTCCATTATTTTAGTAGCTAATTTTGCAAATAATTACACATTCAAACCCCAAATGAAATTTCAATAACAGTATTACAACTCATCACAAGGTACCATATTTGTGCATATAGCATTCATGCATGCAACTGATAGTATAGAACAATAATGGAAATATTACGGGAATACCATTTCTATATCATTAATGATAGATCACATTGTTTATAGTATGTGCAAGGTTATTTTCAAAAATTCTATGAATAGTTGACTCAGAGGAACATTACTTTCAATCAACATTACATTTGGTCAAACAATTGCACATCGCAATTCAAAAATGCATGGATGTTTTATTAGTTGAGCAAGATACACGTTACCATAGGTGTAGAACACATTTGGAGTTTTACCGAGGACGGCCATGGAAAAGGGGAACATGATGATGTTGGAGCATGTGTAAAAAGAGCTATTACAAGGGAGGAGTCTAAATTTCAAGAGGGTGTTCATTTGACAGATGCAAAAACTATGGTTGAATGGTGTAATGAGAACATGTGTCATGGTGATCAACCAAATTCTATTATTCATAGACATTTTGAGTTAATGAATGAAGAACACTTAAAAAAGTATGAGTATTATGTGACTCTAATGGGTTCAAGTGACCTCCACTCATTTCATAGTTCAAATGCAAGTTCTTAGACTGTTCATATGAGACACTTGGCATATTTTTGTTCTACATGCATGGACTCTATTTAGAATGAGTGTGAGTCATAAGAGTGGGTGGATGATTGGAGTTTCAAACCTCTAATTCCAATCAACACATATCAAGTTCCAACAGCATTACAACTTACAAATATGACATCATCAGATGAATTTGACCATGTATCTGATCTAGTGTAGCTAGGTAGAATATTTTTCATTATGTGCAATTTATTCTCATTATTTATATATCTTCATAATGTCTCTAAAATGATTTTTTTCATGATACAAGGCATGTTTTTGAAATTATTGTATATGAGGATAACAAAGAAGGCACTGCTTACTACTTGTGTCGGTATGTAGAGAGAAAGAAAAAGTTGACTTCCTTAGTTACAGATGGAGAAAACATTGACTATCCCATTGGGTTAGTGGTAGTCATTGGAACTTGGTTTCGATGATATCCTATTTAAAATTTAGATCAAAGGTTGTTTGAAGAGTTTGAAATGCATAACAAAATACTACATTATTCAAATTTGATTCTTACAACGAATAGTCAATTATAAAAATATCATGGTAGGCCATTAAATAGGAAACTATGGAAAGTTTGAGAGTCAGATCATGAAGCTATTCTTTATACTATCAAGGTTAGAGCAGATCTTAGTGGTTCATTGGATTGAAATACAGAGGTATGTTGACTTTTCAAATGTAGATATAATCAATTATACCAAACATTTTTTATTTTATAGGTATTACACATATATATTTTATTTTTAATTGCTTACTAACAATTTTTTGTAGGTTAGTGGTGCTAGATAAGCTTCCACCTTCTGGTAGTTGGCATTATCAGTAAAGAATTCTATATTCTTGAAGAAAAGAGAATCTTAAGTTTTATGGGTGTTTGAACTTAGGCTAAAAATTGAATTTTCCTTGTATTGGGAATCTATTCCTAGAGGTTATCTACCCCCCAGATGTGTTGGTAATGTCAGTTTTCACTTAGGAAGCATCTAAATAAGAGTTCTACAACCACAATTTGAACTTTGACAACATTTGTTGTCGGTGTTTCTGCTCTCCAAAATGGTAGTGAAAATACACTTTTGGGTGGATTAAAATGTCATGGTGGTGTAATAACATGTAATTTACCTATATGGACATGATTAAAGTGATAGATTCATAGGTGGAGGTCGCAGAGGTAGAAATGCTAATTAGAGCTCAAGAAGTTGCTTGTTCACTGATAAAAACTTGCATTTCTGGACCCATCACTACAACTTGTCTAATGGATTGATCTCGAAGCTTCCAACCAAGTGATCTAAGGTGTGATTAGAGGTCTTAAGGAGGTATGTGATGGATCAGATGGTTTTTGGATATGACTTATAGTTTTTTATGCATGTTTAAACTTAGACTAAAAATTTGTAATTTTCTTTTATTAGGAAAGGTGTTCTTGAGGCCAGAATGGGTGGTGGGTTTGTCAATCGAGCTTAAAAGGAGGAAAGATCTTAGTCATAAAGGTTATCCACCCCCCCAAATGTGTTGGAGATATCATTTTTCACTCAGGAAGCATCTGAATAAGAGTTCTATAACCACAACTTGAACTTTGACAACATTTGTTGTCAATGTTTCCACTCTCCAAAATGGTAGTGAAAATGCACTTCTAAGTGGATTCAAACATCATGGCAGTGTTTTAATATGTAATTTGCCTATGAGGACATGATCAAAGTAATATATTCATAGGTGGAGGTCTCAGAGGTATAAATACCAGTTAGAGCTTGAGAAGTTGTTTGTTCACTAATAAAAACTTGCATTTTTGGACCCATCACTGTAATTTATCTAATAGATGGATCTCAAAGCTTCCACCCAAGTGTTATGGGATGAGATTAGAGGGATTAATGAGGTGCATGAAGGATTAGATGGTTTTTGGATATTATCTACAATTTTTTTATGCATGTTTGAACTTATGCTAGAAATTTGCATTTTTCTTGTATTGGGAAGGGTGTTCTTGAGGCCAGAATGGGTGGTGGGTTTGTCGATCAGACCTAATCAGAGGCCAAAAACCTAGTCCTAAAGGTTATCCACCCGCTATATGTGTTATTTATGTCAATTTTCACTCAAGAAGCATCTGAATAAGAGTTCTGCAACCATAACTTGAACTTTGACAATATTTATTGTTAGTGTTTTCACTCTCTAGAACGGTAATCAAAATGTATTTCCAAGTGGATTCAAATATTGTGGAAATGTGATAACATGTAATTTGCCTATTTGGATGTGATAAAATTTATAGATTCATATGTGGAGGTCCCATAGCTATAAATTCTAGTTGGAGCACAAGAAGTTGCTTGTTTACTGACAAAAACTTGCATTTTTGGAACCGTCACTACAACTTGTCTAACATATTGATATTGAAGCTTCCACCTGAGTGCTCCAACGTGTGATTAGAGGGAATATAAGGTGTTTTAGTGATATGATGGTTCATGGATATGACTTAAAATTTTATTTTTATGTGTGTTTGAACTTACACTAAAAATTTACATTTTTCTTGTATTGGGAAGGGTGTTCTTGAGGTAGAATGGGTGGTGGGTTTGTCGATCAGGCATGACGGGAGGCCAATAACCTAGTCCTAGAGGTTATCCACCCCTAAAAAAAATTTACAATGTCATTTTTCACTCAATAAACATTAGAATAAGAGTTCTATAACCACAACTTGAACTTTGACAACATTTGTTGTTAATGTTTCCGCTCTCTGAAATGGTAGTCAAAATGCACTTTTGGGTGGAGTCAAACATCATAGTGGTGTGATAATATGTAATTTTCCTATATGGAAATCATAAAAGTGATATATTTATAGGTGGAGATCGTAGAGATATAAATGCCTGTTGGAGCTCAAGAAGTTGCTTGTTCACTGACAAAAACTTACATTTTTAGACCCGTCACTACAACATGTCTAACAGATTGATCTTGAACCTTCCATCTAATTTATCTAGGATGTTATTATATGGATTAAGGAGGTACATAAATGATTTGATATGTCATGGATATGACTTACGGTTTTCATTTTATGCATGTTTCAACTTAAGCTCAAAATTTACATTTTTTGTATTGGGAAGGGTATTCTTGAGGCTGGAATAGGTGTTGGATTTGTCAATCGGGCCTAATGAGAGGCCAAGAACCTTTTCATAAATGTTATATTAACCCATTAAATGTGTTGGTGGTGTCATTATTCACTTAGGAAGCATCTGAATAAGAGTTCTACAACCATAACTTGAACTTTGACAACATTTATTGTCAATGTTTCCTCTCTCTAGAATGGTAGTGAAAATGCACTTTCATGTGGATTCAAATGTTGTGGAAGTTTGAAGACATGTATTTACCTATCTATACATGAGAAAAGTTATATATTTTCAATTGGAGGTCTTGGAAGTAGAAATGTCAGTTGGAGCTCGAGAAGTTGCTTGTTCACTGACAAAAACTTATATTTTTGGACCTATCACTGCAACTTGTCTAACAAATTGATATTGAATCTTCCACCAAAGTTCTCTTGGGTTTAATTAGAGGTAGTAAGTAGGTATGTGATGGATCTAATAGTTCATGGATATGACTTACATTTTTTTTTTTATGCATGTTTTAACTTAGGCTAAAAAATTATATTTTTCTTGTATTGGGAAGGGTGTTCTTGAGGATAGAATGGGTGGTGGGTTTGTCAATTGGGCCTGAAAGAAGGCCAATAACCTGGTCATAGAGGTTAACCTACCCCTTAGACATGTTGGTGATGTCATTTTTCACTTAGGAAGTACCTGAATAATATTTTGCAACCATAACTTAACCTTTGACAACTTAAACTAGAGACCTAGAAACTTAATGAGTAATTGACATATTGACCTATTAACAACTTTGAAAAGTTTGAAAAGTTTGATAATTTTGACAAATTTGACAATTTTGACAACTTTGACCCATTGACCTATTGAAAAATTTGACAACTTTGAAACATTTGATAACTTTGACAACTTTAACAATTTTGACAACTTTGACCTATTGACCTATTAGGTGGTAATTAACTTATTGACCTATTAGGCAGTATTGAGTAATTGACCTATTGACAAATTGACATATAAATTGACTTGTTTTGGATTCTTCATTCAGTATATGTGATTGTATTAGTTTCATGTTATCCTTGAAATTCCTTGAGGCTATGAATATGTTGTCATTTATGTAAGGTTGCAAGTGGATGAATGACTATAGGTGGTAACCAAGAAGTGACTACATAGGTCACAATCAAGGAAGGGAGCTTGGAATGATTCCACTAGGTTGTTAAGTTGTGAGTCATCATGTTATTAGTTTTGAACATAACAAAAATAGTTTTTGGAAGATACTGTGTTACATTTAGATGATCGACGCGTTTTGGATCAACCCCTATGATCCATCATCAAGAAAGATAATTATGTTAGAACAACAAAACAAAGATTCTTAAAAAGAAAGAAAAATAGTCATTGAAAATAATTGCCTAAAAAGAACTAAGTAGTCGTTAGATATAATTTCTAAATTAAATTAAATAAAGATAAAAAGTTCAAAATTATTTTTAAAAAATTATTATTAATAATATTTAATTTATTCTAATTACTAAAATGAGATTTTTTTAAATGAAAACCAATTAATTACTCAATTAGTTTTTAAATAAAGGGTTAGGAAAAAAATTATTTTAATTAGAAACAAGAGAGTTCCCTTACCAAGACTAACCAAAAATTACCTCAAAGATTTCTATAAACTACAGGTTTCCATGCATGATTAATCCCTAAGCCCTCTTCCCTATTTAAATTATTAGGGTGTTTTCAAATTTTTATGGCTTCCCTTACTTACGTTTATGGAAGTGATATTTTGTAACTATAATTCTATCTTCTTCAATATTAATGGCATGTTTTAATTTACACAAGTGTTTAGCAATGACATAACTTAACTTTCCTCTCAAGATGAATGTCATCTGAGTGCTCTTTGATTCTAGTTTTAATTAACCTACCTATTTCCCCTATTTAAGGAATACTAAAAGAACAATCCACTTTGTAGACACCACTCCTAAGGTTTGGGTCTAATTTGTCTTTAGCAGACCCTAACATCATGCGTAACTTGTTTACTAGAAGAAAAGTTGAATGAATGTTCTGGTATTTGAGAATTTTAGCTAACTTATTATAAATGCCTTTGATAAATTGAAAATAAGGTATAGGACCATCTATAAAAGTCTTTTTATCTTTAGAGCTATTGAAATTATTTTTAACTTGTTTGAAAGCCTTACCTACTTGTCTGCCTAAGTAACAATTGAATTTAAAAACTTTGCTCAGGTGATTGATTTCATGATATAAATTCTCTTCATCATATATTTTAAAGGCCCTAGTGATTAAATTCTTGACAACCCCTATTTTTTTAGCAGGATGATGATGGAAGGAGGCATGCAATTAAAGGTTTATGTTTGTGCCTTTCTTGTAAATCTTTCTAGCTAGTGAACCATCTTTCTTCTTGATCATGAGGACATCTGAAAAAGGATTGATTATCAATTTCAATTTCTATGTTGAATTGTATGCTAGGAAAAAGACTATTGATTTGGGAATGGAATTCTTCCAGTTTATCCAATCCATGTTGCCAACATAAGCTAGTGTCATTGACATATCTTTTCCACCATTTGGGTTTCAATAGAAAAGAATGAAGTGTAAAGTCTTTAATTTTTTCCATAAAGTGGTTGGAAACCATGGGGGATAGAGGAGATCCCATTACCATGCCTTCACATGGTTCATTAAAAATACCTTTAAAACTAAAAAAAGTTGAGTTAAGACATAAAGCAACAAGATTGGTAGTTTCTATATTAGTAAGATTACAGACTACTTCTACTACTTCCAAAATTAGAACCCTGGTATAAAGTGATACCACAACAAAACTTACTAACATTATCTTCCACCTTTTTATCCTTGATAAAATTCACAAATTCTCCTAAGTCATGAACAAAAGAGGAAGTCTTACTTACTAGGTGTTTAAGTTTATTTGCTAAGAAAGTTGCAAGATTATAGTTTGATGAGTTAGTAGTATCTATAATAGGTCTCAATGGAATTCCTATTTTATGAATTTTTTATGCACCATAAAAATGTGAAAGATAATGATTTATTAGTAAGTTTTATGTGGTATCACTTTATACCAAGGTGACAATTTTGGAAGCAGTAGAAGTAGTCTATAATATTAATAACATAGAAACTGCCAATCTTGTTACTTTATGTCTTAACTCAGATTTTTTCACTTTTAAAGGTATTTTTATGAACAATGTGAAGGCATAGGAATGGGATCTCTTCTATCCCCCATGGTTTCCAAGCTCTTTATGGAAAATTTTGAAGACCCTATGCTCCATTCTTTTCCATTGAAACCTAAATGGTGGAAAAGATATCTCGATGACACTAGCTCATATTGGCCACATGGCTTGGATAAACTAGAAGAATTCTCCTTAATAGCATTTTCCCTAACATACAATTCACCATAGAAATTTAAATTAATAATCAAATTCCTTTTTTATATGTCCTCATGATCAAGAATAAATATGGTTCACCAGCTAGAAAGCTTTACTAAGAAAGGCACACACACAGACCTTTACCTGCATGCCTCCTCCCTGCTCAAAAAGCAAGCGCTGTCAAAACCTTAATCATTAGGGCCTTTAAAATATGTGATGAAGAGAATTTAGATCATGAAATCAATCACTTGAACAAATTTTTTAAATTAAATGGTTATTTCGGCAAATAAGTAGCTAAGGCTTTCAAACAAGTTAAAAATAATTTCAATAGCTCTAAGGATAAGAAGTCTTTTACAGATGGTCCTATAGCTTATTTTGTGTATATCAAAGGCATTTCTAATAAATTATCTAAAATTCTCAAATGTTAGAACATTCTTTCAACTTTTCTTTTGGTAAATAAGTTATGCATGATGATAGGGTTTGCTAAAGATAAATTAGACCCAAACCTTAGGAGTGGTGTCTACAAAGTGGATTGTTCTTCTAGTATTCCTTACATAGGGGAAACAGGTAAGTCAATTAAAACTAGAATCAAAGAGAATTTGGCTGACATTCATCTTGAGAGGAAAGTTAAGTCTTCCCTTGTTGAACACTCATGTTAATTGAAACATGTCATTTATATTGAAGAAGTCAAAATTATAGTTGTAGAAGATCACTTCCATAAACGTAAGTTAAGGGAAGCCATATAAATTTTAAAACACCATAATAATTTAAAAATGGATGAGGGCTTAGGGATTAGGCATGCATGGAAACCTGTAGTTTATTGAAATCTTTGAGGTAATTTTTGGTTAGTCTTGGTAAGGGAGCTCTCTTCTTTCTAATTAAAATTCAAAAAAAAATCCTAACCCTTTATTTAACAACTAATTGAGTAATTAATTGGTTTTCATTTTTTTTTTAAATCTTATTTTAGTAATTAGAATAATTTAAATATTTTTAATAATAAAAAAAATTAAATAATTTTAAACTTTCTATCTTTATTTAATTTAATTTATAAATTATATCTAATTGCTACTTAGTTCTTTTTAGGCAATTATTTTTAACGGCTATTTTTATTTCTTTTTAAGAATCTTTGTTTTGTTCTTCTAACATAATTATCTTTCCTAATGATGGATCACAGGGGTTGATCCAAAACACGTCAATCATCTAAATATAACACAATATCTTCCAAAAACCATTTTTGTTATTATATGGATTGTGTAAGCTTTAAATATTTAGTTTTGAACATGTTGAACCTATATAGACCTATAGAGAAATGAGTAATACATATACCCATATACCCTATTTTGCCTATGGTCTAGTACAATATGAAAGTAAATGGTTGTTTTTCATGAAGGGAGTATGACTTTGGTGTAGATAATGATATATAGATTGAGAATGATCATGTTGTTGTCATAGGCCTATAGGGTGCCTTGTTGTGCCTTGGTGTGCCCTATACATGTAATTGAATATTGAAGTGTTTTTTAGCACTTATAATAGGTTAAGGCAGGTGTGATTTAACCATGTAAGAACATCTATGACAGAAGACTAACTCCTTGAGACCTATATAAAGTTTTGGTAATTTTGAAACCTAAGAGGATTTCCTAGTGATAAGATAGTGAGGTTTATGGCTATGTTTATCAATAATTCTACACTCATCATGGGTTAGGTGTATGAGCACATGGCCCCTTACTAGTGAGGGTTAGACATTGGGATAATGGGGCCCACCAGGGATTCTTGTTGGATAGGTATGCCACCATTAAGAGACTCTCCATGAGTGGTGGACACACTAACAATGATATATTTGGTAGAGCTATACTATATTAGGGTATTTTAGGATAGTTTGTGAATGAGTTGGACACTCTACTACCATCGTGGGTAAAATTGGGAGAGGACTAATTGGAGGAGTACATTTAGAAAAATATCCTATGCAGGTTGCAATTATGGTAGGATGCCAACATTAAGTACAACCACCACCATAATATGTAAATACTTAGATATAGAAATAAGCATAGGATAGAGGGTGAGGAGATGAAGTTTAGGGGGAAACAAGGGTGAGAATACACTTGTTAGAGAGGAACCAACAAGATAAGAGGAGAATGTTAAGATGAGGTCCAATTAGTAATTATACCTATACTAACATGAAGTTACCCAAGAAAAGTAACTTGAGTTGGTTTATTTTTAGTTACTTTCTATGTTACTTTGTAATTTATTACTCATTTATTGTTTCTTTATGTGATTGGAGATCTAATGTCTTCTCTTTTTATATAGTTTTAGAGTGAATCACTTAGTGGTGGAGCATGATCAAAAAAACTTTGGTTAGGATTTTTTAGGTGAGGATTATTTGAACCTCAATAATATTTTGGTGGATGTGGTTCTCTATGTGCGAATAAGTAAGCATACATATGTTTTTCTCCCGACTTATCATGCATATGTGGATTTACCTCATAATAAGAGAGAGATAGTTGGCCTCTAGAGGAAAATGTGGCTGGTTTAGAGTCTCAGGTGAAGACTCTCAATGAGATTACTAGGGCTAGGGGTGGTTAGGTTCCATCTAGCCAAAAAATAGTGGGAGGTACATCACCCACATAGGTACAAGCAAGAGACACAAAAGTAGAGAAATCATATCCCACATCACTCATCAACATTGGGACATTATCATAGGAGTAGGATCCCTAGGCATAACCATTAGATGGGGACAACTGTCTCCAATTGGACCTTAGGGTCACACCATTGTATCTATTTTATGGAATAAGATAAAATCATTCCATGAGTGTGATTATGAACATAATGTTCAGCAAGAGAGAGATACCAATATATTACATAGAATATCATCCATTGGGGGAGCTCATGATAATGGTGACACACATCAAAGCTTAGATGGAATTACCCATAAATTAAATAAAGTGAAAAGGGTCTTAAATTCAATGGATGAATCTTTGTTAGGGAAGTTGATGTTTGTCTAATAGGTATAAAAAGGTGCTTTGGGATAAGATATTATTCAATAAATAGTATGGACATGTTATTTATTTTACAAATTTTAGATGAAGTAGCCTTGTGTTGGGACTGTTAAGAAATAATTGTGAATTTAGATATACCCATAGTCACTTGGGTGACGTTCAAGGAAAGACAACACTATTTGTTGGATATCTACTTAAATGATATAGAGGTAATGCATTCCATAACCTCTATAAAAATTCCAATACTGAAAAGGAATATAATGCATGTTTTTTAACCTTGATTTAGTATATGGGATATATGTAAAAAACTTATTTTTGCATACAGGCTATGTTATTTTTGCATTAATTCTTGAGAAGAGAAGATATAAATTAGATGCAAAGAGCAAAACATATATATAATCAACTACAGTCATAATAAATGCCAAGAGAAAAACATACATGTAAATAATTTTTACCTCTATATAGGTAAATGGTGTCATCTTAATAGAGACAGATGTAGTCATGGATGGCCAGGTAGTTGGATCCGAATATGAAAATAATGGTTACGACAAATTGAATGTTGTAAATGTCAATTTTGATGATGAAGGAACCATCACCTCCTATGACATAAAAAATGGCATATCTATTATATATTATTTTTTAATGTAAATTAATTGTTAGATTAGAAATTAAATTTGTAAATATAACTTGAATTTAACATGACATTTATATAAAATATACCTACATCTGTGTGGTGACTGATGTCTACATGCCAAATATACATGCCAAAAACTTATCACTCATAAGAATATGATCTAAGACATCTAAACCATAGACACCATCATCATCAAAAGGTCCCATTCATATATCTCCACACAAACTACAAGGGTGGGGTTGGGGTTGGGTAGCCTATGGCATATCTATAGCATCACTTTGTGAAAGCCTACTCATATGTTGAACGAGTGTATTGGTGAGTGAACTAAGAGCATGGAGAGTGTCTATATCCATGACATGTTGAATAATAGATGGGATATCAGTGTCAAGAGGCTTTTAGATATAAATCAATGCCAGTCAATTAGGTCCATAACATGCACCTAGTTTATCCTATGTAGAGCCTTTTCCTTAGCCCTAAAACTCATTAAAATCAAAATAATTGGGAATCCAGTTGAGGACAAACTCACAATAGAGTTTCCTCAAAAAATATAACAGGACCTCATGGTTGTTACATGGTGGATAGTCAAAGACCATCCACCATCGATCCCAAAAATTGGTTGCGATTAAGTTATGTACACAATGATGGATAGGAAAACATTTAGCGATTATGGGAAATGGTGCATTGGTGGTTGGGTTGATGAATAGGGCATAAATGTCAACTTTTAAAATATCCAAATTCTTGAACTAAAGCTCTAACAACTTGTCACATAATATTTCCTATATGAGTTCCATCGATCAATTTGACTTGTT
>JARHVA010000221.1:1957500-2007500 GCA_037957365.1 Torreya grandis
AAGATAACATGTAGTTGTGCAAAGGTTGGAAAAATAAATGGTTAAATATTTTTATTAAGGCATGGGGCACACATGGGAAAGGTTACCACATGTATAAAAATATGCATGTTAAGGAACAAGGAGAAAGGTGAAAGAGTGAGCATCTACTTAGAATGCATGCATAAGACATAAACTTTCTAGGGTACAAGAGCACAAAGGTGTAGAAGGAAGTTTTTCCTAGATGTTGTGTGGAATGAGAACTCTAAACATTTCATTGAGAAATAAGTTTGAGTTTATGTGGATAAAGCATGAAGGATGAAAATGCAAAGGAGTCATCAATGATTGATGGTTCACAATAATATTGAGAAGCCTATGACAAATTGAATAGAAAAATCAAGTAATATGCAAAGTGTTCAAGCAATCCATAGTGAAATTAATGGATAAGGTCTAAGAGTGAGCATGTAGACCTTAAGGGTGCATGAAGATGATGGATTTATAAGTAAACGACCTCTTCTTATTTGTTGATGGAAAAATAAAAGTTGTCACAAAAACTCCTTGAGAAGGAAACAGTGGAAATTCTTGGTCAACAAATGGAAATATTCACCTTGCTGATGAACTACCTATGTATAGATCCTTGAGTTGAAATGGTGGTATTATAATTAATGTGGGATATTTCCATCCTTGACTATGTGATAATGATGGCATTTTTTTTGATATAAACACACCTAACCAAATGCATGGTTGCTTGGGTGAATTGATGTGTTTGTCATGGTTAAAATAATTCTGAGAAAAAGGTGAATGTGTAGATAATTTAATTACCCTACTGTTACTTGATAATGAGGAGCCAATTTTGGGTGATGATCTTTTAAATTATTCACCTTGATAGAAGACTGCAATTAAAAAATCAACCTTTCATTATCCTATTAGGAGATAGAATAACGATCATGATCGTAAGTCTATGGGGATATGAAGGCGAGGAAAATCCCAATGCTTGATATCTCAGGTAAGTTGACAAGGTTAGCACAATAAAATTTTCCTTTATGGAAAATGTGAATACTCAAGATGATTTTATCACCCTTGTCTACCTTAGTTAACTTTATGAAATGTCACTATTTGATGAAAACTATGGTTATGTGAGAACCCTCATATAAGAGTATTTGGGTTCATGTGTAATATTGCATCAACAAAAAATATGTTAGTTTTAAAAATTTGATTAAGTGATTTTTTTCAAATGTTTCTTAATTTCCTCTATGTAATTGTTATAAGGATAAATGGCTAACCCTAAATTTAGGATGAGGATCCTATGAGGATAGATAGGGTTAATAATATAGAAATGAATAAACATAATGGTGATAAATAGATCTATAACAAGCCAATTAATTTACAAACTCAAATAAATAATATTATAAATTAAAATTTGAGATATGCTAAGAAAATAAATTACACTTATTATATATATTGAAATAATAATGAAAACCAAATGATTAATTGGTTCTGATGCTAATATAGATATGGATTTGGAATATGTAGGAAACATACTAGAAGATTTTAGAATTGTCACCAAATTATGGATTAAGTGCCTCTATAGCCATGGACATTTGTGTTAGACTTGGATGGTTGTGTTGGTGCTACTATCTAGATTATATGTAGGTGTCTAGTATGGAATACCCACTAAAACTAGATGCAACTACCTATATGCTTTTGGGTTTTATATCAATTTCACTCCACTACATTCATATCTAGGTCTTGGACTGTCACTCCTTATCAAATGATAATACCCTAGTTCTTAATCTTCATAATGGTTGCGAAAAAAATGGGTTAGTGGACATGGTTTGAAGTTGACCCAAAGACCCCTCTATTAATTAGAATTACCTATATAACCAATACTCTAAAGAGGGCCTTAGATTTATGTAGTTCTCCCCTATATGTTGGCTTGTGTGTGAATCATGAAATGTGTGATAAATAAGTACAACAATGACCTAGATTTCAAATTATAAAATGTAGCTCTTAGGATGCTCCTTCATTACTTCAGACCTATAAATGTGTTGTTCATATGAATGATATGAGAATAGGAAAAAATTGAAAATCTTTGCTTACTTGAATGCTCTTTGATATAAATGTTAGGTCTTGAGAGTTTTAGGTGTGGATGAATGAGGATTCATTCTATGCTTATACCAATCCCTTTAGAGAATATCTCACATTAAACCACTTAGGTTGACCATAGGTATACATTTCATTTTTAAATTAGATAACTTTAGGGTACTAGATAGTTATGTCAAGGTAGGACACTTTCATCGATGTAGATGTTTGGCTAGGACGTAAGTATCTATAGAGAAAAAAAAACGTACATGTCCCAAACTTGTAGAGATGGATAATAAGTAGGTTAAAATCATTCTAGGAAAGTTAGAATCCCTAGGTCATTAGAATGATACTATTAAGATTAAGATATAAGTAATTGTTAGGAATAAAACACTTATAAATCTAGATCTATTATTACCATAAACCAGATCTAAAGCTATGTAGTAAAATGCATCATGGAAACATTCCTTAATTAACCATTAATATGAAAACATAAATGAGAGTGAGATAATAATAACACAGATAACACAGATCTAATGTGGTTCACCCAATGTGGGTTACATCCACCAATGAAAGTTCTCAAATAAATTAGTAATCTAAAACAAGATTACAATGAACTTTTACAGAGATAGAAAAATCTCTTATAAAAAATCCTACACAAAAATTGTACTTTCACTTGCACATGCACAATGTTGTATCTCACAAGTTTCTAAACCACACCTTGTAATTAACACCTGCACTTTACGAAATACTTACACTTTGACTCTAATCCTCAAAGCCACACCCTGCAAATAAACCATCAACCTCTAAAGGCCACACCACACCATATATATATATATATATATATATATATATAGAAAATGAATAAAATCCATAAAAGGAGAAGCAAATATGCAATGCTTATCCAAGATAAGCATTATCCAACATGTGACAACCTTTTTCCACCTTATCAAGCCTATCTAAAAGCTCTCCCAAGGAGAAATTCACCATATTCATATTCTCCACCTTCTAAGGGCACATTTTCCCATTAACATATGATTAAAACCAACTCCACTCAACAAGGAAGGAGTTCCCTTTCCCAAAAAACAATTAGCTTCCTCAAAACAAGGAAGTCAACATGGGAAAAGGCATTTAACAACTAAATCCATGAAATATGGAATACATAGAAATTAGGAACACAAGGAATATTCCACTCACATGTGAAAAACATGAAATTATGTCCCCCACATCTTCGGATCTCTTTAATCCCCCAAAATTTATTCATATGGTCATGTGATAGCCCCAAAGGGATCCACACTCAATGATCTCCCACTTGGAGACCATTTGTCTTGAAAAAAATCTATCACTTCTCCATGACCAATAAGGCCAACCAAATCTGAACATAGTCTCAAATTTTCCAATGTAACCACCTTGGTCATCATATCCATAGGATTATAGCTAGTATGAATCTTCTCTAGCTTCACCAAGTTCTCCTCCAAAGCTATCTTGATGAAGTGATAACGTAACTAAATCTGTTTCATCCTTGAGTGGAAAGTGGAGTTCATTGCCAAATGAATAGCACTCTAACTATCACTATGTAGTCTCCCAACTTCTTGATCATGCCATAACTCTTGAAACAAATCCTGTAACCAAATCATCTCCTTGCTAGCCTCTGTGGTAGCAACATACTTTACCTCTATGATTGACAAAGCCAAAACCTTTTGTATCCTAGAAATATAACTAACTGTTATATCTCTAGCAATAAATATATATCCTATCATACTCCTCCTACTATCGATATCCCTTGCCATATCTAAGTCCACATAACAATGCAAAGTGGTATCTGATCCACCATAACATAATGCAAAATCAATGGTTCCTCTCAAATATCAAAGAATCCATTTCACTGCCTACCAATACTCATAACCTAGATGAATCATATACCTATTCATAACCCCCACTACATGGGAAATATCTATCCTAGTACAAACCAAGGCATACATCAAGCTACCAACTATCAAAGAAAAAGGTACCTTAGACATCTTAAGATTTTTAGCTTCTATCTTGGGACACTACTCCTTTGATAATCTAATGAGGCTTGCCAAAGGAGTACCAACAGATTTAGCATCCAACATACTAAACCTTTCCAAGAATTTCTTCACATACTTTGATTGGGATAAAACCAACTTCCTCTCCTTCTTGTCATGAGTAATCCTCATACTAAAGATTTATTTTGCAGCACCCAAATCCTTCATAGCAAAGGAGTCACTAAGCTATTTCTTGAGCATATGAATATGTTGTATGTTCTTTCCTACAACTAACATTTCATCCACATACAAGCATACAATAATAAAGGAACCATCATCAAAATGTTTGATGTACATGAAATTGTCAAAATTACACCTTTGATATTCTTGTTCCAACATAAAATAATCAAATATCTTGTACCATTGCCATGGAGCTTGTTTAAGGCAATACAAGCTCTTCTTTAATCTGCACACATAGTTATCATTCCCTTTGACCTCGTATTCATGTAACTTCTTCATATATAACTCTTCATCTGAATCACCATGAAGAAAAGTAGTTTTCACATCTAACTGTTCTAAGTGCAAATCCTCAACTGTAACTAAACTAAGAATAGTCCTAATAGAAGTCATTTTTATAATAGGAGAGAAAATCTCATCAAAATCAGTACTTTATTTTTGTGAAAACCCCTTGACCACCATCCTGGCCTTATAACTTTTTCTCCCTTGATCCTCTTCTTTTATTTTGAAGATCCACCTATTTGGTAATGCACTCTTTTCCTTGGGTAGCCTTACAAAATCCCATGTTTGGTTCTCCATGAGAGATCTATCCTCATCATCCATGGCTTGTTCCCATTTCAACTTGGCATCTACTTGCATTGGTTCCTCATAACACTTGGATCTCCATTGTTAGTGAGTAATAAATAATTCAAAGGAGAAAAATGTTCAGGTACTCTTCCTACCTAAGAAGATATTCTTACCATAAGAGTTTGGGGTCCTTGTGTAGAAGGTTCCTAAACTAAATCCTTGGATACTTTGTCATTCGTAATGTCATCCAATACTCTGTACTCTTTTTGTTCCTAATCTTGTTCTTGCAACTAATCCTTATGAATGACTTTTTCATTAAAGACTACATCTCTAGATTAAAATATTTTCCTATCTTTAATGCTCCATAAATGGAAACCAAAGTCATCCTCACCATAACCAAAAAATGTGCATTTATCTGATTTAGCCTCTAGCTTGGTCCTATCCTCTTTCTTGATGAGAGAAAATTCTTCATATCCAAAGACTCTATGAAAAGAATAATTAACATTATTACTAGACCATGCTTGTTCTGGAATGCCTCCATCCAAAGGCATAGAAGGTCCTCTGTTAATTAGATATATTTCCATGCTAACTAATTTTGCCCAAAATAGTAAAGCAACCCTGCATGTAACCTCATGCTCCTATCACGTTCCATTATTATTCTATTCATCCTTTTAGAGACCCCATTCTACTATGAAGTTCCTGGAACTATTTTTTTCCTACGGATTCCATTGTTAGAGCAATAATCAAAGAAATCATTACTACAATACTCACCTCCATTATCTGATCTAAGACATTTCAATTTGAGACATATTTCATTCTCAACCCAAGTTTTCCACTTCTTAAAAGTGTTAAATGCATTAGATTTATTTTTAATGAAATAAACCCAAACTTTCTTAGTTGCATCATTAATAAAAGTAAAAATATAATTAGATCCACCAATAAAAGATACCTGAGCTAGTCCCCATACATCTGAGTATACCATATCTAACTTGTGATCTTTCTTTTTGGGTCTAACCTTCAATAACTTAACCCACTTCTATTTCTCATACACAATTTTCACAAAAGTCTAGATCTAGATCTTTCAATCTGGGTAACTTATCTTTTAAGATCTACATGTCTTTATGGCTTATATGACTGAGCCTATAGTGCCACATAGTTGCATATCCATATGTAGCAACTAAATCAATAAAATTAACACTACTAGTCAAATACAAAGTACCAACTTTCTTACCTCTCAAGATCAGAAGAGCACCTTTGGTAACTTTCAAAGAATCTGTAGTAAACAATACTGAACATCCCTCATTACCTAATTGCCCCACTAAAACTAAATTTTGTCTCAATATAGGCACATGTATAACATCCTTAATGATCCATGTGTTCTTATTTTGTGTCTTAACTAGAACACAATATTTCCCTACTACCTCACATGGTTCATCATCACCAAGATATACATGTCCTAGATTCTCTTAAACATAATCAATAAAATAATGCCTATGTGGGGTGGCATGAAAAGAAATCCCTGAATCTAATACCCAAGGGTCAGAAAAACTATTCATAGAAAGAATTAAGGCATCTTGACATGATTTACCTGATGTAATATTTACCTCATTCATTTCCTCCTTATTGGAATTCTTATCCTGAAGTGAATAACAATCCTTCTTTGAGTGTCCACTCTTCCCATAATGCCAACATATCATCTTAGATCTAGATCTAGACTTAGATCTACCTTTTGACTTTCCTCAATTACCTTTGATCTTATCCTTGTACCTCCCTCTAGTATCAATAGATAAAATATTACCTAAATATGATTCACCAGTGTTTTTACTTCACATCTCCTCACTAAGGATCACACCTACAACGTCCTCAAAATTCAAGCTTTTCTTGGTAGGGACTGCATTACTCACAACCATAACCAAACTATCCCAACTATCAGGCAAAGAACATAATATTAGAAAATCTCTAACTTCATCATAAAACTTTATTCCAACTAAAGTGAGCATACTTACAATCATATTAAAATCATATAGATGATTAGCTATTGAACCATTCTCAGACATTTTCATGATAAACAATCTTTTCATAAGAGAACATTTATTAGAAGCTGAAGGTTTCTCATATAGCTTCATAAGTTTATCCATGAGATCCTTTCTAGTTATCTAATCTACAATGTAAATGAAATAGAAGATTCAAGGCATAATTGTATGGCTCCTAATGCCTTCTTATCAAGTAATGACCAATCTGCATCACTCATACTTATAGGTTGTCCTCCTTTCCTCTCCAAGGGGAGTTGAAGTTCCTTCTGATATAAGTAATCTTCCATCTACATTTTTCACAAACCAAAATGCTTACCATAAAAATTCTCAACTCTGAATCTGATCTCTTCTCCCATAGCTCCACTCTAGATAATAGCCTTTCTATGATTTACCACTTTAGTAAAGCACACAACCAATGGATCTGATACAAGTTGTTGGGAATAAAATGCTTATAAATCCACATCTATTATTACCATAAACTAGCTCTAAATCTATGTAGTAAAATCCATCATGAAAACATTCTTTAATTCACCATTAATATAAAAGCATAAATGAGAGCAAGATAATACTAACATAGATAACATAGATCTAATGTTGTTCACCTAATGTGGGCTACATCCACCAATGAAATTTCTCAAATAAATTAGTGATCTAAAATAAGATTACAATGAACTCTCACAGAGATAGAAAAAAATCTTATAAAAAATGTTGCACAAAAAACTACACTTTCACATGCACTTGCACAATGTTGTATCTCACAAGTTACTAAACCACACCCTGTAATGAACACCTACACTCTTCAAAACACTTGCGCTTTAACTTTGATCCTCAAAGCCACATGTTGCAAATAAACCATCAACCTCTAAAAGCCACACCATACCCTGTATATATAGAAAAATAAGGAAAATCTATAAAATGAGGAGCAAATATGCTATGCTTATCCAAGATAAGCATTATCCAACATGTGACAACCTTTTTCCACCTCATCAAGCCTATATAAAATCTCTCCCAAGGAGAAATTCACCATATTTATCTTCTCCACCTTTTAAGGGCACATTTTCCCATGAACATGTGATCACAACCAACTCCACTCAATAAGGAAGGAGTTCCCTTTTCCAAAAAATAATTAGCTTCCTCAAAATAAGGAAGTCAACATGGGAAAAGGTATCTAACAACTAACTCAGTGAAATATGGAATACATAGAAATTAGGAATACAAGGAATATTCTACTCACATGTGGAGAACATGAAAATTGTGCCCCCCACATCTTTGGAGCTCTTTAAGCCCCCTAAATTTATTCTTATGGTCAAGTGATAGCCCCAAAGGGCTCCACACTCGACAATAATGAGCATAAAGAGATAGTAGATGTGATACTTACAGAAATAGGAAAGGTCTAGAATTAAGAGGAACAATCAAGGTCTGAGTTCTCTATGCGTAAAATATTGAGGTGATATGTAATTAATAAATATCATCTACATTTTCTCAAATTTTAATCTATTAATGATAAAATTTCTATTTTAAAGAAAAGGAATGTGTACTTGGGTGTGTATAACACACCTTATCTTTGCTTGAGTCCAAATTGAGTGCTTTGATAGTGACTAACCTACAACCAAGAGAATGTTACAATATATAATCAATGTATATAATCTGAAATTGAAATCATTTAAAATTTATTTAAATAAAGAGAGTAAGGTTTATGAGTACACATATGTATCAATGCAACTACCTTGCCTATTTGGAAAATTGATTTCAAAGATATATCATTATGAATCATTGAAAGTGAGATTATGACACAATATAAATCTAGAAAGTGCATATATCTAAAGAGATATAGATATTAGAGGGCACATGCCCCCAACCTTGGAGAAAAGATGAGCTGCCACCTAACAGTTGATATTATCTCAACCATACAACCCAATCATATTTATAACCTGGTGAGTGTGAGTGAACCAAATCAACTCACACTATAAATATGATGAAGTTAGATGATGTAATCAAGTCCAACCTATAAAATTGGAAATATTAAGTGATTTAATCACCTCAACCATACCAAATAAGTGAACCAAATATTATAATGTATTGACTCAATAGTCCATAACAAGCAAACTTGGTGAGTGATGACAGTCCATAGAAGAGTTTTGAAATATGAAACTAATTTTTATTTTACAATATCAGGCACACATTTCATAACATATGCAAATTATATTTGTTTCATACTAAAATTATGTATAACAACATTATCCAATGTATATAATTCTCCCACAAAAATGTATTTAAATCATATAACTATCTAATTTGGCTAATTTGAAACTATGGAGAACATGTTTCCAAAACATGCCCCCACTATATATGGATAAATATGAAAATGATATAAGTGCAATGTGTAGAACATGTTTCCAAAACATGTCCCAATTGAACCTAAAATTGTGAATTGGTGTAAATGTGGATAAAATGTTTCTAAAACATGCCTACATTATTTATATAAATCTATGAATCAATGTAGAAGCCATGGATCTATATGCTTCCACTAATATGCTATCCCTTTGAGGTGAGAGAATATATAAGTTCATAGTTACCTACCTCGAAGGGATAAGATAACCATGTAAATTGTGAATGTACTATGGAGCATATAGAAGGAACATGTCTAGGTAAATGTATCATTGAAGCACATAGAATGTGATCATATCAAGGCCTAAGATGCATGATAAATATCATGGAAACATCTAGATAGTAACAATACAATCTTAAAAATATGCTAAACACACACACACAAAAGCACTCAAAAGAAAGTCAAAAGACAATGGTCCAATGAAACTGCAATAAAGAGACATGTTCAAATGTTGCACAATCAAAGGGACATGACTTAGTTAAATATTGACAAAAGTAAGAATGACATATTCAAGTGTTAAATAGGAAAAGAAAGGCATGGGGCTATAAATAATGGAGAATATTCAAATTCTCAAACAAGTAAGCTAATATAAAGGAGAGAGACTCAAGTAAGGGTATACATAAAATCATAAACAACTAGTATAAACATATGATACTAGTCTTTAAGTATATGTTTTATTAAAAAAATTTAAGTACATAGCATATCATTTACATTAAAAAATATATAAACATGGATAAAGGCATGTGTAAGTACATATATGAGCTCAAAAATGATAATGTAAGATGACCATATAATTATATAACCTAGATGTATCGTGATCATAGAGGTGGATGTCCTCAACATGCTACTGATGTGAGTAGAGGGAAATCCCATCATCCAAAAGTGCATATATCATGCATCTATGTATTCATCTATCAAACTCAAAATATGTGTGAAACACATGTGTATATAGGAAATATTTATATTCCATCTACCAACATGGAACCAAAAACATGTATGCTAAGGAGCTAATAAGATAAATACATGCTGATTTTTTTTGGATTTTTGGATGTTTTTAAAATATTTTCAAAGAAGTAACTATCCTATGATCTCAACTAATGGATTCTCATAGATATCTCCCCATTGTTAACCTAGTACAATAAACTGATGGTACTACCAAAAAGCATGGATAGGTGTAATATATAGCACTATAAGATTTGTAATTTTCTATGTATGTATAAGAGGACACTAGAGTCATGAAGAGACAATAGAAGGACTAGGGGTTCATGGAATCCATCATTGAGTGATCTATAGTTTATTTAAATTAGAACTAATAGGAACATGTTTCAGTTCCCTCAATATTTGTATATGGTGCATAGTATATAATATTTAAATTTAATGAAAATTTTAATTTAGTGGCAATGAAGTAATCATCGTATATAATGAAACCCAATTGTAAATAATAAATGTTGACTGTAATGATCAAGTGGCAATGGAACTTCTAGTTTTTCATCCATAATTTTGAATGATGTATTTTTAAAAATATCATATGAATTTGTATGTGTTGATTTAGGTATCCACACCTACTATTTGCGTATGCCTCCTTCACGTGTCCCTTTATCGATAACCTAATCAAAAAATGGTTCCTTAGTAGGATTAGTGTGGGAAATATAGTCCTAGTAGAGGATACACTAAGAAAAGGACTTCTACTAGTGGTTATCTTCTACAAAGGTCTATTGACCATGTGTTCATAAAAATGAGTATCATGGGATGTCTTGAACCTCTTAGATTAACCACTATAATAAGTGGGGGAAAAGCATCTAGATGTTTCTTTATGAAATACATAATTTCCTTAGTGCCAACTGTGTAAGCTTTTGCTAAAGAGCAAAATAATCATTCTCATAGTGTTCATTTGTACCATAATAAGTGCAAACGTGTTTTATTTTTACCTTTTTAATTCTATGTGGTGGATAATGATAATTTTAAGGAAGTTTTATCATCCATTTATCTAATAGTGTACATAATATATCTTGTGGTCTATCTTGGTACCAATAAAATTGAAGTGGTTGGCTATTGTAGAGGTATATGGTTTAACTTTAAGAGGTATTATATAAGTATATTCCTTTATTTTATTTAATACTTTTACTATTTTTTATGTGGTATGCAATACTAGTCCTGAAGAGGGTTTTTGAAGTGGTTCATGACCCTTATTGGTTTTTTGATTTGATTTAAAATCCTTGTTTGTACCATGTTTTCCCTAATGTGGATAAATATGTATTTTGGTTTTGGTATTTTTAGAGCACATTCATATTTATGCACATCCCAATCTAAGGTTTCAAAAGAATCAAAAGTCTTATGCAATGTTCTTTCTCTAAGTGGATAAATAAGACCCCTATTAAATATGAATTGTACTTCCAAATTTGATGGGATGTAGTTAAAGGAATTTGAGATATCCTTAAATCTAATGTCATAGTCTTAAAGGGATTCATTCTCATTTTGAGTTAAGGCCTAAAAAATTTCCATTGGTATATTTGGCATTGTGTTCTTATGGAAATTAGATCAGAATACATCCTCAGTTTTTTTAAAAGTTAATATAAAACCATTTGGGAATGTATAGAACCAATCAAGAGCCTCTTGAGATAAACTTATATGGAAAGATTTTAATAAAAAGTGTCCATATTTAGCCCAATGTTCAAAGGAATGTATATATTGTTTCAAATGATTTCCAGGATTTCCTTTACCATCAAAGGAAAAAACATAGGCATGATAAAGGTGGAAGGATATGGATATTCAAAAAAATCTCTAGTAAGGGTTTGGTCTTGTAATATATCATCATTAAAATTAGCCTCATGGGAGGAAATTTTCAACCTAAGAATAGTCATTTGTTGTTGAAGATATCCCATAGTAGTCATTAGAGATATCATATCACTAGGAGATATTGGTAAAGAGGTTAAAGAAGTATTTAGAGGTTTTAATTTTCCATCTATATGGAACATAGAAATAATAAGCTCCTTACTACCCTCATTATATTTTAGGATAAGATAATCATGTGGTTTATAAACATTAGGTAAAGAGATATCCATTTTGCATGGTGATTCAAGAGAGATCATTATATCATGTTCGATATCATGAAGGTTAATGGAATAATTATTTGAAAGAGGATGAGTAATTATATTTTTATTACATTCAAGAGGGCTATAAGATGCAATATCACTTTCTAATTTAGATAAATCATTGTTATATGATAAAGGAACAATTGCTTAATTATCAATTGAATCATTGCTATTTTTATTAGGAAATCTTTATCAAAGATGTTTTGTTGCTTCTTTTGAATTGGATAAAAGTAGAAGAAAAGACATCTACACTATTTTCAGCATCATTATCATTACTTGGGGAAGAAGGCACACACTCAATTTTCACTATTTGCATACTTTTAAAGGGAAGAGAAACATTTTTTTATTGATCTTCAGAATTTTCACATGAAATATTACTACTTTCAACATCATAAGTGATGAATTATTGCATGTGTATTGGATCATATTTATGTGATTCACTAACAAAATTTATCATTTGTAGATTTTTAGGCCTCTCATTATTGGAAATAGGATAAATATGAGAGCTAGGCTTCTCAATCCCAAGAGGAACATTGTCACATTCATAACCATATGAAAGAATGATATGATCATTAACCTACTCATTTATACTTGAATTTTCAATATTATTTATTTCATTGTCATAGTTATAAGAAAAAGAAGAGGTTTTACCCTATTTTTAATATGTCATAAGATATTCATATGAAATACATTGGTCATCAAGAAAATTGAACAAACCATTGAAAGGATGAGACTTGGCATGCCTTATAATAAATGACTCCATAAGGATTTTAAAATTTAACCCAATGTAAAAGAAAGAAAGTAGAAGGCCTAGAGTAAGAATATAAATAAACATGCCTTAAGCTATTCCCATATAATAAATGAGATTTGAAAAACTAATATATAAATCTGAAATGAACTTTTTGAAGAAGGAGAAAACCCTAACATGCAAACTTGGGTTTTTTTCAACAAACATAGGTTGGGTTCATAAGAATGTTTATATTTAAATTTGGGATGAGGATTCTCTGAGGATAAATAGGGTTAATAATGTAGAAACAAATAAACACAAGGGTGTAAATAAATCTATAGTAGGCCAACTAATTTGCAAACTTTGATAAACAATATTCTAAATTAAATGTTGAGATATGATAAGAAAATAAGGTACATCTATGCTAGATATTGAAATAAGAATGAAAACCAAATACTTAGTTGGTTTTGATGATAACATAAATCTAGAACTAGAATAGGAAGGAATCAAACTAGAAGAAGATTCTATAGTAGTTGCCAAATTTTGGATTAATTGCCTCTATAGTTATAAATAATTATGTTAGCCTTAGATGGGTGAATTGAAACTACTATCTATATCATATGCAAGCATTCAATATAAAATACCTATTGAAACTAGATGTAACCAACTAGATTCTTCTGGGTTTTATGTCATTTCAATCTCATGCATTTAGATATGGGTCATGGACTATTGTTCCTTATCAAATGATAAAACCCTAGTTATTCATCTTAATAATGGTTGTGGAAAAATGGGTTAGTGATAACACAGTGTAAATTTTACCCAAATAAGCCTCTATCAATAGGAGATGCCTATGTAGCCAATAATTTGAAGAGGGCATCAAACTTATGTAGTTTTCACCTACATGTTGGATTGTATGAAAATCATGCAATGTGTGATAGTTAAGTACAATAATGACCTATATTGTAACTTGTAAAATATAGCACTTGGGATACTCCTTCAGTACTTTAGACCTATAGATGTGTTGGTCCTATGTCTGAGATGAGAATATGAGGAAATAGGAAAGTCTTGCTCATTTGAATTATATTTGATATGAATTTTATGTGTTGTTAGGTGTAGGTGTGGATGAATGAGGATTGATCTTGTATTTAAACTAATCCTTTGGAGAATATATTTCATTAAATCACTTATGCTAATTATATGTATACATTTCATTTATAAATTGTATGAATTTAGGGTATTGAACACTTGTGTCAGGGTAGGACACTTATGACAACATATGCATCAAACTAGGATGGAGGTGTCTAGAGAGAAAATAAATAGGTACATGTCCCAAAATTGTAGAGATGGATAATAAGTAGGTTAAAAGTATTCTAGGCAATATAAAATATGTAGGTCATCAAAATGATACTAGTTAGACTAAGAGATAAGCAATGAACATTAATAGATAAAAGATGTGAGGCTTATAGAAGCAAGAAAGTCTATAAATAAGAGGAACAATCAAGGTTTGAGTTTTCCAAGTGTAAAAGACTAAGGTGATATATAATTCATAAATATAATCTACAATAAACACGTATTTTATTGTATGCAAACCTTATTTACATTTTATTACACCAAATTTGATAACACACTTATTTATAATGTTTATACCACCTATGAGCATTACTATTTTTGTTCAATACAAGTTTTATTCATGCACAAATATTTTATGTAACCTTGTGAAGCTTCAAGCAAGAACAATTTTACAGATATTTATGAAGGAAATTATAAAGTATGTAATGTATTGAGTTTTAGTATTTCTCTCTTTTGTAGATGCAGATGAGTTGATTATATTTCTTGCAAGTATTTTTTATACATTATAAAAGTTGTGAGAAAATTTATGGATCATTTAAATTAATTATAGTGAAATGTGGTAGTATTATTAAACATGGCACAAGGGTTTTAACACATTATGGAGTCTGAAGTATTGTGAATTCATATGTGCATGTTTGATTTGCTGCATATATCCTTATTATATGTCATGAAGGAACCATTATTGATTATTGGAATTTATTCCCAAAATTTATGGAAGCTAATAAGGATTCATTTACCATTTTTTGTGATGAATTATGTTATGAAGTATTACACTATAATGTGTTACCTTGCTTTGGAGTTGTGAAAGACATTTAAAGTTTTTGGAACACTAAGTTGTGTTAATATTTTTAGTGGGCAACCAATCACTCAATGTATGTAGGTATTTATTGTGCCTTTATAGACATGCCCCTATGGTTATTCAATAAAAAATTACTTAAGCATAACATAAAAGAAAATTTATTGATAATAATGAACAAGAGTGATCCTATTTTATATTAAAAAAAATTTAGTTACAACTATTTGGACATGATTAGTTCCCTACTTGATGATAATACCTAATGACACATAGTAATGATATGGTATTACACCTTGATGAACATATAATATGAAACTATTGTGTGATTTCATTGCCCTAAAATGTGGAGTTTATTGTAAAATTATTTGTTTTTATTGAATGTGTATTCATTATTATGTGGTGAATGAACACGGTTTCTACTATGATGTATGTTTTTATGTGTATTCTATTATGAATATGATGTGTATATGTTTATAGTATTCCATTCTAGGTGAAAACTTCTCTTGATTGTGTATTTTATTCTTGATGAGACATTGAGCCATCAAGTGATTGTTCATGATGATTCAATGGGTTTATATTCCATGTATTATTTCTCTTTGTTATTGGGAATTAAATTATTTTGATTTACTAAGCCTAATATATGGATAAATGGGTAGTTTTGAAGTGTGATTGGTTGATCTAATCACTCTAATATATAAAAAGACACCAATAAATCAATAAATTAATGCAGTTTACCCATGTAGATGTTTTATTTATAATATTCCCTTACTAAAATGATGGACTATTGATTGGCTATTGCAATTTGCCATGAATAATGGATGTTTTCTTAAATTATGCTCCTCATTATGTACTGATTTTATTTGTGAAGGAGAAGAAATATATTATATGGTGAATTTATCATGTGTACTTATATTGATGTGATTCCTCTAATTGATATGTATTGTTTTCATCATTATGTATTGATTTGATGTGTGTAGAAGTAAAATAAATTTCATAAGATTTTGGTTTTCCCACCTAGATGACTATGCACACATTCCTCCTTATGTGCACCTACGTGTGTGAATGAGATGGGTGAGTTTCCCCAAGTGAACTAAATGTAAAACATATATGCCAAGATGATAAGATATGGGAATAAGTCTCAGTCCTAGTGTAATTCTTAAGCACATATCCCCAGGTTGCTGAGGGAAGTGGTTAAGTCTTGGAGCTAGATGCTAACAATTTCTAATGTCAATTAATTATAAATGATGAGCCACTATGAGTTATCCCATATAAATAAGTGTATGCTTTCATCTTCAGTTTGATATCTATTTTATATATTCCATCTAAGATTTTGATGTGACACATGTTCATATATCCCAGATGGGTTGCTGAGGATATAACTTATATTGGGTTGATAATACACTTGGTATACCTAGTGATATATCCTACTATATTATGGATATGCACTAAAAAATAAGGTTCTTATGGTTTTTAATCCATTGGTAAGATATTTTTTAAATTTATGTCAATTTAGAGAGGATTCTAACCCAAGTGAAAGTTATATATATTGATTTCATATTATTAAGCATATAAATGAGTTATGATATTGATTCTATCATATTTTAATCATACTAATATTATATGGATGCAGTTATGAGCATACTTATTATAACAAAAAAAATTAGGGACAAAGTTTCCTAAAGGGGGAAAGTATGTAAGGTCTAACATAGCTTCACCTTGGCTCAAACACACGGTTAAGTATTAAACATGGTTGGGCCCATTGATATGCCATATATTAATGGTTTTTTTATTATCATTCTTTATCTTATATTTTATTTGATGATATTATATTGGATCACATAAAAAGAGATATTTATTATTTTTATAATGAATAAAAATTTAGTTAATGTGATTTTATTTCTGTTTATTCCAACCTTAAATATACCATGATGAGTTTGGTGAATGTATAAGAAACAAAGGTTTATGAATGGGTTGAGATTATTTTATATAAAAAAATGCAATATGTTGGTAAGGGTTTACATTAAGTACATCAAATTCTCATATGAGTCAATGTAGCACAAGTGGGAGTTGTGACAAGGACGTCCATAGTAATCTATATATCAATAATATATTTTTAATGAGGTTAAATTTAGGTGTAGCCAAATATATGACACATTGGATGCATGGGTACTTATCATTTTATTCTTATGTGGCATAAACACAAGAAGACATTAAACTTAATTAGCACCATTATCCATGTGTGCATACAAGGAAATAAAATAGGAAGATGATCCAAAATGCTTCATGAGTGAAATGCAATTATAATTGTGACCACAAATAAGGTAGACAAAATTAACCTAATGAAAGAACCACATATCCAATAAATGGGGAATGAGATAAAAAAAGGTTCATAACAAGAAAGTAGATTGAAAAAATAAAACACAATTTCCCAACAAACAAGAATAAATACATACAATATGGAAAGTAGCTATAAGGAGATGAAAGTGTAGAAAAGTTTTATTAGAGGAATGGAGACTATGGCAAGATTGACACATAACCCTAAAATATGTAGAAAAATAAATGTGAATAGAGTAAAATTCAGCCATAAGTAATTTCAAGTCCAAAATACATCATGGAAAACCTTCTCGTAATTAATTAAATTGGTTAAAATTAGTTTCAATAGTAAATGACCATGACTCCCAATAAAACACACACACACACACACACACACACACACACACACACACACACACACAGAGATATATAACATCATATATATGGATGTGTGTGTATACACACCCACATCCATATATATGATGTTATATAGATGTGTGTGTGTGTGTGTGTGTGTGTGTGTGTGTGTGTGTGTGTGTGTGTGTGTGTGTGTGTGTGTGTGTGTGTGTGTGTGTGTGTGTGTGTGTGTGTGTGTGTGTGTGTGTAAATGATTTAAAGAGGACACCAAGAGATAATCAATTTTATGTAGAGGATTAATAATATATTATTAAGTGGGGGGAAAGGTTCAAGAAACTTATTACAGAACTCATTTATATTGAGTCATTTTAGTGGAGAACACATAACATCCAAGAGTATAGTAGTGATTTGGATTCCTTAGTTTCTATTGGCCAGATATTTTGTAGGTAGTTAAAATTACCTAGGCAGTGATGGGATTAAATCCATTTCATTTAAAGGTGAAGCTCCTTTGCATTTATGTCTATCTATTTCCAATTACTTATAGCTCACAGTTATTCATAGAGTATACAAACTATGTGCAAGTTATTGTAATTGGGGGTATTACTTTAATCACTTTGTTCATAAGCCATAATAAAGGGATTTTTTAGCAAGTAGCTAGTTTTAGGAATGTGAATGGAGTTTTAGATAGATTGGAGAGTAAATAAGTGACTACAATATTTGAGAAATAAGAGAAATGCATTTCACAATAAGTAGTTTTGTAGAGTTCATTGTATACATGTAAATATATAAACGTATGAGTGTGATAAAATTTTCAAAAAATGTTCAAGAAAGCAATGAATTCAATTTAGATTAATATATAACACAAAGTTTACCATTTTATCCTCATATAATGCACATAATGATTCCCTCAGCCACAAAGTTCTTCAGAAAATAAATTTCCTTCTTGTTTACTTTCAAAAAAATTCATACAAAAATATCCAAATATATAAACACAAAGTTTTATATTTCTTAAAATTTTCATACAATGGTTACAATTACTTCTTGCCAAAAATTATCATCCTTAGGAATGCAGGCTTACACTTATATTTATACAAAATAGAAGGCCAAAAATAAGTAGGAGTCAACTTCTTCTAATTCCCATGTGTTATGCCAAATGTTGAGGGTCGTTGAGTAACATCTTCCTTGAATTCCTCTTTTGTGGAATGTAATAGTTGATGATAGGTGGTGATGTTTAGTCTCATTGTTTAGATCAAACACTAATTCCTTGAATGCTACATAAAAGTAACTCTAGTAATTTGCTTTTACAAAATGACTTTAAGTAATGGCATTTTAGCCAAATTACTTAATTCTATTAATATTAAAAAGTAATTCTACTTTAAAAATAAATTATACAATGACATCACTTTACAAGGTAATCACTTGAAATAAGATTACTTATAGTAAATTTATGAAAAGAAGAGAAGAAAATTGAAGAAGAAGAGAGAAAGAAGTTTCATTTTAGACTTAGAGCAAGCATGTAATCCAATTCATGAACTTGCTTCCTATATTTCTCCCTATATTTGATGTGTTAAGACATCATCAATTAGATAGCTGCATCATCTGACTTGGCAATTAATTGTCTTTTTGTTTCAAATCTTAGTATTTATTTTTATAATCTTCTACTATGCGATTTTACCTTTTTAATTATTGGCTCAAGTCTTTTGATTACTTGTTGATATTTCATAACACCTTGATAGACTTGGATGTGAAAAGAGTTATATATTTGTCCATCCATTGCTTGAATTTCTCACATAATTGATCAGACATCCTTGGAACATTATAAGACTAGATACCAATAAGACCAAATAGGGAATCCTCTAGATTTGTCTTTGCATTGCATGCGTCTTCTTCCAAAATCTTCATTTCCTCACTCATTGCTTTTAGAATATTTATAATAAAATATAGGAGATACTCCTCTTATTTTATTTTCTTTACAGGTTCCTTAGGAACAATATTTTCCTCAATAAAAATCTTCTCATTAAAATTACCTATTATTTTTAGACTTTCCTATTGCAACTCAGAAATGGCATTCTCATTTTCTATCCCTTTCATTACTATATTTACCTTTGCCAATTTCTTCAAAATATCAACATGAGCATCTGAAACATTAGGGAAGATATTCTAAGTATTTTAATGCATTTTCTCTATCCACTTATCCATAGCCTTTGCTTTATCTCTAGTCTCTTCCACTTTTATAATTACTTACTAATTAACTATAGCATGAACATCTTACCACCTTAGCAATTATTTCACATAATTGTGCATTTTGTTATTTTAACTTGGCCTTAGCAACCTTTTCTTCATCTAAATTTTCAAAGAGAGTATTTATCAAATTTTGAGTATCTTGTTTTAATCCCTTAGTGGTAACTTATCCAACGGGGTATCTTGGAAAATTTGAAATTAAAAGTCTGTAATACAATACTCAACTTTCGGTCCATGTTATCACTTATTATCATCCTTTCCCATTAAATCACAACAGAGCTCTTGGTCACACCAATAGTTATAATGTAGGCATACATCCAAGTTGAGAAACACTTGGCATTCTTATCACCATTGATTTTTCACAACATTTGAATAATGTCATCCACTTCTTGAGCAAAGTTTAATCTTATTATTTACTTTAGAAATCTTGATGCTTACTTCACTTTATTAAGATAATTTGTGTTCATTATCTCGATACATTCCATTTTTTTGTCTCTCATTGCTTGTTAGCCTTTTCCATAGATATATCAATTACTTTTAAAGATGGTGGAATATTCAGTGAATAGTTAATATATTGAACATCTAATCTTATGACTACGTTACTGGTAGCATCTCTTATAGTCCTAGTTAGAGAATAATAATACTTAGCACATGTTAAGATGAACTCTAGAAGTTGAGATAAACTTGGGAAAGCTACAACTTGTAGAATCCCACTATTTGTCATGGTCTACATGAGTGGAGTCTTGATTATGGATTTTGATCTCTCTAGAAATTCATTCATAGACACATGCCCCATATCTATATCACTTATCTCAGTTATCTTAGAAGTGATGAATGACTCAATTGGGTATCCCTTATACTCATAATTCATCTTGGGATCTTTGGATTTGGCCCTATTATCTTTTTCTTTTCCTTTCCTTCTTTGCTCTAGAATATCTTCAAGTGCCAACTTTGGGACTTATTCAGTTTGTGTTGTTTGCACTTCTAGTTTAGCTATTTCTTCTTCAAATCATCCTGATCCTTTTAATCCAGACATTTGCTCTGATTAATTTTGAAGAACTTGGTAAATGATTTTAATCACTTATTAACTACTCCAACTAGTTTAGAAACATTGAAAAATTCAACTTGTTGTTCTTATAGTTCTTCTAAGAAAGCTTTAGGTTGTAAATAGCAAAAAGTCTTGGAAAACCTTAAGTAACTCATATTTAAGCAGTTGGGTCTGACAACCCTAGGTTGGTCTAAATAATTCTCAAATATTAAGCATCTAATAATTTGAGTAGGTCATAAGGAATATGTATGGTTAACTTTGTGTCTTTTTTAGCTTATGAATTTGGGCTTGTATTGTCATGTTACTTGGATTTGAAAAATCAAGTAACAACAAGAAAATAATTTGGGTAGGTATTGAGTAGTATTATATGGGTTTGTGTAGGCTCAAGACTTTGGATTTATTAGGGTGAGTAAATGCAATAAAAAAACCCAAGAGTGGTGAGTATTTGCAAGTTCAGGTAAGCAAAGTGTTTGAGGATTGAGGTTTTTAAGGGAAGCAACTTAGGGTCAAGAACTTGAGTAAGTAATGTGTAATAGGAAACCCAAGTTAGTAAGGCGCTTGAGGGTCAGCTTTCTCAAGGGTAGTAGTTTGAGGGTGGGAACCCAAGTAATCAACAAGTATTGGGAAACCCAGATGGGAGGCATTAGGTTTTCATAGGAGGTTTGGGGATTTGAAGGATTTGTTCTTGATTATATGCTAAGTGATTATGAATATTTGCATAGGGTTGCCACATCATAAACATGCCCAAAAATAGAAGCTATAATTTGACAAAATAAGAAATGAAAGTAAAAACATTCATAGTGGTAGACAGAAAATAACAAAGAGGAAAAGAAGAAAACAATCAGAATGAAACTATGAAAACTATAAGAAGATGATCCTCATACCTCAAGTGCAAATGGGTCAAAATGAATTTTCTCAAAGGTGATATAGAGGCTTAAATCATACATCTCAGGATTTGTATGTGCAACAACTTCATCAAATAACTTTGATGACAAGTGGGAAATGAAGTGGCTTTTACCAATTTTTATATATGCCAGCATATTAATGATGAATGGGGATGCATGGGAAAGAGACATGTAAGCCATCATCTTTTTGTTAGGATTTTTGGGCTAATTTTCTTGATTTTGGTATTTGAAGTTAAGTGCTTTCACAAACCCAAGTTGGTCTAGGTCAATGATTAGTTTGGGTTTGGAAACCTCTACTAATTTTACTTATGGCCTTATGTAAGTAAAGCAAATCTAAAAACCCAATTTACTTTGGGTAGTGTTTGGTAGGTTTATGAGGCTACATTATTTAGCTTTGAAATAAAAATAAATCTATTAGATAAATCCATTTTGAATTAAGCAGTGTAATTCAGGCTTATGAGACCATTCTGCTTACTTTTGAATAAGTAAAGTGGTTTGGAAAACCTGATTTGCATTAGAGGCAGGACAAAACACTTTAGATTCTTTGATCTTCTGAGGGAGATGAGTAAATGGGTTTTTCACTATTGATTTTAGGAAGATGTTTTCAACCTTTTGGATTAATTTTAAAAAAATGGGGAAAGAAAGCAATCAAACATAACCACTACTAAAAACTAAGGCTTTATTCAAAGGATTGGCTTAGCAACGACAACTAACTTAAATAAGATAAAATTAAATTTTTTAAATAGGGGTACCCCAAAATTTTAAATTTTAGATTTTGGGGAAACCATCTAGCTTTGACTAGGGACATATTTATTTCTATCATAAAGAAGGAAACAAGGGTGAGATCCCAGTATCTCTAGTTTTAAATTTTATCTATTGGTTACAGAGTCTTTGCAAAAAATCAATCACAAAAACTAATAAACAACATGAAAAAAAAAACTAAAAAAAAAATTGAAAACTTTATTTATATACATATAGGTGTTACCCTATTACTCAATTCTTGTAGAGCTTCAAGTGTTGCCCATTGAATGGTAGTGAAAGTGTAATCCCATCTTGATAAGCTAGTATGAAGCTATCTTTTCTAGCAATGATTTTTATAGTAAAGGGTCCTTTCCATAAGGAGTCAAATTTTCCATGCTTCACTTTTTGTTCATTCTATTTATCCCATAGGAGAACTAAATCACCAACTTAAAACCATCTATCCCAAACATTTTTATCAAAGATCTTCTTTACTTTCATTTGATGATCAACTAGTCAGTTAACAACTTGAACATGGACTTCTTGTAGTTTAGTTAGAAAAATGATTCTCTTTTCCAGTGAATCTTGATAAGTAACATCTTCAAAAGCTTTGGAAATTTATGGAGCAACAATTCTATGGTGATCAATATCTCAACATTTTTTTCATACAACAATTGAAAAGGAGACATACCTATAAATTTCTTTGGGGTGATCCTATCAACCTATAGTGCATCAAATAGCTTCTTGTGCCAGGTTCATTGAGTTTTATCCACCATCTTATGAATGATGGTCATCAATTTTTTGTTACTTGATTCATCTTGACCATTTCCTTGAGGATAGTGATTTGAAGCATGAACCAAGTCCATTTCATATGAGTAATATAATTTAGTTAATTCTATATAGGAAAAATTGGTTACATTATTTTTTATAATATTATGTGTGACACCAAACTTTATTACAATAATATCTTTGATGAAGTCACATATAACCTCAAAAGTGGCATGCTTGATAGGAATAGCTTCTGCATATTTATTTAAATAATCAATGGCAGTCAAAACATAGCAATGCCCAACACTTGAAGAAGGATTCAACATACTAATGAAATCCATGCCCCACTGATGGAAAGGTTCATCAATAAAAAATAGTTTTAGAGGAAAATATAACAACTTGAGTCATCTTAAAAAATTCTAACATGATTGACAATTAGCTACCCAGTTTGAAGCATCTTAAAAAAGAGTAGGCCAAAAATACCTTGCTCGTAAGATTTTGTGTGTTGTGACTGTTAGCCAAGTTTATTACCCTTGTTTTGAAATTTCTTTTGGCTAAGTTTAGAATCTCTTGTCTATTTTAGATTCATTGTGAAGGACTCATGAAGAAACCAGTTGTTTTCTCTTCTTTGAAAGCTTTGTTTCAGCCTTGTTCAAGTGTTTTTCACCCCTTTGCCTAAGTGTTATCTCTCTTGGAAAGGTTCCTTTATTTTAGATTTTTTGTCCAAGCCTAGGAATTCTTTCAAACTTTTTGTCTCAGATAAAAAATTCAAAATAATTCTCTTTTTGCCTTTTCCTAAAGGAATCTTTTGTTTCATCCTTTTAGTTTTGGACTTTTTGTCTCGAACAAAAAGTTTAAAAGTTTTCTCTTCCTTTATCTTTTCCCTTCAAAACTTTTCCAAAGGTTCTCTCTCTCTCTTTAGATTGCCCTTCAAAACTTTTTTGAAGGGTATTTTCTCTCTCCAAAGTTCCCTTCAAATTTTTTCCAAAGGGTCACTTTCCTTCTAAAGTGCCCTTTAGAAAGTTCCAAAGAGTCACTTTTCTTCCAAAATGTCCTTCAAAACTTTTATGAAGGGCCACTTTATTCTAAAGTTCCCTTCATAACTTTTCCAAAGGGTCACTTTCTTCTAAAGTGCCCTTTGAAAAGTTTTGAAGGGTCACTTTCTATTCCAACTACCCTTCAAAAAGTTTTGAAGGGTCACTTTCTATTCTAAGTGCCCTTCAAAAAGTTTTGAAGGGTCACTTTCCTTAAAAAGTCCCCTTAAAAAGTTCCAAAGGGTTACTTTATATTCCAAGTGCCCTTCATAAGGTTTTAAAGGGTCACTTTCCTTTCAAAGTGCCCTTTAAAAAGTTCTGAAGGGTCACTTTTAGGCCCAAAAGAATAGGAAGGAAGAAAAGGGGGATAGAAATTCTGAAGGAATTCATTAAAATAAATTATCTAAAAGAATTCCTTCAGGAGAAAAGATCAAAGGAAATATCTTTCAAAAGGGCTAAAAGAAATATTCTCAAAGAATTTTTGTCGATGAAGTGATAGGTCGAGGGACATCAAAATCAGTATCATGAACTAGTCATTAAGATTCATATCCCATGACAGGCTGAGGGACATCAAATACAATTGTGAGTAACTAGCCATTGGAAGTGATCAGGTTTGAAAAGCTCAAAGACTTAAGACTTGAAAATCTTGAAGAATTAACCTTCTAAAATCTTTAAGTAAATACTTTCTAAGAACCTGAAGCAGAATGAAAGGGGCTAAAGGATATGAAAGTTGTCAAGCTTGAAGAACCCAAAAAGATCTTGGCAGTCCAAAATGAATATTCCCCAAAGACTTTACTTATAAAATTTATAAGTCAAGGAGCCAAGAAATCCCAAATTACACTTCAAATTACAAATTAGGTTTTCAAGACTACTTAACCTATAAAGCTTAATCTAATGGCTAATCTGTGATAGGCAGATCAATGGTGTAAATCAATGATCCAGGCTATTCTAGATATCTAATCGGAAGATAAATCAATAATCACATGAATTCCTAGCAATGCCTCTCCAAGGCAAAATATAATGAAAGTGACTCTTTTCCAAGCCATTACACATATTGACAAGCTATTGGGAAGTTAGGCATCAAGATAGATTTCTAATAGGTAGCTCCATTAAGAATAACCATTTTAGAACCATCTCCAAATATCTTGATTCTGTTAACAGCTATTGGAGAAGCATCTTCAAGTGGAAAAGCCAACTGCATTTAAGAGGGTGACATGGATCAATCAGAGTTCCCTAATAAACATTATTGGCAAAGTCAATTATAGCTAAAGATGGAGACTTCCAATAGAATTTATCCTCTCTTTGGTACCAAAATATTCTCTCTCTCTCTCTCTCTCTCTCTCTCTCTCTCTCTCTCTCTCTCTCTCTCTCTCTCTCTCTCTCTCTCTCTCTCTCTCTCTCTCTCTCTCTTTCTCTCTCTTCCTTATTTCAATATATACATCCCCTTGGCTAATAAAAGAGGAGACCATGAAGAGTATAGCAAAGCCCTACTAGAATGATTGAAATTTTGCCTTTAAGCATTTATCATAAATATGTTTCCTTCAAGATTTTTCTAGGTTTTTGGTATAAGTGTGAAAGAGATGTATAGTGGTAGTATGTGATGATTTTCCATCCTTCTACCTACTTTATCCTTCAACCCAAACAAGATTTCTTAGTCTAACTGGTCACATAATGTGTATCCAAGTGTATTGAATTTTTTCATGTGTATTATTGTCTTAAATGTGCAAAGTTTGCCTTTCAACTCATTTACCTTGTGTCATTTTTTACGCATCTCACCTCTATGTTGAAATATTATTGTTAGAATATTTAGATTTTGGTAATGGTTTATGCTTTTGTTGTATTATGCACTAAAATCTGACATTCGTGTGGAAAATAGTTTTGGTGTGTCACCACTCTTAGAATAGGATTTCCTTTTTTGCAAATTTCTAACATTTTTCCCTTTAAACAAATGGTTTAGTAGATATTATCTTCTAGAGACATATACAAGGAGATAACCCTTTTAATCTAGAGGTCCATTTCCTCCATAGCCATACCCATAGGCCTAGAAATGTTCTGACATTGCCCAAATTTTGGAGATGACTGAACACTCTTCTAGGGTACAATATTTAGAGGCAACAGTGACTCTAGTTGAAAATTAAACTCCACATGACTTGTCATGAAATTGTTCCAATAGTATCACTTGTTGATCCTTATCTATGTAGTGAAGGAAAACACCATCAATTCTTATTTTGTACAAACCATTATCCCAAAGGACACAATCCTTTGATTTTATCTTGATGGTATGTTTTTTTATGTGTCAGATCAGTTAGGTATTCTCCATAAGTTAGGAAATAGGCAATATTGTTGTACAATTCATATACAAGATCACAAAAAAACACCATTGGAAAATTTAGATCCAATTCAACTTGGAGAGAAGATGTTATATCTATGTCAATAGGTTTTATCTCTATCTTCAATTAACATAAGCCTCTTCCTCTCACTAGCTTCATAGGTTTGATATCAAGATCAACTCTTGCATCTTAGCTACCCAAGTACCTATTTTGTATAGACAGGTGATACCACTTTTTTAGATACCCAACCAAAGACTCTACCACCACCTTTGTTGGGAATTATGGAAGCACACAATTGATTACCATATACAAGCAACTTAACATGCAGAAATTAACCAGAATATATAAGTAACTAGAATTCAAAAATAACATAGAATATGAGAGACAATACACAATTGTATTAAAACTCTTCAGAAGAAAATACAACAAAGAAGATTGCCATAGTTCTTCTTCCTTACACACCTCTAGGGCTCCCACACCTCTAGGGCATAAACAGTAAATCTTCCCTCAAAGCTCTCTCTCTTACGGTCCCAACACACAACTCAAACATAGAGTTGGTGTTCACCTCCAACCACTCAGTATCCACTACTGCCAGTACTCTGAGTATATACACATACTCAACCGAGTGCACAACACACTCCAAGTAGATCTCCCATGAACTACTACAACCTGCAACCCAAATGATCTTACTTTGGAAGGGACTACCTTGCCTTCCTCTTCGCTCTTTGTTTGAGTACACACTGTACTCCAAGTAGATCCTGCCTGATCCTGCTCCCTATTGTGTTACTGTCACCTTGAATCTACTACCACTTGGAGATCAACTTGGTTCTGCACACCTGAAAACCTAGACCATGCACACACATACACCTGCAGATCAATGATCTTACTTACCCATGCAGATCTCCTAACATAGCCATGCACACCTGCTGACCAAGATCATACATACATGAAGAATCCTGCTGATTCTCCAAACTAGCACCCACACTTGGTACTGTGGCACTAGGAGGAACACACCATGCTCTCTTCTCTCTGAAGGAGCTAAATTTTTCTCTCTTACTCTCTATCACACTTTACAATACAGCCCATGAGTCTATTATATAGATCTCATGCAAACGATAATTAGACACCTAATTACAATAATTAGATCTGCAGCTTCCAGTCTAAAATTGGCTCTTGACATGCAAACACTTAGTTTGTTAACTAACTGTCTGTAACACTTGTAGTTCTAAACCACACATGTGACTGACGTCAGTCCCTGTCTACCTAGAGGTGACCGATGTTGGCCGATTCCTATTGACGTTGGTTGCTCTTCCTGTCTAATCCCACCGACATTGATTGGATTGACCGACGTCAGTGTCTATGACACTCAACAACCTCTTTGCAACCTCTTCCCCTATTTTCATCAGTGAAGCTTTTAGCTCCACAACCTAACAATCTTCCACTTGGAGATAAACAACTGCACTGTACCTATACATGTACCCCATCTAATCTATTTCCTGGCTTGTATCCCTCTTCAAGATTAATCTTGAAGAGCAACCACCACAACCCTATGGTGAACCTCCTGTCATCTGAGTAACCTGCCACATCCGAACCTACAAACCCATGTAGTGAAGTCTTGACCCTACATAGCATGAATCCTTGCTGCTAGTCCCTCTCAGATCCCTGAGAACCCACTTCCCCAAATTGGCTCCTAACTCTCTGACAACTCCCACTGCTTGGGAAACTTAGGTCTATACCAGATCTCATGTGATTTTAGACACTGAAGTGTCCAGCCCTTGGTGTGATCCAGTTTTGCATCCTGCATATTGAACCTCGCTAACACCTAATTCACATCAGCTCCCACTAGAGACAAAATCAACCTGTGATCTTACATGTCTCTCATACCAAAGAATTTTGCTGCTCCAAATTCCTCATGACATGCCACTGAACTAACTTTACCTTTAGCTCAGCAAAACCCTGTATGTCTGAACCTGCTAGCTATCATACCATCCACATATAGTAACAGAATGATGTCGCAACGCATCATCCACCTAGTAAAGTAAACCATAGTAGTTACACTAACATTAACTAAAGCCATGCTTTGTCATCCACCTGTCAAACCTGTACCACTATCCTGCAGCTACCACAAGACCATATGACCTGGCCTTCTGTCTCACATGTCCATTCACTCTATTCTTTAACTAAGGTATCCATTCATCTCTCAGTGCTTTCTTTTAGCTGGCAACCCTACCAAATCTCTCACTTGGTTCTGCATCATATTCCTGCCATGCTCCCACTGTTTCCTAGATCCTTCCTACTCTGCAGTGAGCAACGAGTATAAAGAAGAGGAACAATGAATTTGAGGCTTACTTACCCCTTCAGTCCTCCATATGGGCGTTTGAGACTCCTTGACAGCTTGCTATCACCCAAAATACGTTATAGTGACGGACCTCAGTCACCACATAGTCTGCATCTGACTGGCGTCAGTTCCATGCACCTGTTCTGACTACCAACCCTACCGATGTCGGTGTCCACCTGCTATCGATGTCGGTCCTCTTGATCGACATCGGTCTTACTATCATCGACATCGATCCTCCTGACCGATGTCAGTCTTACCCTACCTAACATCACCAGCTCTGCTCTGCACATGACCGACATCAGTGTCTATCTGTTCAACGTCAGTTCCCCTTGATCGATGCTGGTACCTGTGTTCACCTGTGAGTGATGAATTTTTACCTGTGAGTTTACTTTGAATCAAATCCCTGTCCAAACTGCTCTGCTCAAAGGTATCCAACCTTCTCCACTGATCTTTGTCTACCATCTCCTCTAAAAACACCAAATCTTTCCAGTTCTTAAGCCTGTCAAACACATCTAACTTCCTCTTAAGAACATGCATCTCCTTCTTGCTCTTGTGACCAAACCTACAAAGCCACGTCTCTGCAACAGAAGAAGAATCAATAATATAAGCAAGTAGATAAAGAGTACCTGCTTTCTTACCACCAGCTAATTCAAGTGCATCCGCTATGAGAGTTCTTGTGCATCTCTCATCACCTAATTTTTTTGAATAAATTAGCCATATCTTCAACACTGGGACCTGCATGACCTCCTTCAACACCCATGTGTTCACCGCCTGCAATTTCAACTTCACTTCCCCTTTGCCAATTCTTTGGCAAGGCACACCAGCCCCTAAATAAATCTTTCCAAAGTCTCCAAAGACCTTACCATGAAAAGATACTCTATTTTAGACTGCATGGAAAGAGGCAACAAAATCTATAAAAAAGATTCTACTTTATCCAAGAAACATACCAGAGCATCCTGTGCAACAACACCTGCAACATCTGCTTCTTCAATTCTTTCATATTGATCTTCTACCAACCAACAATCTTTCTTTTTCTGCTCTTTCTTTCCATCACACTGTAAGTGATCATCTGTGCTTTTCAATTCCTCCATTCTTAGTGTACTTTCTTCTACCATTGCTCTACTCCCACTCAATCAGAAACCCCTGAGAGTGACCTGTAATCAAACACAAACTGCTCCCTGCAACCTTAGCTCTGATACCACTTTGTTAGATACCTAACCAAAGACTCTACCACCACCTTTGTTGGGAATTATGGAAGCACACAATTGATTACCATATACAAGCAACTTAACATGCAGAAATTAACCAGAATATACAAGTAACTAGAATTCAGAAATAACACAGAATATGAGAGACAATACACAATTGTATTAAAACTCTTCAGAAGGAAATACAACAAAGAAGATTGCCACAGTTCTTCTTCCTTACACACCTCTAGGGCTCCCACACCTCTAGGGCATAAACAGTAAATCTTCTCTCAAAGCTCTCTCTTTTACGGTCCCAACACACAACTCAAACACAGAGTTGGTATTCACCTCCAACCAGTCAGTATCCACTACTATCAGTACTCTGAGTATATACACATACTCAACCGAGTGCACAACACACTCCAAGTAGATCTCCCATGAACTGCTATAACCTGCAACCCAAATGATCTTACTTTGGAAGGGACTACCTTGCCTTCCTCTTTGCTCTCTGTTCAAGTACACACTGTACTCCAAGTAGATCCTACTTGATCCTACTCCCTATTGTGTTGTTGTCACCTTGACTCTGCTGCCACTTGTAGATCAACTTGGTTCTGCACACCTGCAAACCTAGACCATGCACACACATACACCTGCAGATCAATGATCTTACTTACCCATGCAGATCTCCTTATGTAGCCATGCACACCTACTGACCAAGATCATACATACATGAAGAATCATGTTGATTCTCCAAACCAGCACCCACACTTGGTACTATGGCACTAGGAGGAACACACCATGCTCTCTTCTCTCTGAAAGAGCTAAATTTTTCTCTCTTACTCTCTAGCACACTTTACAATACAGCCCATGAGTCTATTATATAGATCTCATACAAACAATAATTAAACACCTAATTACAATAATTAGATCCATAGCTTCCAGTCTAAAATTGGCTCTTGACATGTAAACACTCAGTTTGTTAACTAACTGTCCGTAACACTCATAGTTCTGAACTGCACAGGTGACTGACATCGGTCCTTATCTGCCTGGAGGTGATCGATGTCAGTTGATTCCTGCCGATGTCGGTTGCTCTTCCTGTCTAATCCCACCGATGTCGGTTGGCCTGACCGACGCCGGTGTCTGTGACACTTAGCAACCTCTTTGCAACCTCCTCCCCTATTTGCATCAGTGAAGCTTTTAGCTCCACAACCTAACAGGTGCATCATGATTAAAATAGAAGTGTTGATGCAAGTGTCTACAAGATAACATAGGTGTCTAGGATTTCAAAAATAATATTTATAAAATCTAATAACTAAATATTTATCTTTTCCCTACCTATTACCAACTCTGTACTTCTCAAATTTGATTGCACATTTAAAATAATCTATGTATTATCTCTTCTTCATGTTTAAATAATCAAACTATATTTTTTAATGTAATTTCTATATTTAGTATAATTCAATAATTTGATTTAAAATATTCATTTATATAAATTTTTAATTAACTGACCTATTCTAGAATAGTTTTACTCATCCTTGTGTATAGGCTATTCTAACCCTTAACCCTTAATAACACTATTTTCACCAAATCTTGCACCCTAGAAGTTGTTCAAGATTATTCCAGATTTGGACAACATGGGAAAATTTATAGGTATGTGGGTGTACCCATATTGGAAATGAGCCTCTAGATTTAAGGAATAACTCCTTGAATATATTGTCTAATGCTTATCACTTAGACTACTACTTACCTATGGGGAAAAGAGTCAGAGAATGCATAAATTGAGCCTACTCTAAAAGAGGTGATGCACCTAAAATGTCTTCCACATGACCATCATATTTATACCACAATGAAATAAAACATACAAACTAGTCTCTAAGTCTTAATGGGTTCTAACATGAGCATTTCAATATAGGGCTGAAATGTGAGCAACAACACAAGGAAAATAAACTAGAGGGTAGATTTCACACTCTGAGGACAATCATACACTTTAAAAAGATTTACACACTAAAATACACTCTATATGACCTATTAGACTAAAAATCTTGCTCAAACATGAAAGGATAAGGGAAGAAATGATAAATAATTATCAAATTTCATCACCATACATCCTTTACAGACTTGGAAAATTGTTCAAAACTCAAAAACAAACTTGTATTAATGTTCAAAGGTAAAATATAACTTCAATCCAATAGGGCTTTGCCATATATGGTGTGGTCTCCTTTACAATAGCTCAATAAATATATTTATAGAAGAAAGAAAACAAGAGAAAGGGGGCCTTGGCATTTAAAAGGGTATTCAATTAGTTCAACATTTGAACCACATATACAACTACTTTTGAAAATTATGCTCATTGAAACCATTTAACTGATCCAAGTCACTTTAAGTGGTTGCACAGTTACATTTTTCCTTCATTGATGCTACTTAATGATTGCAACAATAGGATCAAGTTGTTTTGAGCTAGGTTCTGAAATCAATGTAGTTGAAATCCTTAGATCAATCTGTTAGGGTTTTGTCCTAGTGTTAAACTACTCCAAATACATTTTTTATGGCATTCATAGTGGAGGGAGGGATCCCTTTCATTCAGTTAGTCCTAGAGATGAAACTATTGGAGCCTATGTGTCTACCCTTGTAGCATCTATTGAAACACTAAATCCTATCCAAATTGGATCATGCTCAAACTTGTCCCCATGTTTATAGGTCTACTATAGATGGAAAACTAATATCAGACTATTGGTTTTCCTATTAGGTCCAAACAGACTGCATAGGTTCTTCTTCTAATAATGGTAAACACAGTCATAAACAAACCCAACATGACATAAAAATGTTTAACTAAAGGTCCACATTAAGCTATAATGATGGTCCTTTATATCCTTTATTCCTAATTGCATCACTATGTACTTTTCATGGCATTTAAATGAGATTTAATGGTGGCAAATAACCTTAGAAAAGCTTGCCCCAACTCGACATCGATCATGTGTTAAACTCCTAAGAAGTCCCTTTAATTTGATTGGCCGTTGATACCTAACTCAACTCATTAACTCATCAACCTTTGCTCGCACTGTCTAAATAAGATGCATGAGTTAACATGAGCCCTCATATCCATCTTTGACTTGTCAACTTTGTCCCAACTTATGCCACGTGGTAGCCCCATATTGGATTTTAGGATCTGTTGTCAATGTATCAACATCATGCATTTATGCCACATGTTGATTTCTTGGGATCTCTAAAGTTTTTACCTTTTCTCATACTATTGGATCATAATGTAAGATGCAACATGAACCATTAGATCAACTAGGACCCACTATTTGAAAATCAATGACTAGTTCATGAGCTTAAAATTGATGTACTCACTCCCATCAAATAACATTCACATGACCATCATAAACATCCCATAGACCATCAAATTTAAGATATAATGTATTTACTTTGATATATCTAAAATTTGATTTTTGCATGATTATATCACATTATTTGACCAACTTTGAGGATTTATATCTTGAAGCACATAAATCATGGAGGGGCCAAATTTGCTGGAGATGTTCCTAAGACCAAAAACATTATGCCTGCTTGATCCACTAGATTTGGGATATTTCTAAGTGAATTTAAAAAGTGTTCAAGTGATCTAACCTATTTAATTTTGCATGATACTTTGATGATAGTCTAGTTCAAAATGGCTAAGTATGGAAACTTAATGAATTCTATTTGGGGAACCAACTTTGCTTATGCATAAATTTTATCTCATTTCATCGCATGAATTAAAACTTAGTGCATATCAACTTGGTACAAATATTAAAAATACCATATGATCATCTACTCTTGAATCTACTGCACATGCAAGATATAACATCATTAAACTTACCACTTGGCTATGTTTGAACTCCTCTACAAATTGGCTAAGTATGGAAACTTAGTGAGAAATATCTAAGAGGCCAACTTTGAACCCTCATATCTTACGTTGCAATTAAATTCATGGCCTAAAATTTTACATGTATCAACCTAAGAATAATCTAATCACAACCATATAACCTATTCTCTCTAACTCATCCACATGTGGTAATGATGATGTCAACAAACTACCTACTCAAAATTTATGCCATTAGACCCAAATGTCTATATGAACACAATAAAGAAATAGATGAATACCATGCACTTCCATACTAAATATAATCACTCTTGACACCCCATAGGTTTTTATAGCTCTGATCCTATCCTTAGAAATTGATAAATTACACTTTAAGTGAACTGAAAGTGTTTCAAAATCTTTTGCAAGCTGCATGATCCCTTTGGTCCACTCACTCCATCCAAAACATATGTTCATCTACTCATCCTTTAGCATCCAAATTCATCTAAGCACAAGCTTGTTATGTCAGCCAAAAGACCCTTAAGACATTAAAATGACACAAGGACTAAACTATATCATGATCAATGCTAGTAACATATGAACTGACATCAAATCAGACTATGCACACCTTATGACATTGTAAAAATCCCCTATACAAGATTTTTACTATAGGGGTTGACCAATTTTGTCTTGTAGGGAAAAATGGTTAACATTCTTGGTGATTTACCAAGGATGGCATGCTCACTATGCCATGACCATTTGCCTAATTATGTCCATTGGGATATGGATTCACAAGTATATAGGCTGGACATACAAAGTGCCTTGAATAGTACACCAAACACAAGAAAACAATAGGAACAAAACACAAAGAAAGGAACTAAGAAAAACACACATGCACTTAAGAGAATTTATGGAACACAATTCATGAAACAAAGGAAACACACACCTAATATAATATTTATAAAACAAACCTTCACCTCTTAATAGTAGGGTTTTAAATGTATCCCATTCATAGGGATTGTCAATTCTTCTCCATTCATCCTTGCTAACTAAAAAGAGTTGCTTTGCTTATACTTGTTGATGACATAGAATCCAATCCATAGGGCCTCAAATTTGGTATACCTCCCTATTTTTAATCTATATTCATCACATTTCAAGACTATATCACCTTCTTAAAATGATCTTGGAGTTAACCTTTTATCAAAATACCTATTCATCAGTACCTAGTGATATTCCATAGTTTGATGAGCTTTATCTCTGACCTCTTACAACTCTATTAACTCTATCAATCTCACCTTAATCATAGTGTTCTCAAGAAACTTTAGTTGGTGTGTTAAATCTAAGGCATGCAGCTCTTAAGAGATAGACAACCTGGTTTCCCTTCTATAGACAAGCATAAAAGGAGAATTCCTTGTAGACCTTTTGGGATTTATCCTATTAGCCCATAAGTCTATATTCAATTTAGTGTGTTAGGACCTTTGGTTGTGCTACAAGGTTCTCTTGATGATCCTGATCACGTTCTTATTAGTAGATTCAACCAACACATTACCTTGAGGGTAATAATTGGATGAAGTGCTTAAGAATATGCCATTACTATTTGCCCAATCAACTATCTTAGCACCCATAAAAGAAAGGGCATTATCTAAAATGATAATAGAAGGAGTTCTAAACCTTATTATGATGCTCTCATAGAACTATAGGATAACACTCTCATTAGCTTCCTTCAATGTTATAGCCTCAACCCATCTTATAAAATAGTAAGTTACTATGAGTATCCATTGTGACCAACACTTAATGGGGGATTTATCATGCCAATGAAATCAAGACCCCATTGCATGAAAGACTAATCAACTTGGATAGGCTTCAAAGGAAGGGATGCCATCTTCTACTTTCCTACAAAGAAAGCACATTGTCCATAAATTCTCACCCAAGCATGACAACCTTGAAGAGGCTAGGCCAATAATAGCCTACCCTCATGAGCTTGGTAGTTGTGGTTCTTGTAGATAAATTCCCTCTTTCTATCCCATCATAGAACTTCTCAAGCAATTCTCTAAACTGATCATTATCAATGCATCTCAATAGCACACCATTGATGTCCATCCTAAATAGTAAACCATCCACAAGACAAAAGGGAATATATTAAAATATAAAATATCTCCTTTGTGATCTATTAATAATATTAAGATAATCACCATTTTAGATAAAGCTGATCATATCCTGCGTCCAAATTTGTGAAGGCAATGAACCAGCTGGTTAGGGACACTCATGGTTGACTAGATCCTATTCTTTTGATTCATGAAGATACGAATATAGATGTTCATAAAGGCCTTTACCCCTTACCAATTTTATCACTGTGATAACATCATTCTTTATTACCTTAGTAATTTATCCTGTCCTCTTTTCACTAAGGTCCTTTCTCAAAAGAAACTCTTTGGTGCTGCGATGAGAGACCATACTATGAATCTTGTTATTTGACACTATATGTCTAAATTGATTTATTCCTCTTAAAATATCAAGGACCTATTTATCCATAAAGGTGTACTTGACTTCATAATATTCTAAACCTTAACTGAAGAATGCAATTGATTGCTTCACACCCTCATCATTCTTTTACATCAGCATGGCTGAGATAATATCAAGGTTAGAAAATGAATATAGCATGAAGTCCTTAGAAAAATTAGGATTCAAAAGGGTAAGATATTCTACAATTTATTTCTTTATGGCTTCAAAACTACTCTTACCTTCTTTAGTCTAAGAAAAGACTTGGTTCTTTCTGAGTATAACTATGATAGGTTTTACTAAAGATGCAAAAGTAGGTATGAATATCCTCAAAAAATTTATCTTAATTAAGAAAATTTGAATATATTTATTATGCAAGGGAAATGATTATATTATAATATCCTCCAATTCTTAGGAGCAATGGTTAGACCATCTTTGGAAACAATATGTCCTGAGAGCTTACCTTCATGAATAGTTAATATGCACTTCTTTGGGCTAAGAGACATTCTATACCATCTGTATCTTTCAAACACTTGTCTCAAGTGTTTCATGTGTTCATTAGAATCTTAATAAAATACTATTATATCATATAGATAAACCAATAACATCTCATTGATCAAACCTTTGAAGGCCATGTCCATTGATCTTTGAAAAGTGGCACTGGTATTGGACAAACCAAAAGGAATCTTCCTATAAGAAAATGTCCCCCATTTAATAGTGAAGGCTATCTTAAATTGGTCATATTCATTGACCAAAATCTAATTATAGCCTAAATACCCATCTATATTAGAGAAACACTGAGAACTTGAAACCATTTGTAGGATCTGCTTTATTGAGGGTAGAGGATAGTGATCTTTGAGTGACTCTATTAATATCTCTAAAGTCTACAAAAAGCCTTATCTACCCATTCTTATTTATAACAAACATGAGGTTATCTACCCATGTTGAATGTTTAATGGGAAATATTATCTCAAATTCAAGGAGTTTGGTAAGCTCTAACCTCATGAGCTACTCGACCTTGAGGTTGATGGTTCTTTGCTTTTATCTAACTAGTTTAACTCCAGGTTCCAACTCAATGGTATGGTGTGTTAGGATAAGATCAAATCCTTTGAGGTCCTTATATTCCCAAGAAAATATATCATGAAAATCTCTACATAGTTTAATGAATGCTTGCTTCTCTAATGTAGTACTTACCTTTCCTATTTTGAGGAGTTTGTCCTTAAAGATCATGACCCTTTCATAATTCTCCTCTTTTATGGACATACTTTCTCCTTATTATTTTTATAATTTTCATTGAAGATACTTTCTAAGGTCACCAAAACCTTGGGTATCTTATTGGTTCTTAGTTGTACAATTTGATCACCCAATGGTTTCTAGAGCCTCCTTTGATTCTTTAAAGAAAACTCAGCCTCATTTTGCAAGAAACATGCAATGTGTTTATCACTTTCAAACACTTTCCAAGACACTTCATTATAAGGTACATAAGGTTTGATAATGATATTAATATGAGACGATTTTCCTTCTTATTTTATGATAGTTGGAGTGTTGAATTGAGCTCCTATGGTAGCTAGTCTATCAACATGACTATTTTACTCCTTTGGAACTAATTATGCATTGAAGGCATTGAACTGTTCAAGTAAAGCCTATACCCTATGCCTATATGACTTAAGCAAAGGGTTATTAAAATCAATAACATTCCTCACTTGATGCACAACCATTTCACTATCTCCATACACATGTAACTCTTGATTCCTTTCCTCTTTGCCCATTGAAGTCCATGAATAAAACCTACATACTTAACCACATTACAAGTACAATTAAAATGAAATATTTACAAAGCATAATACTATTGTTTGGATGAATATACCAACATAACACAAGCCATGCATTAATTTTACTTCTTAAACCATCAAAAAATATCTTCAATAACTCATCATCTTCACCCTCTTCCTTATCAAGTAAAGGTGGTGGTATTATTTATTCATAGATACAATACATTCCTAAGTCAATCTAATCCATAAAATCATAGGGATACTACTCATAAATATTAGTTCCATATTCATCAAGAAATAGATCTACAATGCCTTCATGCTTGGAATAAGTGCCATTATCTACAATAGAGTCCTTTTCTTCATGAACACCATTATTCAAATTAGATCATGTCTCAATGTAAGTTTCTGTATGAAACCTTGAAAGGGGTTATGTCCTAATTGTCACCTTGGTCATGTATATTATTTTTAAGGTCAATAATGACCAATAAACTTAGAGGTATCCAGCTATCTTGGCTGTGAAGTCCCTTGATAGGTAGATTGCAAAGTGCGCTGGGAGATCAACCACAACTATGTCTTACAAGATAGGAAAGCTAGGACAATCATGAAAGAAAACCTTCAAGACTTTTATCAGTCTTACTATCTTGGCAAGTGTGCCATCTAATTGAAGGACCTCTTTTCTATGTGGCTCATATTTGGGCATAATAGAAGTATAAGCTCCACTATCGAGTATGCAATTATGTACTAACTTGTCACCTATAATTAGGGTGAGGTAAAATGATTAAGGTTTATAAACCCTAGTGGATGGTTCAAAAATGGTGATAGGAATATTTTTAAGAGCAACATGGCCATGAATTTGATTTGAGGGTGAGACACTAGTAGGGATAATAGATAACTGCTTTTTTAGAAGTTATTTTTGACCTAACATGTGAAGAACATCCCAAAGAGAAATGGATGTTTTAGTGTTCTTAAAAAATATAAAATGTTTAAAGAAGCCATACCTACTTTCTCTTGGGTTCTTGTAGGAAAATAAATACTTGGACTTAAGGAATATGAGTAGACCTTACCATATTTTGATTTGGTAGAGAGGTAGAAGCTTTTGGAATTATCACACATGTAGCCATGTTTTGTTGCTATTTAGGTGGATTGGATGAGTATATGGGCATGCTTCTACCATCTCCTAGAGCCTTCCTCTTGGCCATTGTATTGTCTATAATAGAGGCTCCTTGATTTAGCACAAAAGTGTCTTCAACCATAAAATTGGTGAAGATATCTTTGTGAGTTTGTCAATCCTTATTAGCTAGCATCATTACCTCATCTTAATTTGATAGGAGGGGAGTAACTACCTCTTAAGCCACCAGATCTTATTCTCCATTCTAATTGGCATTCTTAAATTGTTCCTACTACCAATCTTCTCCCTGCACCAAATTGTTATGAACTAGTACCATCTCTTTTGCATTGGTGATAGAGTTAGGATTGTATGCATTAGTAGGTCTATTGGGATTAGGATACCATTAGCCCCTTCTTCTTCAATATTATTGACTATAATAATGATGATAGTGTTGCATATTAACCTGCCTATTTTGAGCCTCTAAGGCCAAAAACTTTGCTTTCCAATCAACATTATTTTCTTCTTGCTTAGGAGTCACCTTAGTTTTGGTATTGGTATTAGGAACTTGGGCTACATCTAGGGTACTAGTAGAAGCATGAGATAATTGAGGCATAGACACCCTATGAGGCAATCTTCCATCTTGGATGAGACTATTTTTAGCTTTGACAATAGAATCATATGCTTTAGAGAGAGTGAAATCTCCAATAGATTAAAGCACAATAACAATTTCAGTCCTAATGGATTTCAATTAGGTAGGGAACCCAAAAATAATAGCTAGTCTCATGGGAGGAGGAAAACTATGCCAAGTCTTCTGAAACCTTTTGTTGAAGTCATGCATTGTCTCTTTGGGTCCCCTTTTTATCACATTGAACTGATGTATGAGAAAAACATGGTCACTTTCATTTCTAAATCTATAATTCAACAATACTCCAAACTCATCCCATGTTATGATGCATCCACAATCTAGAGTCCTATACCAATCAAGAGCCTTTTATTAAAGGGAAATGGTAAGGAGTCTAATGGAAATATTTTCTTGAATAATATTATGGAAACTATAAAAATTAGAAACATCTCTAATATACTCACTAAGCATGATATGACTCTCACTATTGAATGTGGGTATATGTTTTATGGCATTAGGGGGAATGACATCATATACATGAAGTTGGATTAGATTATTAGTATTGAAGGTAGGGAAAGCATGAGGCCTAGAAATATCTTCTTCTTCAAGATGTTCAACTTATTCAGCCTCTTCAGCCTCTTCCTCTCTAGAAAAATCTACTCATTCTTCAAAAGGTAAACTAGGCTATGGATATTAAATTACAAGATGAATTTCAGGCTAAATGGGTGGTTTAATAGGATTGGATGTTCTAGCAGAGGATGACCTAATGAGGACCATGAATTATGGAGGCAAGTTTATAACAAAATAATGGTATGAAACTAGATCTACTTTGAGGAGTCACTAAATTCTGAGTAACACACCAATTTGTAGCTGATGTTCTCAAGATCGACATTCACCTTGACAAACTATCTTGAGGATAATGTATCCCACCGATCATGCCATAACTATTATTACCAAATCTTGCACCCTAGAAGAATTTGTCCAGTCTTATTATAGATTTGGGTAGTATGGGAATATTTCAAGGTATGTGGGTGTACCTATATTAGAAATGACCCTTTAGATTTAAGGGCTAGCTCCCTGAATATATTGTGCAATGTTTATCACTTAGACTAATACTTACTTATGGGGAAAAGAGTTAGGGAATGCATAAATCAAAACTAGTTTAAAGGATTTGATGTACCAAAAATATCTCCCACATGACCATCATATTTCTACCATGATGAAACAAAGCATACAAACTAGTCTCTAAGTTTTAATGGGTTCTACTATGAGCATTTCAATATAGAGGGAAAAAATGAGTGACAACACAAGGAAAATGAACTAAAGGGTAGATTGCATACTCTGAGAACAATCATACACTTGAAGAAGCTTTACACACTAAACTACACTCTATATGACCTATTAGACTAAAACTCTTACTCAAACATGAATGGATAAGGGAAGGATAAAGAATTATCACTTCTCATCACCATACATCACTTGCAGACTTGGATAATTGTTTAAAACATAGAAAAAAACTTGTATTAATGTTCAAAGGAAAAATATAAAATTAGTCTAGTAGACCTTTCCCATACATGATATGGTCTCCTTTAAATATCTCAAGAGATATATTTATAGAAGAAAGGTAACAAGAGAAAGGGGGCTTTGGTGCTCAAAAGGAGAATCGATTAGTTCAAACATTTGAAATGTAGCTACAACTACTTCTACAAATTATGCTCATTCAGATCATTTGATTGATCTAGGTCACTTAAAGTGGTTACATAGTTATATTATTCTTTCATTGATGCTCCCTAATAGTTACAATAGTATGATCAAGTTGTTTCGAGCTGGGTCCTAGAATGAATGCAGTTGTAATCCTCAGATCAATCTGTTAAGGATTTTTCCTAGTGTTAAACTTCTACAAATAGTTTTATCATGGCATGCATAGTGGAGGGAGGGGTCCCTTTCATTTAGTTTGTCATGGAGATGAAACAGTTATAGCTTACGTGTCTTCCCTCGTGGCATCCATTGAAATGATAGCTCCTATCCAAACTAGATCATACTCAAATTTGTACCCATGTTCATAGGTCCACTATATATGTAAAACCAATCTTGGACTATTCATTATCTTATTATATCAAAATAGACTATGCATAGGTGTTTCTTCTAATAATGGTGAACACAATAATGGAATAAACCCTGTATGACACATAAATGTTGAACCAAAGGTCCAAATTAATATCCAATGGAAATATTTTATATCCCTTTTTCTTGACTACATCAATATGTCCTTTTCATGGCATTAAAATGAGCTTTAATGGTGGAAAATAGCCTTTAAAAATCTTGCCCCAGCTTGACCTTGGTCATGTGTTTGACTCCCAGGAAGTCCCTTTAATTTGATTGATCATTGATACCTGAATCAGCTCATTAACTCATCAACCTTTACTCTTACCATCTGATCAAGATGCACAAGTTAAATTGAGACCTTAGATCCATCTTTGACTTGTCAACTTTATCCCATCTTATGCCATGTGGCAGCCCTACACTTGATTTTAGGATTTGCTGTCAGTCTGCCAGCTTCATGTGCTTATGCCACATGTCAATTTCTTAGACTCTCTAACTGTTTGACATTTATTCACATTATTAAATCAAAATATATGATGTAATGTAATTTTTTTGATCAATTGGGACCCACTATTTAAAAATCAATGGCTAGTTCATGAGATTAAAATTGACATCCTTGGTCCTGTTAAATGACATTTATGTGACCATCATCGACATCTTATAAATAATAAAATTTAATCTCCAATGGATTTCCTTTGCTCTATCTAAACTTTGACATTTACATGATTGTATCATATTATTTGACCAACTTTGAGGATAAATCTTGAAGCATAGAAATCATGGACAGGCCAAATTTGGTAGAGATGTTCCTAACACCAAAAACATTATGCCCACTTGATCCACTAGATCTGGGAGCTTTCTAAGTGAATTATAAATTGTTCAAGTGAGATCACCTATGATATTCTACATGACACTTTGATGATGGTCTACTTCAAAATGGCTACGTATGGAAACTTAGAAAATTCTATTTGGGGAGCCAACTTTGCTTATCCATATATTTTGTCTTAATTCATCACATGACTCAAAACTTAGCATACATCAACTTGGTAAAAATATGAACAAACCCATATGATCATATGCTCCTGAGGCTACCACATGTGTGAGATATTACATCATCTAACTTCCTACTCAACGGCTAAGTATGGAAACTTAGCAAGAAATCTCTGAGAGGCCAACTTTGAACCCTCATATCTTCTATTGTGCTTAAATACATGGCCTAAAATTTGGCACATAGAAACTTAGGACTAATGTGATCACAACCATATGAACAATTCTCTCTAAATCATCCACATGTGATAATGATGATGTCAACAAACTGTCTACTCAAATTTTTTGCCATTAGACCCAAATGTCTAGATGAACAAAATGAAGAACCAGATGAATACCATGCACTTCCATACTCATTCTAAGCACAATTGACACCCCATAGGGTCTCTACATCTTTGGTCTTATGCTTAAAAATAGACACATTAACTTTAAGTGAACTTAAAGTGTTTCAAAAGCTTTTGCAAGCTGTATAATCCCTTTGGTCAACTCATTCCATCTAGAACATCTATTCATTGTTTCATCCATTAGCAAATAGATCCATATAAGTACAATCTTTGTATGTGGGCCAAATTTGGCCAATAGAATCCTAAGGCATTCAAATGACACAAGGACTATGCTGGATCATGACCAAAGCTAGTAACATATGAACTGATATCAAATAAGACTATGCACACGTTATGACATTGTAAAAAAACCCTGTACAAGGTTTTGACTATAGGGGGTTGAACCATTTTGTCTTGTGGGGAAAAATGGTCAACAAGCACATAATCCAAAAAGGGTTAAACAGGTTCACAACAAGTAGATTTCCACAAGAAAACATAATTTCTAAATAAACAAGAATATATACAAACAAGATAGAAAGTGACCATAATGATATAAAAGTGTAAACAACTTGCAAGAGAGGAATGTAATCTGCACCAGGATTGGTAGCTAACCCTACAACATGCATAAAATTAAATGTGAACAAAGGAAAATACAACCATGAGTTATTTTAAAGTCAAATTACAACATGGAATGTCATCTAAGAATTAATGAAAATGGTTCAATGTAGTTCTGACAATAAATGATTATGAATTTCTAATAAATAAATAAAATTATATATATAGAGAGACACTTAGTTTTAAGTAGAGGATCAGTCATATATTATTAATTTGCATGAAACGCTTAGACAACTTATTACAATGCTAAACTTGGTTGATTCATTTTAGTGGAGACCTTGTAGCATCCGAGAATAAAGTAGCAAGATGGATTCCTTAGTTTTACCTTATAGATTTTATGCAAACATAATGAGGATGGCCGGATGGATCATGACATCAAACCATCTCACAGTCAAGAATGTAGTGTGATCTTGTTGAAGCCTACTAAACAATAAAATAAACTTTTTGAAATATGGTGCATATGTTCTAACTCTTCCCTCTACTTTATTAATTTAAAGGACAATTTAAACTAAGATTATAATTAGAGAGTTTTTGCAAAAGTCATTATGCTGTAACAATTTTATGTTGCATATGGGTTGAGTTGAATCTCATATTTTTGTTAAGCTATGTTTATTTCTTATAGATCACATGGTAAATTAGGGGATAATTAAATGAGTATGATTTAGGCCTTTGCATTTACTTTCTTAAAAAATGAGCATATATATTATAGTTCATCATGTTGTATTAAATCCATTTAGAATTTTGGTAGTGTTAAATAGCTTATGATCAACCTATTGATAGAGGCCTCAATAATTCCTCTTTAACTATGTTCTTTATGTTTAAGGACCATGCATTATGTGGTATGAATGATATGTTCATTTGATGTAGGTAGTCAAGATTGAATGTCATGTTAAATAATAAATAGGATTGCTTGAAAAACAAAAATGGCTAATAGCCTAAGATTACGCTTGAGGGAAAGCTTAAACTTATAACAACATGGACTTGGGATCATGTTTAAAAAGGCTCCAATCTCCTACCAGACTCTTAAACACTGGAAGCCATCAGCATAGTTGTGTGTGAAAATACTTCTTCCTCTGCAACATTACTAAATATGGATGAAAAGCAAATTATCAAGTAAAAAAATTAATTAATATATGGAATGAGAAATAAATATAACCCATCCACTTCAAGAGATAACAATGGCCCTATTTCCTCAAGTTTGATATGAATTATAATAAAAGCATGTGCAAGTTAATATAAGAAGATTCTCTTGTTAATGGTGCACATTCCCATCATTAATAATTGCTAGGGAGGGAATTAATTCCTACTTATTATGAAAATGAAATTTGGACTATTATTTTCTAGGTCATGTTACTCGTTTCCTTAATTGCAAAAAGAGTATATGTTTGCAAGGTTTTGTTAAATGTGTATAATATGAATATTAAAGAAAGATCATTATTTAATGTCGTACACTGTTTTCAGTTAACGAACCTGTCTCACTCGGGGAAGTTTAACAAACTAAGCTTCATGAGCAAATCGATTAATACAAAGCCTTTTATATTAAATACTATCCATATTGATAGAGCAGAAGAACCATTAAAATGCACAGCCAAATTGAATACAGACTTCTACCTTTATGAAATCAAATTTCATCTGAACTCAACTCCGGGGGGTAATCCGTAGCTGCATAATCTGGCCGCAGACCAAACTTAGAGCAATATAATCATGTATGGGCTCGGACATGCACATATATCAATACCTTTCTGATATTGAGATGGACTATATAGTTTATCTCTGTCAATGACAGAACCGAGTCTATGAAAGTATTAACCATTGAGAATCTCTTTGAAGAGATTACGTAGTTAATGTAATACGCAACATCCATTTTTATTCGACCGAGGTACCTAGATCTGTGAAGGTTGATTTATGACTCAAGCGACTATGGGTTAAATTTGACAGTCACCTTTATTTGTCACGAACATTTTTCGTGACGATTTTTAAATTAATATTATTGTGATTTTCATTTTTCATTCTTGATTTTTATAAATTTTAAATAAAAATCAGTTAAAATTTGTCATTATTGTCTATGTTACATGGAAAGAACATTTATGATGGTTACATACAGTTTGTCAAACAATTGGCATGCAACTATATACAGAAATCAAATCCATTCATATTAACAAAGTGAAAAACATCTTTAATTCTGCCACTAATGGGGTTATTACAGCATAATCAGAGAAATAAACAACAAAATAAATACATAAGAGTCTGTACAGTACCCTCTACCCATAAATTGACAATATTTCTCTCACTTACAGATCAAGGAAAAATAAACCATACTATTTTGTCTTGTTCTAAGCATAAAATTTTGTAGAAGCATATGATTTTATCACGAGAAGGCCAAAGGTCTTTTACCATATTTACCATTTTCAATTACACATATACAATTTTATAGAAGCATATGATTACACAATAAAATGCACTTATTAGCCTTGAACATGACAATCCCAGATTTTACAAATAAAACTTTAAAGAACACCTTTTAATATAAAGACCCTATCGATTTAAAGTTGGCCAAGTTTCAAATGAAAAAAGGAAAAAATCTATTTTAACATCTACAACTGCTCTCCAAGGTGAAATGTTAAGTTATAGATACCCAATCAAGTCTTTAAATCTGTGCACAAACAAATAAAAAATGCTCTTTATTATTTACATTCTTTACACCGACAGAATGCAGAGTAGAAAATGCATTATGCACTACTTCGATCCTATTGTCAACCTTCCAAAGGCATTTAAAACATTTGTAAAACCAATGGATCATAGTTGACCATATTGAGAAAGGGCCTTGCCAAAAGTTTCACAAATACCACTAGGCCTTCAATTTTGATGAGAGGTATCTTCTAAAAGACAACTAAACCTTCTGAAATTGCATATATCTCAATGTCTAGATAGTTAAGTCCTCTCAGATAATCAAAGAATCCTTACTCACATGGAAGCACCGAGATTGTGTGCAAGAAATTGACATCCTTTTCTTTTGATAAAAAATTTGCAGCCAATCTTATTCACTCTTCTAACCTAGCAAAGATAATGTACTCTCCACCAAATGGATTCTTCCAAAAAGTCAAATATTGACAATTTTTTTTAGTAAATTAAATTAAATGGTATTGGAAACTGAATTGGGTACTCTAGTCATTATAACTTTTTCGTAACTGAAATCAAATGGAACTGAATATTGAAATGGGCACTATGCTAAACACTTTTTTTTAAAAAATTAAAATAAATGGTACCAAAAACTGAAATGGGTACCTTCTCAATTTTAAAAAAATGAAAAACTTTTACATTTTTTGGTATTATAAAAAAAATCTATGTACATTGCCAATTCAAGATGCAGAGTCTATGAATGTAGAGATTACTAGAAATCTGATAGATTTGTAGAAATGTGAAAAGTGTAGAATTTGGTATTTGGTAAAAATATATTTAGAGCTAAAAATACCACATTATTTTATTATTATAATTATGATGTTGCAAGGAAAAACATAAGCATTAATATATCTTAAAAAATTCAAATGTATATCACCAATTTTGACTTGAGAAAGCACCATTAAATAAGTAGTGTAAGTAAAAGCTTGAGTGTTCATTGACTCATATGAAATATAATGCCATTATAAATATGTCCAAATAGAAAATTTTAAAAATATTTCAAATCCTTTGTTTGACATTTTTTCAAATTTCAAAAACCTTATTCTAGTCCACCATTGATATATGAAGCCCTGCCAATGAAACTCACATCAAGGCATACAATGTATCCAATGAGGGTTTTGTTCTTCATATAAATTCTATTATATTATATTTAAAATCCTCTCTCACATGCTACTATACTTGTTGTAATGGGAAGTATTGCTTGCCATAGCTTTGTCATATTTGGAAAGCTAGTATGTGAATTTATGGCATAAAAAACCCTCCAAATCTCCTTCATGTGGAATCCTTCAAAGCTAAAATGGAGAATATCAAAAAAAAATTATACAACTCTTTTGAACAACCTTCAAAGTCAAAGAAAGGCTTTTTTTCTCCCTCACATAAATTATGTTGCTAGTGTTCAAATTTTTTAAGAAGACACTGCTTTGAATTTTCTTCTCTAGTATGTGCATTCTCTAAATAATGACAAGGGATAAACAAATTTGTAGAATTTAAAAATGAAATATCTGGGACTCTTTTATTTAAACAATCTACAAGTTTTTGAACATATTATTTTGTAATATTTTTTCAGCTCTCTAGTGACCCATCAATGCAAGTCTTCATTCTCTAATTTGGTGCATCAACATAATCATCACACATATTTGAAATTATCATAAATCATAATTCATGCCTATGAATGTGCCCATATTGATAAATAATATCTAAATAACCATGTTTAGATCTCTCCAAAAAATTAGAAAAGTAATATGTTCTATTTTCAAAAGTGTCAAACCTTATAAACCACCTACTTAAAGTTTGTATAGTGGAATGTATAGTTGCCACTAAAGATGTGACATCCACATTATCTTATTGAAATTTTTAATTAAAATTGTTTAGTTCACACAAAACATCTTTAAGCATATGTAATAAAAAATGTAATGAGAAGAATAGCCTTATCATACCATGAATATCTCTTCTCACTTTTCCAAAAAGTCAACAATAGAGGCATCAACACAATAAGTCTTTCAATAACGTGTCCTCTTGAGATCCATCTAACTCCATGAATTTGAAGATATTTAAGTGTTTTGAGTTGCATGAGTTTTTGAAGAGAAATAAGTTCATTATGTCTCTTAGTAGAATTTTGGATCCAAGAATATACATTATTTACCAAATTGTCAACAAACACCAAATTTAGGGAATTGTTTTACACCATCTGATGTAGCTAAATCCTCATGATGAGAAATGCAATGAATACCTATAAGATTGTGTACATCTTTTTTAAAAGAGTAAAAAACTCATTTTCACTTCTCACCATCGATGAAAAACCATATGTAGAAACTGATATCAATATTTTATTTGAAAGACCCATTTCTTTCTTCAAAACACATATTGCATCATATATTATTTTTTCTCTTCCATCACACACATTTATGAGCTTTAATAATGTGAAATAGGTGGCCCTAACCCTTTTAAGTCTAGAAAAGTAGCATAAACCACAAGGTGTTTCTCTAGGCTTTGATCTATACTTTCATCCAACATCAAAGAGAACAATGGACTATCTAACATTTTTTCACTTTATCTCTCTTCAAGATACTTAGATACAGAAAAAAGGAAATTATTTTCAGCCATATGAGTTTTATATGATTTATAGTATTTATATTTTGGCATGTTTGGTGTTTCTAAATACATTTCAAGAGAGCAAAGGGACTCATATTTTGAGAGGGGAAAGTCTTATTGCGTAACCCAATAAACTAACTTCATTGTTGTGATGATTATTTCCTTATTAGTGTCATCATTGCAATGTGTTCTGGAGTTAATTTTGTTTTCCATTAATTTTCACATATCCATTTTGCTTGTGAAATTTTATGGATGTTTAAATCTACATGAGTAACTATTACATCA
>JARHVA010000221.1:2012500-2060000 GCA_037957365.1 Torreya grandis
AAGATGAAAGAGTGAGCATCTACTTAGAATGCATGCATAAGACATAAACTTTCTAGGGTACATGAGAACAAAGGTGTAGAAGGAAGTTTTTCCTAGATGTTGTGTGGAATGAGAACTCTAAACATTTCATTGAGAAATAAGTTTGAGTTTATGTGGATAAAGCATGAAGGATGAACATGCAAAGGAGTCATCAATGATTGATGGTTCACAATAAGATTGAGAATCCTATGACAAATTGAATATAAAAATCAATTAACATGTAAAGTGTTCAAGGAATCCATAGTGAAATTAATGGAGAAGGTCTGAGAGTGAGCATGTAGACCTTAAGGGTGCATGAAGATGATGGATTTATATGTACACGACCTCTCCTTATCTGTTGATGGAAAAAATAAAAGTTGTCATAAAAACTCCTTGACAAGGAAATAGTGGAAATTCTTGGTGAACAAATGGAAATATTCACCTTGCTAATGAACTACCTATGTATAGTTCCTCGAGTTGAAATGGTGTTAATATAATGAATGTGGGATATTTCCATCCTTGACTATGTGATAATGATGACATTTTTTTTGATACAAACACATCTAACCAAATGCATGATTGCTTGGGTGAATTGATGTGTTTGTCGTGGTTAAAATAATTCTGAGAAAAAGGTGAATGTGTAGATAATTTAATTACCCTACCATTACTTGACAATGAGGAGCCAAATTTGGGTGATGATCTTTTGAATTATTCACCTTGATAGAAGACTACAATTAAAAAATCAACATTGCATTATCCTATTAGGAGATAGAATAATGATCATGATCATAAGTCTATGGGGATATGAAGGTGAGGAAAATCCCAATGCTTAGTATCTTAGGTAAGTTGACAAGGTTAGCAAAATAAAATTTTCCTTTATGGAAAATGTGAATAATCAAGATGATTTTATCACCCTTGTCTACCTTAGTTAACTTTATGGAATGTCACTATTTGATGAAAACTATGGTTATGTGAGAACCCTCATATAAGAGTATTTGGGTTGATGTGTAATCTTGCATCAACAAAAAATATGTTAGTTTTTTAAATTTGATTAAGTGATGTTTTTCACATGTTGCTTAATTTCTTCTATGTAATTGTTATAAGGATAAATGTTTAACCCTAAATTTAGGATGAGGATCCTATGAGGATATATACGGTTAATAATTTAGAAATGAATAAACATAATAGTGATAAATAGATCTATAATAAGCCAATTAATTTACAAACTCAAATAAATAATATTATAAATTAAAAGTTGAGATATGCTAAGAACATAAATTACACTTATTCTATATATTAAAATAATAATGAAAACCAAATGCTTAATTGGTTCTGATTCTAATATAGATATGGATTTGGAACATGCAGGAAGTCTACTAGAAGAAGATTTTGGAATTATCACCAAATTATGGATTAAGTGCCTCTATATCCATGGACACTTGTGTTAGACTTGGATGGTTGTGTTGATGCTACTATCTAGATCATATGCAGGTGTCTAGTATGGAATACCCACTAAAACTAGATGCAACTACCTATATGCTTTTGGGTTTTGCATCAATTTCACTCTACTGTATTCAGAGCTAGGTCTTGGACTATCACTCCTTGTCAAATGATAAAACCCTAGTTCTTAATATTCATAATGGTTGTGAAAAAAATGGGTTAGTGGACATGGTGTCAAGTTGACCCATAGAGCCCTCTATCAATGAGAACTACCTATATAACCAATACTCTAAAGAGGGCCTTATATTTATGTAGTTTTCCCCTATATGTTGTCTTGTGTGTGAATTATGAAATGTGTGATAAATAAGTAAAACAATGACCTAGCTTTTAAATTTTAAAATGTATCTCTTGGGATGCTCCTTCATTACTTTAGACCTATAAATGTTTTATTCATATGAATGATATGAGAATAGGAGAAAATAGAAAATCTTTGCTTACTTGAATTCTCTTTGATATGAATGTTAGGTCTTGAGAGTTGTAGGTGTGGATGACTGAGGATTGATACTATATTTATACCAATCCCTTTAGAGAATATATCACATTAAACCACTAAGGTTGACCATAGGTATACATTTCATTTTTAAATTAGATAACTTTAGGGTACTAGATAGTTATGTCAGGGTAGGACACTTGCATTGATGTAGATGTTTGGCTAGGACGTAAGTGTCTGTAGAGAAAAAAATAGGTACATGTCCCAAACTTGTAGAGATGGATAATAAGTAGGTTAAAATCATTCTGTAAAAGATAGAATCCCTAGGTCATTAGAATGACACTGTTTAGATTAAGAGATAAGTAATTATTAGGAATAAAATACTTATAAATCTAGATCTATTATTACCATAAACCAGATCTAAAGCTATGCAATAAAATACATCATGAAAACATTCCTTAATTCACCATTAATATGAAAGCATAAATGAGAGCAAGATAATAATAACATAGATCTAACATGGTTCACCCAATGTGGGCTACATCCACCAATGAAAATTCTCAAATAAATTAGTAATCTAAAACAAGATTACAATAAACTCTCACAGAGATAGAAAAATATCTTATAAAAAATGTTGCACAAAAAACTAAACTTTCACATGCACTTGCACAATGATGTATCTCACAAGTTGCTAAACCATACCCTGTAATGAACACCTGCAATGCACAAAACACTTACACTTTGACTCTAATCCACAAAGCCACACCCTGCAAATAAACCATCAACCTCTAAAGGCCACAACATACCCTATATATATAGAAAATGAAGAAAATCCATAAAAGGAGAAGAAAATATGTAATTTTTATCCAAGATAAGCATTATCCAATACATGACAACCTTTTTCCACCTCATCAAGCCTATCTAAAATCTCTCCCAAGGAGAAATTCACCATATTCATCTTCTCCACCTTCTAAGGGTACATTTTCCCATGAACATGTGATCAAAACCAACTCCACTCAACAATGAAGGAGTTCCATTTTCCAAAAAATAATTAGCTTCCTCAAAACAAGGAAGTCAACATGGGAAAAGGCATTTAACAACTAACTCCATGAAATATGGAATACATAGAAATTAGGAATACAAGGAATATTCCACTCACATGTGGAGGACATAAAAATTATGCCCCCCACATCTTTGGATCTCTTTAAACCCCAAAAATTTATTCTTATGGTCAAGTGATAGCCCCAAAGGGATCCACACTCAACAATCTCCCACTTGGAGACCATTACTCTTGAACAAAATCTATCACTGCTCCATGACCACTAAGGCTAACCAAATCTGAACATAGTCTCAAATTTTCCAATGGAACCACCTTGGTCATCATATCTATAGGATTCTATCTAGTATGAATCTTCTCCAACTTCACCAAGTTATCCTCTAAAGCTGTCTTGATGAAATGATAACATAACTAAATGTGTTTCATCCTTGAGTGGAAAGTGGAGTTCATTGCCAAATGAGTAGCACTCTAACTATCACTATAGTCTCCCAACTACCTAATGATGCCCCAACTCTTGAAACAACTCCTATAACCAAATCATCTCCTTGCTAGCCTCTATGGTAGTAACATACTCTACCTCTATGATTGACAAAGCCATAACCTTTTGTATCTTAGAAATACAACTAAGTGTTATATCTCCAATAGTAAATATATATCCTATCATACTCCTCCTACTATCAATATCCCTTTCCATATCTAAGTCCACATAACAATGAAAAGTGGTATCTAATCCACCATAACACAATGCAAAATCAATGATTCCTCTCAAATATCAAAAAATCCATTTCACTACCTACCAATACTCATAACTTAGATGACTCATATACTTGTTCACAACTCGCACTACATGGACAATATCTAGTTTAGTACAAACCATGGCATACATCAAGCTACCAACTATAAAAGAATAAGGTACCTTGGACATCTTAAGCTTTTTAGCTTCCATCTTGGGACACTAGTTTGATAATCTAAAGAGGCTTGCCAAAGGAGTACCAATAGATTTAGCATCCAACACACTAAACCTTTCTAAGACTTTCTCCACATACTCTAATTGGGATAAAACCAACTTCCTCTCCTTCCTGTCACAAGTAATCCTCATACTAAGGATTTACTTTTCAGCACCCAAATCCTTCATAGTAAAGGAGTCACTAAGCTATTTCTTGAGCATATGAATATGTTGTATGTTCTTTCCTACAACTAACATGTCATCCACATACAAACATAAAATAAAAAAGGAACCATCATCAAAATGTTTGATGTACATGTAATGGTCAAAATTACACCTTTGATATTCTGTTTCCAACATAAAACAATCAAATATCTTATACCATTACTATGGAGCTTGTTTAAGGCCATACAAGATCTTGTTTAATCTACACACATAGTTCTCCTTCCCTTTGACCTCATATTCCTATAGCTTCTTCATATATAACTCTTCATCCAAATCATCATGAAGAAAAGCAATTTTCACATCTAACCATTCTAAGTGCAAATCCTCAACTGTAACTAAACTAAGAATAGCCCTAATAGAAGTCATTTTTAAAATAGGAGAGAAAATCTAATCAAAATCAATACTTGATTTTTGTGCAAACCCCTTGACCACCATCCTGGCCTTATACCTTTTCTCCCTTGATCCTCTTCTTTTATTCTAAAAATCCACTTATTTGGTAATGCACTCTTTTCCTTGGGTAGCCTTATAAAATCCCATGTTTGGTTCTCCATGAGAGATCTATCCTCATCATCCATGGCTTGTTCCCACTTCAACTTGGCATCTTCTTGCATTTCTTCCTCATAACACTTTGGATCTCCATTATCAGCGAGTAATAAATAATTCAAAGAAGGAGAAAAATGTTCAGGTACTCTTCTTACCCTATAAGATCTTCTTACCATAGGAGTTTGGGGTCCTTGTGTAGAAGGTTTCTAAACTAAATCCTTGGATACTTTTCCATCCATAATGTCATCCAATACTATGTACTCTTTTTGTTCCTAATCTTGTTCCTACAACTATTCCTTATGCATGAATTTTTCATTAAAGACTACATCTCTAGACCAAAATATTTTCCTATCTTTAATTCTCCATAAATGGAAACCAAAGTCATCCTCACCATAACCAAAAAATGTGCATTTATCTGATTTATCGTCTAGCTTGGTCCTATCCTCTTTCTTGATGAGAGAAAATGTTTCACATGCAAAGACTCTAAGAAAAAAATAATCAACATTATTCCCAGACCAAGCTTGTTCTAGAATGCCTCCATCTAAACGCATAGAAGGTCCTTTGTTAATTAGATATACTACCATGCTAACTACGTTTGCCCAAAATAGGAAAGTCAACCTAGCATGTAACCTCATGCTTCTATCATGTTCCATTATTGTTCTATTCATCCTTTCAGAGACCCCATTCGACTATGGAGTTCTTGGAACTATTCTTTGCCTATAGATTCCATTGTTAGAATAATAATCAAATAAAGTATTACTACAATACTCACCTCCATTATCTAATCTGAGACATTTCAATTTGAGACCTATTTCCTTCTCAACCAAGGCTTTCCAATTCTTGAAAGTGTTAAATGCATCATATTTTTTTTTAATGCAATAAACTCAAACTTTCCTAGTTGCATTTAATAAAAGTAACAAAATAATTAGATCCACCAATAGAAGATACCTGAGCTGGTCCCCATACATTTGAGTATACCAGATCTAATTTTTGATCTTTATTTGTGGGTCTAACCTTGAAGAACTTAACCCACTTTTATTTCTCATACACACAATTTTCACAAAAGTCTAGATCTAGATCTTTCAATATAGGAAACTTATCTTTTAAGATCTACATGCCTTTATGGCTCATATGACTAAGCCTATAGTGGCACATAGTTTCATCTCTATCTGTAACAACTAAATCAACACTACTAGTCAAATAAAAAGTACCAACTTTCTTACCTCTCAAGATCAGAAGAACACCTTTGGTAACTTTCCAAGAATCTATAGTAAACAATACTGAACATCCCTCATTACCCAATTGCCCCACTAAAACTAAATTTTGTCTCAATATAGGCACATGTCTAACATCCTTAATGATCCATGTGCTCCTATTTTATGTCTTAACCAGAACACAATCTTTTCCTACTATCTCACATGGTTCATCATCACCAAGATATACATGTCCTAGATTTTATTGAACATAATTAATAAAATAATGCCTATGTGGGGTGGCATGAAAAGAAACCCTTGCATCTAATACCCAAGGCTCTAAAAAACTATCCATAAAAAGAATTAAGGCATCTTGACATGATTTACCTGATGTCACATTTACCTCATTCATTTCCTCCTTGTTGGAATTCTTGTCCCAAAGTGACCAAAAATCCTTCTTTGAGTGTCCACTCTTCCCACAATGCCGACATATCATCTTGGATCTAGATCTGGACTTAGATCTACCTTTTGACTTTCTTCAGTTGCCTTTGCTCTCATCCTTTTACCTCCCTCTAGTATCAATAGATAAAACATTACCTAAAGATGATTCACTAGTGTTTTTAATTCGCATCTCCTCGCTAAGGATCACACCTACAACATCCTCAAAATTCAAGCTTCCCTTGGTAGAGACAACATTACTCACAACCATAACCAAACTATCCCAACTATCAAGCAAAGAACATAATATTAGAAAATATCTAACTTCATCATCAAACTTGATTCCAACTAAAGTGAGCATACTTACAATTGTATTAAAATCATTTAGATGATTAGCTATTGAACCATTCATAAACATTTTCATGTTAAACAATCTTTTCATAAGAAAAAAATTATTAGAAGCTAAAGGTTTCTCATATAACTTCCCAAGTTTATCCATGAGATCCTTTGTAGTAATCTAATCTATAACGTTAAATGCAATAGAATATTCAAGGCATAAACATATGGCTCTTAATGCCTTCTTATCAAGTAATGACCAATCTGCATCACTCATACTTATAGGTTGTCCTCCTTTCCTCTCCAAGGGGAGTTGAAGTTCCTTCTGATATAGGTAATCTGCCATATACATTTTCCACAAACCAAAATGCTTACCATAAAACTTCTCAAGTCTGAATTTGATCTCTTCTCCCATAGTTCCCACTCAAGATAATAGCCTTCCTATGATTTACCACTTCAGTAAAACACACAACCAATGGCTCTGATACCAGTTGTTAGGAATAAAATGCTTATAAATCCATATCTATTATTACCATAAACTAGATCTAAAGCTATGCAATAAAATACATCATGAAAACATTCCTTAAGTCACCATTAATATGAAAGCATAAATGAGAGAAAGATAATAATAACATAGATAACATAGATCTAATGTTGTTCACCTAATGTGGGCTACATCCACTAATGAAATTTCTCAAATAAATCAATAATCTAAAATAAGATTACAATGAACTCTCATAGAGATAGAAAAATCTCTTATAAAAAATGTTACACAAAAAATTACACTTTCACATGCACTTGCACAATGTATTATTTCACAAGTTGCTAAATCACACACTGTAATGAACACTTGCACTTTGCAAAACACCTGCACTTTAAATTTTATCCTTAAGGCCACACCTTGCAAATAAACCATAAACCTCTAAAGGCCACACCACACCCTATATATATATAGAAAAGTAAGGAAAATCCATAAAATTAGGAAAAAATATGCAATGCTTATCTAAGATAAGCATTATCCAACATGTGACAACCTTTTTCCACCTCATTAAGCCTATCTAAAAGCTCTTGCAAGGAGAAATTCACCATATTCATCTTCTCCAACTTTTAAGGGCACATTTTCCCATGAACATGTGATCACAACCAACTCCACTCAATAAGGAAGGAGTTCCCTTTTCCAAAAAATAATTAGCTTCCTCAAAACAAGGAAGTCAACATGGGAAAAGACATCTAATAACTAACTTAGTGAAATATGGAATACATAGAAATTAGGAATACAAGGAATATTCCACTCACATGTGGAGAACATGAAAATTATTCCCCCCCCCCCCCCCCCCGCCACATCTTTGGAGCTCTTTAAGCCCCCAAAATTTATTCCTATGGTTATGTGATAGCCCCAAAGGGCTCCACACTCAAAAGTAATGAGCATAAAGAGATAGTAGATGTGATACTTACAGAAATAGGAAAGGTCTAGAACTAAGAGGAACAATCAAGGTCTGAGTTTTCTATGTGTAAAAGATTGAGGTGCTATGTAATTAATAAATATCATCTACATTTTCTCAACTTTTAATCTATTAATGATAAAATTTCTATTTTAAAGAAAAGGAATGTGTACTTGGGTGTGTATAACACACCTTATCTTTGATTGAGTCCAAATTGAGTGCTTTGATAGTGACTAACCTACAACCAAGAGAATGTTACAATATATAATCAATTTATATAATCTGAAATTGAAATATTTTGAAATTTATTTAAATAAAGAGATTAAGGTTTATGAATACACATATGTATCGATGAAACTGCCTTGCCTATTTAGAAAATTGATGTCAAAGATATATCATTATGAATCATTGAAAGTGAGATTATGACATAATATAAATATATAAAGTGCATATATTTAAAGAGATATAGATATTAGAGGGCACATGCACCCAACCTTGGAGAAAAGATGAGCTGCCACTTGACAGTTGATATTATCTCAAGCATACAACCCAATCATATTTATAACCTGGTGAGTGTGAGTGAACCAAATCAATTCACACTATAAATATGATGAGGTTAGATGATGTAATCAAGTCCAACCTATAAAATTATAAATATTAAGTGATTTAATAACCTCAACCATACCAACTAAGTGAATCATATATTATAATATATTGACACAATATAGTCTATAACAAGCAAACTTGGTGAGTGATGACATCCCATAAAAGAGTTTTGAAATATGAAACTAATTTTTATTTTGCAATATCAAGCACATATTTCATAACATATGCAACTTATATTTGTTTCATACTAAAATTATGTATAACAACATTACCCAATGTATATAATTCTCCCACAAATATGTATTTAAATCATATAACTATCTAATTTGGCTAATTTGAAACTATGCAACTATGGAGAACATGTTTCCAAAACATGCTCCCACTATATATGGATATATATGAAAAATGATATAAGTGTAATGTGGAGAACATGTTTCCTAACATTTCACCACTATAAATTGGGTATGTTTCATACTAATGAGTGTGGAGAACATATTTCCAAAACATGCCTCAATTGAATCTAAAATTGTGAATTGGCGTAAATGTGGATAAAATGTTTCTAAAACATGCTTGCATCATTTATATAAATCCATGAATCAATGTAGAAGCCATGCCTCTGTATGCTTCCACTAATATGCTATCCCTTTGAGGTGAGGGAATATATAAGTTCATAGTTACCTACCTCAAAGGGATAAGATAACCATGTAAATTGTGAATGTACTATGTAGCATATAGAAGGAACATGTCTAGGTAAATGTATCATTGAAGCACATAGAATGTGATCACATCAAGGCCTGAGATGTATGATAAATATCATGGAAACATCTAGATAATAATAATAATAATAATAATAATAATAATAATAATAATACAATCTCAGAAATATGCTAAACACACACATAAAAGCACTCAAAAGAAAGTCAAAAGACAATGGTCCAAGGAAATTGTAATAAAGAGACATGTTTAAATGTTGCACAATCAAAGGGACATGACTTAGTTAAATATTGACATAAGTAAGAATGACATATTTAAATTTTAAATAGGAAAATAAAGGCACTAGACTGTAAATAATGGAGCATATTCAAATTCTCAAACAAGCAAGATAATAGAAAGGAAATAGACTCAAGTAAGGGTATACATAAAATCATAAACAATTGGTACAAACATATGATACTAGTCTCTAAATATATGTTTTATTAAATTTTTTTAAGTATATAGCATATCATTTACATTAAAAATATATATAAACATGGATAAAGACATGTGTAAGTACATATATGAGCTCAAAAATGATAATGTAAGATGACCATATAATTATATAACTTAGATGTATCGTGATCATAGAGGTGGATGTCCCCAACATCCTAGTGATGCGAGTAGAGGAAAATCCCATCATCCAAAAGTGCATAAATCATGTATCTATGTATTCATCTATCAAACTCAAAATATGTGTGAAACACATGTGTATATAGGAAATACTGATATGTCATCTACCAACATGGAACCAACAACATGTATGCTAAGGAGCTAATAAGATAAATACACACTAATTTTTTTTGGATTTTTGTATTTTTTGATGTTTTTAAAATATTTTCAAAGAAGTAACTATCCTATGATCTCAACTAATGGATTCTCATAGGTATCTCCCCATTGTAAACATGGTACAATAAATCGGTGGTACTACCAAGGAGCATGGATAGGTGTAATATATAACACTATAAGATTTGTAATTTTATATGTGTGTATAAGAGGACACTATAGTCATGAAGAGACAATAGAAGGAGTAGGGGTTCATGGAACCCATCATCGAGTGATCTATGGTTTATTTAAAGTAGAACTAATATGAACATTGTTAAGTTCCCTCAATATTTAAATATAGTGCATAGTATAAAATATTTAAATTTAATGAAAATTTTAATTTAGTGGCAATGGAACTTCTAGTTTTTCTTCCATAATTTTAGATGATGTATTTTTAAAAATATCATATGAATTTGTATGTGTTGATTTAGGTATCCACACCTACTATTTGTGTATGCCCCCTTCACATGTCCCTTTATCGATAACCTAATCAACAAATGGTTCCTTAGCAGGATTAGTGTGGGAAATATTAGTCCTAGTAGAGGATACACTAAGAAAAGGACTTCTACTAGTGGTTATCTTCTACAAAGGTCTAGTGACCATGTGTTCATAAAAAGAAGTATCATGGGATGTCTTGACCCTCTTAGATTAACCACTATAAGAATTAGGGGAAAGACATCTATATGTTTCTTTATGAAATACATAATTTCCTTAGTGCCAACTATGTAATCTTTTGCTGAAAAGCAAAACAATCATCCTCATAGTGATAATTTCTACCATAATAAGTGCAAAAGTGTTTTCCTTTTACCTTTTTAAATCTATGTGGTTGATAATGATAATTTTTAGGAAGTTTTATCATCCATTTATCTAATAGTGTACACAATATATCTTGTGGTCTATCTTGGTACCAATAAAATTGAAGTGGTTACCTTTTATAGAGGCATATGGTTTAACTTTTAGAGGTATTAATAAGGTATATTCCTTTATTTTATTTAATACTTTTACTATTTGTTATTTGGTATGTAATACTAGTCCTGAAAAGGGTTTTTGAAGTGGTTCATGACCCTTATTAGTTTTTTGATTTGCTTTAAAATTCTTGTTTGTACCATGTTTTCCCTGGTGTGGATAAATATGTATTTCGGTTTTGGTATTTTTAGAGCACATGCATATTTATGCACATCCCAATCTAAGGTTTCAAATGAATCAAAAGTCTTATGCAATGTTATTTCTCTAAGTGGATAAATAAGACCCCTATTAAATATGAATTGTACTTCCAAATCCGATGGGATGTAGTTAAAGGAATTCAAGATATCCTTAAATCTAATGTCATAGTCTTAAAGGGATTCATCCTCATTTTGAGTTAAGGCCTACAAATGTTCCATTGGTACATTTGGCATTGTGTTCTTATGGAAATTAGATAAGAATACATCCTCAAGTTTTTAAAAAGTTGATATAAAACCATTTGGGAATGTATAGAACCTATCAAGAGCCTCTTGTGATAAACTTATATGGAAAGATTTTAATAAAAAGTGTCCATTTTTAGCCCAATTTTTAAAGGAATGTATATATTGTTTCAAATGATTTATAGGATCTCCTTTACCATCAAAGGAAAAAAACATAGGTATGATAAAGGTGGAAGGATATGGATATTCAAAACGATCTCTAGTAAGGGTTTGGTCCTATAATATATCATCATTAAAATTAGCCTCACAGGAGGAAATTTTCAACCTAAGAATAGTCATTTGTTGTTGAAGATATCCCATAGTAGTCATTAGAGATATCATATCACTAATAGGTATTGGTAAAGAGGTTGAAGAAGAATTTAAAAGTTTTAATTTTCCATCCATATGGAACATAGAAATAATAAGCTCCTTACTACCCTAATTAGATTGTAGGATAAGATAATCATGTGGTTTATAAACATTAGGTAAAGGGATATCCATTTTTCATGGTGATTCAAGAGAGATCATTATATCATGTTTGATATCATGAAGGTTAATGCAATAATTATTTGAAAGAGGATGAGTAATTATATTTTTATTACATTCAAGAGGGCTATAAGATGCAATATAAATTTATAATTTAGGTAAATCATTGTTATATGATAAAGGAACAATTGCATAATTATCAATTGCATCATTGCTATTTTTATTAGGAAATTATTTCATTGGGAAATATTTATCAAAGATGTTTTGTTGCTTCTTTAGAATTGGATAAAAGTAGAAGAAAATACATCTACACTATTTTTAGCATCATTATCATTACTTTGGGAAGAAGGCACACACTCATTTTTTTCACTATTTGCATCATTTTAAAGGGAAGAGAAACATTTTTTTATTCATCTCTAGAATTTTCACATGAAATATTACTACTTTCAACATCATAAGTGATGAATTATTGCATGTGTATTGGATCATATTTATGTGATTCACTAACAAAATTTATCATTTGTAAATTTTTAGGTCTCTGATTATTGGAAATAGAATAAATAGGAGAACTAGGCTTCTCAATCCCAAGAGGAACAATGTCACATTCATAACCATATGAAAGAATTTTGTGATTATTAACATGCTCATTTATACTTAAATATTAAATATTATTTATTTCATTGTCATAGATATAAGTGAAATAAGAGGTTTTACCCTATTTTTAATATGTCATAAGATATTCATATGAAATACATTGGTCATCAAGAAAATTGAACAAACTATTGAAAGGATGAGACTTGGCATGGCTATAATAAATGATTACATAAGGATTTTAAAATTTAACCCAGTGTAAAAGAAAGAAAGTAGAAGGCCTGGAGTAAGAATATAAATAAGCATGCCTTAAGCTATGCCCATATAATAAATCAGATTTGAAAAATTAATAGATAAATCTGAAATGAACTTTTTGAAGAAGGAGAAAACCCTAACATGCAAACTAGGGTTTTTTTCAACAAACAGAGGTTGGGTTCATGAGAATGTTTATATTTAAATTTGGGATGAGGATTATTTTAGGATAGACAGGTTTAATGATTTAGAAATAAATAAACACAAGGGTGTAAATAAATACATAGTAGGCCAACTAATTTGTAAACTTTGATAAACAATATTCTATATTAAATGTTGAGATATGATAAGAAAATAAAGTACATCTATGCTAGATATTGAAATAAAAATGAAAACCAAATACTCAGTTGGTTTTGATGATAATAAAAATCTAGAACTGGAATAGGAAGGAATCAAACTAGAAGAAGATTCTAGAGTAGTTGCCAAATTTTAGATTAATTGCCTCTATAGTTATAAATAATTATGTCAACCTTAGATGGGTGTATTGACACTACTATCTATATCATATGCAAGTGTTCAGTACAAAATACCTATTGAAACTAGATGTAACCACCTAGATTCTTTTGGGTTCTATGTCATTTCAATCTCATGAATTTAGATATGGGTCATGGACTATCATTCCTTATCAAATGATAAAACCCTAGTTAGTCATCTTCATAATGGTTGCGGAAAAATGGGTTAGTGAGAATACAATGTCAATTTTATCCAAATAAGCCTCTATCAATAAGAGATGCCTATGTATCCAATACTCTGAAGAGGGCATCAAACTTATGTAGTTTTCACTTACATATTGGCTTGTATGCAAATCATGAAATGTGTGATAATCAAGTAAAATAATGACCTATATTGTAACTTGTAAAATATAGCACTTGGGATACTCCTTCAGTAATTTAGACATATAAATGTGTTGGTCCTATGTCTAAGATGAGAATATGAGAAAATAGGAAAGCCTTGCTCATTTGAATGATCTTTGATATGAATTTTATGTGTTTTTAGGTGTAGGTGTGGATGAATGAGGATTGATCTTGTATTTATAATAATCCTTTGGAGAATATATTTCATTAAATCACTTAGGCTAACTATATGTATACATTTGATTTATAAATTGGATGAATTTAGGGTATTGAAAACTTGTGTCAGGGTAGGACACTTATGACAACATATGCATCTGAGTAGGATGGAAGTGTCTAGAGAGAACAAAAATAGGTACATGTCCAAAAACTGTAGAGTTGGATAATAAGTAGGTTAAAAGTATTCTAGGCAATATAAAAGATGTAGGTCATCAAAATGATACTAGTTAGACTAAGAGATAAGTAATGAACATTAAGAGATAACAAATGTGAGGCTTATAGAAGCAAGAAAGTCTATAACTAAGAGGAACAATCAAGGTTTGAGTTTTCCAAGTGTACAAGACTAAGGTACTATATAATTCATAAATATAATCTACAATAAACATGTATTTTATTGTATGTAAACCTTATTTACATTTTATTACACTGGATTTGATAACACACTTATTTTATAATGTTTGTACCACCTATGAGCATTAATATTTTTGTTCTACTCAATTTTTCATCATGCAAAAATATTTTATGTAACCTTGCGAAGCTTCAAGCAAGAACATGTATTAAACTTTTGTGCAAGAATAGTTTTACAAATGGTTATGAAGGAAATTATAAAGTATGTAATGTATTAAGAGTTTTAGTCTTTCTCTCTTTTGTAAATGCAGATGAGTTGATTATATTTATTTCAAGCATTTTTTATACATTATGTAAGTTGTGAGAAAATTTATGAATCATTTAAATTAAGTACAGTGAAATGTGGTAGTATTATTAAACATGACACAAGGGTTTTAACACATTATGGAGTCTGAAGTATTGTGAATTCATATGTGCATGTTTGATTTGGTGCATATATCCTTGTCATATGTCATGAAGGAACAATAATTAATTATTGAAATTGAATCCCAAAATTCATGGAAGCTAATAAGGATTCATTTACCATTTTTTGTGATGAATAATGTTATGAATTATTACACTATAATGCGTTACCTTGCTTTGGAGTTGTGAAAGACATTTAAATTTTTTGGAACACTAAGTTGTGTTAATATTTTTAGTGGGTAACCGATCACTCAATGTATGTAGGTAGCTAGTGTGACTTTATAGACATGCCCCTATGGTTATTCAATAACAAATTACTTTAGCATAACATAAAAGAAAATTTATTGATAATAATGAACAAGAGCGATCTTATTTTATATTGACAAAAATTTAGTTACAACTATTTGGACATGATTAGTTCCCTACTTGATGATAATACCTAATGATGCATAGTAAAGATATGGTATTACACCTTGATGAACATATAATATGAAACTATTGTGAGATTTCATTGCCCTAAAATGTGGAGTTTATTGTAATTTTTTTTTGTTTTTATTGAATGTATATTCATTATTATGTGGTGAATGAACACAGTTTCTACTATGATGTATGTTTTTATGTGTATTATATTATGAATATGTTGTGTATATGTTTATAGTATACCATTCTAGGTGAAAACTTCTCTTGATTCTGTATTTTATTCTTGATGATACATTGAGCCATCAATTGATTTTTCATGATGATTCAATGGGTTTATATTCCATGTATTTTTTCTCTTTGTTATTGGGAATTAAATTATTTTGATTTACTAAGCCTAATATATGGATAAATGAGTAGTTTTGAAGTATGATTAGTTTATCTAATCACTTTAATATATAAAAAGACATCAATAAATTAATGCAATTTACCCATGTAGATGTTTTATTTATAATATTCCCTTACTAAAATGATGGACTATTGATTGGCCATTGCAATTTACCATGAATAATGGATGTTTTCTTAAAGTATGCTCCTCATTATGTACTAATTTTATGTGTGAAGGAGAAGAAATATATTATATGGTGAATTTATCATGTGAAATTATATTGATGTGATTCCTCTAATTGAGATGTATTATTTTCATCATTATGTATTGATTTGATGTGTGTAGGAGAAGTAAAATAAATTTCATAAGATTTTGGGTTTCCCACCTATATGACTATGCACACATTCCTCCTTATGTGCACCTACATGTGCGAATGAGATGGGCGAGTTTCCCCAAGTGAAATAAGTGAAAAATATATGCCAAGATGATAAGATATGGGAATAAGTCTCAGTCCTAGTGTAATTCTTAAGCTCATATCCCCAGGTTGCTAAGGGAAGTGGTTAAGTCTTGGCGCTAGATGCTAACAATTGCTAATGTCGATTAATTCTAAATTATGAGCCACTATGAGTTACCCCATATAAATAAGTGTATGCTTTCATCTTAAATTTGATATCTATTTTATATATTTCATCTAAGTTTTTGATATGACACATGTTCATATATCCCAGTTGGGTTGTTGAGGATATAACTTATATTAGGTTGATAATACATTTGGTATACCTAGTGATATATCCTACTATATTATGGATATGCACTAAAAATAAAGGTTCTATGGTTTGTAATCCATTGGTAAGATATTTTTAAAATTTATGTCAATTTAGAGAGGATGTTAACCCAAGTGAAAGTTATATATATATATATATATATATATATATTGATTTCATATTATTAAGCACATAAAAGAGTTTTTATATTGATTATATCATATTTGGAATCATAATAATATTGTATGGATGTAGCTATGAGCATACTTATTATAATAAAAAAAAAATTAGGGATAAAGTTTCCTAAAGGGGGGAAGTATGTAAGGTATAACATAGCTTCACCTTGGCAAAAACACATGGTTAAGTATTAAACAAGGTTGGGCCCATTGATATGCCATATATTAATGGTTTTTTTATTATCATTCTTTATCTTATATTTTATTTGAAGATATTATATTGGATCACATAAAAAGAGATATTTATTATTTTTATAATGAATAAAAATTTAGTTAATGTGATTTTATATCTATTTATTCCAACCATACATATACCATGATGAGTTTGGTGAATGTATAAGAAACAAAGGTTTATTAATGGGTTCAGATTCTTTTATATACAAAAATGCAATATGTTGGTAAGGGTTTACATTAAGTACATCAGATTCTCATATGATTCAATGTAGCACAAGTGGGAATTTTGACAAAGATGTCCATAGTAATCATATATATCGATAATATATTAATGAGGTTAAATTTAGGCATAGAAAACTATATGACACATTGGATGCATGGGTACTTATCACTTTATTCTTATGTGGCATAAACACAAGAAGACATTAAAGTTAATGAGCACCATCATCCATGTGTGCATACAAAGGAAATAAAATAAGAAGATGATCCAAAATTCTTCATGAGTGAAATGCAATTATAATTGTGACCACCAATAAGGTAGCCAAAATTAACCTAATGAAAGAACCACATATCCAATAAATGGGGAATGAGATAAAAAAAGGTTCATACCAAGAAAGTAAATTGAAAAAATAAAACACAATTTCCCAACAAACAAGAATAAATAAATAAAATATAGAAAGTAGTTATAAGGAGATGAAAATTTAGAAAAGTTTTATTAGAGGAATGGAGACTATGGCAAGAATGATACATAACCCTAAAATGTGTATAAAAATAAATGTGAATAGAGTAAAGTGCAGCCATAAGTAATTTCAAATCCAAATTACATCATGGAATACCTTCTCATAATTAATTAAACTGGTTAAAAGTAGTTTCAATAGTAAATGACCATGAATCCATCTTTAAAGCATTTACACACACACACACACACGCACGCACGCACGCACGCACGCACGCACGCACGCACGCACGCACACACACACACACACACACACACACACACACACACACACACACACACACACACACACACACACACACAAAGAGAAATGACTACAATATTTGAGAAAGAAGAGAAATAAGAGAAATGCACTTCAAAATAAGTAGTTTTTTAGAGTTCATTGTATACATGCAAATAGATAAACATATAAGTGTGATAACCTTTTTAGCAAATGATCAAGAAAGCAATGAATTCAATTTAGATAAATAGATAACACAAATTTTACCATTTATCCTCGTAAAATGCACAGAGTGATTTCACAACCACAAAGTTCTTTAGAAAATAAATTTCCTTCTTGTTTACTTTCAAAAAAATTCATACAAAAATATCCAAATATATAAACACAAAGTTTTAGGTTTCTTAAACTTTTCATACAATAGTTATAATTACTTCTTGCCAAAAATTATCATCATCAGGAATGTAGGCTTACACTTATATTTATAAAAAATAGAAGACCTAAAATAAATAGGAGTCAACTTCTTCTAATTCCCATGTGTTGTGCCAAATGTTGAGGGTCATTGAGTAACGTCTTCCTTGAATTCCTCTTTTGTGGCATGTAATAGTTGATGATAGGTGGTGATGTTTAATCTCCTTGTTTGGATCAAACACTAATTACTTGAATGCTATGTAAAAGTAACTCTAGTAATTTTATTTTACAAAATGACTATAAGTAATGGCATTTTATCCAAATTACTTAATTCTTTTAATATTAAAAAGTAATTTTAATTTACAAATAAATTATACAATGACATCACTTTACAAGGTAATCACTTGAAATAAGATTACTTATAGTAAATTTATGAAAAGAAGAGAAGAAAATTGAAGAATAAGAAAGAAAGAAGTTTCTTTTTAGACTTAGAGCAAACATCTAATCCAATTCATGAACTTGCTCCCTATATTTCTCCCTGTATTTGATATGCTAAGACATCATCAATTGGATAGCTACATCGTCTGACTTGGAAATTAATTGTCTTTTTGTTTAAAATCTTAGTATATATTTTTATAATCTTCGACTATGAGCTTTTACCTTTTTAAGTCTTGGCTCAATTCTTTTGATTTATTGTTGATATTTCATAACACCTTGATAGACTTGGATGTGAAAAGAGTTATATATTTGTCCATCCATTGCTTTAATTGCTCACATAATTGATCAGACATCCTTGGAACATTATAAGACTAGATAATAATAAGACCAAATAGGGAATCCTCAAGATTTGTCTTTGCATTGTGTGCTTCTTCTTCCAAAATATTCATTTCCTCACTCATTGCTTTTAGAATATTCATAAGAAAATATAGGACATACTCCTCTTATTTTATTTTCTTTACAAGTTCCTTGGGAGCAAAATTTTCCTCAATCAAAATCTTCTCATTAAAATTACCTATTATTTTCAGACTTTCCTATTGCAACTCAGAAATTCCATTCTCATTTTCTATCCCTTTCATTACTATATTTACCTCTGCCAATCTCTTGAAAATATCAACATGAGCATTTGCAACATTAGGGAGGAGCTTCTAAGTATTTTATTGAATTTTCTCTATCCACTTATCCATAGACATTTCTTTATCTCTAGTCTCTTCCACTTCTATAATTACTTACTAATTAACTGCAACATCTAAAAGTAATGGCTGTTGAGTAGCAAACTTTACCGCCTTAGCAATTATTTCACTTAATTGTGCATTTTGTTCTTTTAAATTCTCCTTAGAAACCTTTTCTTCATCTAACTTCTTAAAGAGAGTATTTATCAAAGTTTGATTATCTTGTTTCAATCCCTTAGTGGTAACTTATCCAATGAGGTATCTTTGAAAATTTTAAGTCACTCTCAGTGACTTCTCCTTTGCTTATTACTTGAGGTGGAACTACTATCTCTACAAACTTATATATTATAGGCTTAATTATCAATTTTAAAGTTATTTTTGAAGGCTTGGGATTCTAACCTTTTTTATCAAGACTTTTTAACATTTTAAAGTCTATCTCCTCAAGATTTATCACTTCCTTTGACTCTGGAGTTGTCTGCAATGCCAATCAAGATGATAAGTATTTACTAATGGATATGTCTAAATGAGTTACCATTTTCTCTTAGTTGTTCCTCACCACTAACTCTTGAGAAGGAACCTCCTAGGTCTCTGTCTCTTTCTGAATATCTTTCTTTTAATCCTTTTTAGCCTGCTTCTCAATTGTTCCTTCCTTTTCCTTGTCATCTTTCTTTTCTTTTCTTTTTCTATCAATTTTTAAACTACTACCTCCTTATCCTTGGGATTCTCATCTATTTTATCTATCACTTCCTCTCTTTTTTTCTTATCTTATTTTCTTGTCTCAACTTATTTTAACTTTTTTGCAACTACTTCTTCCTTCTCCTTCTCAGGTTCTACTAATTTTTTTAATTTTAATTTTTGTTCTTCTTGAGATGGGGTATCTTATCTAGAAATTAATTTTTTTGGTTCATTCTCCATGGTGGGTTTCTCTATTGAAGGGGTAGGAGGTGGAGAAGTAGGTAGAGAAGATGGAGGGGGAAGAGGAGGAGGAGGAGTCTCCTTTTGAATGGATTTCCTAGGAAGTTTAGTGCCATTCAATTTTGAAGGTGGAATTAGTATGAATGGATCTATGATGGTTGCAGTGGAAATGGGAATAGAAGGAATGGTGGTGTCAGTTTAAGGGGCCAATAGAGATGTGGAAACTACTAGTTGAATTGGCTCCTTATCATTTACCATAAAATAGGTATCATTAACATTTATTTTTAGTTTTAGCTTTTTTTAGGCACTTGGATACTTTATCCTTGTGATATTTCTTTCCTTTTCTCACTTACACGAGTGGTCTCCTTCATCAACTCCTTCATGCAGTAGCCTATATTAAGAATCCAAGTGGAAGTCATTGAGAAAATATTTGAAGTTCTATTAGGAATAGTATTATCATGATCTTTACCAAAAATAATCACTAAAAGTGGGGCATTATCCCCTCTTATTTCATGGAAAACATTACTGGTGACAACTCCATCATCTTTCATATCCTAAGGGATGGTGGCCAAATGAAAAGCATCAATTTTCTCAATAGTCAACCTATTGTTGCCCCTTCTTCTCATATCAAATTCATTTCTACAATCAATCTAAAAATATTTGAGTGATGGAATATGCATGTATTCTAGAAAAACTATATTTTGAGCCACCCCTCAATAATTAATATTGGATCTATATTTAAAATGTGTTTGGGTGTAATGATGGTGCATCTCTTTTTGTACATTCCTAGTTTTATAAATGCTTGGGTAATGGTAATGACCAATGACAATAGGAAATTTGATAGATGGATGGTGATATTTTGATTGTAAGTCATGCAGTTCAACAATCTATCTGCATAAATCCATGATAATCCACTTGTCACTTGGGTATCTAAGTAATTTGACAGGTGCACCTGAGAAACACCCTACTTTGATGTATGTAAAGTCAAGGAACTGAATGAAAATGCAACCATACTAATAAAATCTATCCTATGATTCATTTGATACTCTTCTATACTTCAGATATATATTTAATTTGTAAATGAGTTCATAAAATAATCCATCATTTACTACAATATAATGTTTATATTACTCTAAAATAACCAATTGAAGATAATACTCATATATTGGCATAGATGCTAGGGTACCTTTTGTCTTTAGCATTGAAAAGTCTCCCCTTGAAGCTACTATATACACCAGATAAGAAGTCATTTTAAAATCAAAAATCTATAATACACTACTTAACTTCTAGTCCATGTTATCACTTATCGTCCTTTCCCATTCAATCACAACAGAGCTCTTAGTCACATCAATATTTATAATGTATGCATACATACAAGTTGAGAAACACTTGGCATTATTATCACCATTGATTTTTCACAACATTTGAATAATGTCATCCACTTCTTGAGAAAATTTTGATCTTATTATTTACTTTAGAAATATTGATGCTTACTTCACTTTCTTAAGATAATTTGTGTTCATTATCTTGATACATTCCATTTTTTTGTCTCCCATTTCTTGTTAGCCTTTTCCTTAGATATATCAATTACTTTTGAAGATGGTGGAATCTTCAAGGAATAGTTAAGATATTGAACATCTAATCTTATGACTACATTACTAGTAACATCTCTTATAGTCCTAGTTAGAGAATAATAATACTTAGCACATGTTAAGATGAACTCTAGAATTTGAGCTAAACTTGGGAAAGCTACAACTTATAGAATCTCACTGTTTGTCATGGCCTACATGAGTGGAGTCTTGATTATGGATTTTGATCTCTTTAGTAAATCATTCATAGACACATGCCCCATATCTAAATCACTTATCTCAGTTATCTTAGAAGTGATGAATGAATCAATTGGGTATCCCTTATAATCATAATTCATCTTGGGATATTTGGATTTGGCCCTCTTATCTTTTGCTTTTCCTTTCCTTCTTTGCTCTAGAATCTCCTCAAGTGCCAACTTTGGGACTTCTTCAATTTGTGTTGTTTTCACTTTTAGTTCAACTATTTCTTCTTCAAATCTTCTTAATCCTTTTAATCCAGACATTGGCTCTGATTAATTTTGAAGAACTTGGTAAATGATTTTAATCACTTAATAACTACTCCAACTAGTTTAGAAAGTATGAAATATTCAACTTGTTATTCTTATAGTGCTTCTAAGAAAGCTTTAGGTTGTAAATAGCAAAAAGTCTTCGAAAACCTTAAGTAGCTCATTTTTAAGTAGTTGTGTCTGACAACCCTGGGTTGGTCTGAATAATGCTCAAATATTAAGAATCTAAGAATTTGAGTAGGTCATAAGGAATATGTATGGGCAACTTTGTGTCTTTCTAAGATTATGAATTTGGGCTTGTATTGTCAAGTTACTTGGATGAGAAAACCTAAGTAAGTAACAATGAGAAAATAATTTGGGTAGGTATTGAGTAGTATTATATGGGTTTGTGTAGGCTCAAGAATTTGGATTTATTAGGGTGAGTAAATGCATTAAAAAAACCCAAGAGTGGTGAGTAGTTGCAAGTTTAGCTAAGTAAGGTGTTTGAGGATTGAGGTTTTTAAGGGAAGTAACTTAGGGTTAAGAACTTGAGTAATTAATGTGTAATAAGAAACCAAAGTTAGTAAGGTGCTTGAGGGTTAGGTTTCTCAAGGTTAGTAACTTGAGGGTGGGAACCCAAGTAAGCAACAAGTATTGGGAAACCCAAATTGGAGGCATTAGGTTTTCGTAGGAAGCTTGGGGATTTGAAGGATTTGTTCTTGATTATATGCTAAATGATTATGAAAATTTGCATAGGGTTGCCACATCATAAACATGCCCAAAAATAGAAGTTAGAATTGGACAAAACAAGAAATGGAAGCAAAAACATTCACGGTGGTAGATAGAAAATAACAAAGAGGAAAAGAAGAAAACAATCAAAATAAAACTATGAAAATTATAAGAAGATGATCCTCATACCTCAAGTGTAAATGGGTCAAAATTAATTTTCTCTAAGGTGTTCTAGAAGCTTAAATCATACAGCTTAGGGTTTTTAGGTGCAATATCTTGATCGAATAACTTTGATGACAAATGGGAAATGAAGTGGATTTTACCAATTTTTATATATGCCAGCGTATTAATGATGAATTGGGGATGCATGGGAAAGAGACATGTAAGCCATTCTCTTTTTGTCAAGATTTTTGGGCTAATTTTCTTGATTTTAGTATTTGAAGTTAAGTGCTTTCACAAACCCAAGTTGTTCTAGGTCAATGATTAGTTTGGGTTTGGAAACCTCCACTACTTTTACTTATGGCCTTATGCAAGTAAAGCAACTCTAAAACCCTAGTTTACTTTGGGTAGTGTTTGGTAGGTTTATGAGGCTACATTATTGAGCTTTGAAATCAAAATAAATTTATTAGATAAATCCATTTTGAATTAAGCAGTGTAATTCAAGCTTATGAGATCATTCTACTTACTTTTAAATAAGTAAAGTGGTTTGGAGAACCTGATTTGCATTGGAGATAGGAAAAAAACACTTTAGCTTCTTTGACCTGCTAGGGGAGATGAGTAAATGTGTTTTTCACTATTTATTTTAGGAAGATGTTTTGAACCTTTTAGAGTAATTTGAAAAAATTGGGGAAAGAAAGTAATCAGACATAACCACTACTAAAAACTAAGGCTTTATTTAGAGTATTGGCTTAGCAAGGACAACTAACTTAAATAAGACAAAATGAATTTTTTTCAATAGGGGTACCCCACAATTTTAAATTTTAAATTTTAAATTTTATGGAAACCATCTAGCTTCAATTGGGGACATCGTTACTTCCATCCTAAAGAAGGAAACAAGGGTGAGATCCCAGTATCTCTAGTTTTGAATTTTATCTATTGGGTACAGAGTCTTTACAAAAACTCAATCACACAAACTAATAAACAACATGAAAAAAAAAACTAGAAAAAAAATTGAAAATTTTATTTACATACATATAGGTGTTACCCTATTACTCAATTATTGTAGAGCTTCTAGTGTTGCCCATTGAATGGTAGAGAAAGTGTAATCCCATCCTGATAAGCTAGGATGAATCTATCTTTTATAGCAATGATTTTTATAGTAAATGGCCCTTTCCACAAAGAGTCAAATTTTCCAAGCTTCATTTTTTGCTCATTATATTTATCCCATAGGAGAATTAAATCACCAACATAAAACTATCTATCCCAATAATTTTTATCAAAGATCTTCTTTACTTTCATTTGATGATCAACTTGTCGATTAGCAAATTGAACATGGAATTCTTGTAGTTTATTTAGAAAAATGATTCTCTTATCTAGTGAATCTTGATAAGTAACATCATCAATAGCTTTGGACAATTATAGAGCAAGAAACTCTATGGTGATCAATATCTCAACATTTATTTCATACAAAAACTGAAAAGGAGACATACCTATGGATTTCTTTGGGGTGATCCTATCAACCCATAGTGCATCAAATAGATTATTGTGCCAGGTTCATTGATTTTTATCCACCATCTTATTAATTATGGTAATCAAGTTTTTGTTACTTGATTAATCTTGACCATTTACCCGAGGATAGTGATTTGAAGCATGAACCAAGTCTATTTCGTATGAGTAATAAAATTCAGTTAATTCTATAGAGGAAAAATTTGTTACATTATCTGTTAGAATCTTATGTGTGACACCAAAATTCACTACAATAATATCTTTGATGAATTCACATATAACTTCAAAAGTGGCATGCTTGACAAGAATAACTTCTGCCCATGTACTAAAATAATAAGTGGCAATCAAAACATAGCAATGTCCAACACTTGAAGAAGGATTCAACATACCAATGAAATCCATGCCCCAATGATGGAAAGCTTCATCAATAACAACTAGTTTTAGAGGCAAATCTAACAACTCGAGTCATCCTAAAAATGCTAACATGATTGACAATTAGCAACCCAGTTTGAATCATCTTGAAATAGAGTAGGCCAAAAATACCTTGCTCATAAGATTTTGTGTGTTATGACTATTAGCCAAGTTTGTTACCCTTGTTTTGAAATTTCCTTTGGCTAAGTTTAGCATCTCTTTTCTATTTTAAATTAATTATGAAGGAATCATGAAGAAACTAGTTGTTTTCTCCTCTTCAAATACTTTGTTTTAGCCTTATTCAAGTGTTTTTTCACCCCTTTTTCCTAAGTGTTATCTCTCTTGGAAAGGTTCCTTTGTTTCAAGTTTTTTGTCCAAGCCTAGGAATTCTTTCAAACTTTTTGTCTCAGACAAATTTTTTTAAATAATTCTCTTTTTGCCTTTTCTTGAAGGAATCCTTTGTTTCAGCCTTTTTGTTTTAGACCTTTTGTCTTGGACAAAAAGTTTGAAAGTTTTCTCTTCCTTTATCTTTTACCTTCAAAGTTTGCCCTTCAAAATTTTTACAAAGGGTTTCTCTCTCTTTAGATTACCCTTCAAAACTTTTTTGAAGGGTCTTTTCTCTCTCCAAAGTTCCCTTCAAAACTTTTCCAAAGGGTCACTTTCCTTCCAAAGTGCCCTTCAAAAAGTTTTGAAGGGTCACTTTTCTTCCAAAGTGCCCTTAAAAACTTTTCTAAAGGGCCACTTTATTCTAAAGTGCCCTTCATAACTTTTCTGAAGGGCCATTTTATTCTAAAGTTCCCTTTGAAAAGTTTTGAAGGGTCACTTTCTATTCCAATTGCCCTTCAGAAAGTTTTGAAGTGTCGCTTTCTATTCTAAGTGCCCTTCAAAAAGTTTTGAAGGGTCACTTTCCTTATAAAGTGCCCTTAAAAAAGTTCTAAAGGGTCACTTTATATTCCAAGTGCCCTTTGAAAGGTTTTAAAGGGTCACTTTCCTTCCAAAGTGCCCTTCAAAAAGTTCTGAAGGGTCACTTTCAGGCCCAAAAGAATGAGAAGGAAGAAAAGGGGGACAAAAAGTTTGAAGGAATTCCTTCAAAAAAATTATCTTAAATAATTCCTTTAGGAGAAAAACTCGAAGGAAATATCTTTCAAAAGGTCCAAAAGAAATATTCTCAAAGAAATTGTGCCAATGAAGTGATAGGTCAAGGGACATCAAAATCAGTATCATGAACTAGTCATTAAGATTCATATCCCATGATGGGCCAAGGGACATCAAATAAAATTGTGAGTAACTAGCCATTGGAAGTGATCAGGTTTGAAAATCTCAAAGACTTAAGGCTTGAAAATCTTGAAGTATTAACCTTATAAAATCCTAAAGTAATCACTTTCTAAGAATTCAAAGCAGAATGAAAGGGGCTAAAGGATATGAAATTTATCAAGCTTGAAGAACCCAAAAAGATCTTGGTAGTGAAAATCAAGATTCCCCAAAGACTTTATAAAATTTATAAGTCAAGGAGCCAAGAAATCCCAAATTACACTTCAAAGTAAAAATTAGGTTTTCAACTCTACTTAACTTATAAAGCTTGATCCAATGGATAATCCATGATAGGCAAATCAATGATCCAAGTTATTCTAGATAGCCAATGGAAAGATAAATCAGTAAGCACATGGATTCCTAGCAATGCCTCTCTAAGGAAAAATAGAATGAAAGTGACTCTTTTCTAAGCCATTGCACATATCGACAAGCTAGTGGGAAGTTGTTAGACATCAAGATAGATTTATAATAGGTGGCTCCATTAACAAGAACCATTTTAACACCATCTCCAAATATCTTGATTCTGTTAAGTAGCTGTTGGAGAAGCATCTTCAAGAGGGCAAGCCAAGGGAATTTAAGGGGGTGACATTGATTAATCAGAGTGCCCTAATAAAAATTATTGGCAAAGTTAGTTACAACTAAAGATGGAGACTTATAATAGAATTTATCCTCTCCTTGGTGCCAAAAGATTTTCTCTCTCTTCCTTATATATATATATATATATATATATATATATATATATATATATATCCCCTTGGATAATAAAAGATGAGACCATGTAGTGTATGGCAAAGCCCTGCTAGAATGATTGAAGTTTTGCCTTTGAGCATTTATCATAAATTTTTTTCCTTCAATCTTTATCTAAGCTTTTGGTCTAAGTGTGAAAGAGGTGTATAGTGGTAGTGTGTGATGATTTTCCATCCTTCTACCTAATTTATCCTTCAACCTAAACAAGAGTTCTTAGTCTAACTAGTCACATAGTGTGTATCCAAGTGTATTGAATTTTTTCATGTGTATTACTATCTTGAATGTGAAAAGTTTGCCTTTCAACTCATTTACCTTGTGTCAGTTTTTACAAATCTCACCTCTATGTTGAAATATTGTTGTTAGAATATTTAGAGTTTGGGAATGGTTTGTGCTTTTGTTGTATTATGTAGTAAAAGTTGACATTCATGTGGAAAATAATTTTGGTGTATCACCACTCTTAGAATAGGATTTCATTTTTTAAAAATTTATAATTATTTTCCCTTTAAAAAAATTGGTTTAGCAGAGATTATCTTCTAGTGACTATTTTCCAAGCCATTGCACATATCGACAAGCTAGTGGGAAGCTGTTAGGCATCAAGATAGATTTCTAATAGGTGGCTCCATTAACAACAACCATTTTAACACCATCTCCACATATCTTGATTATGTTAATCATCTATTGGAGAAGCATATTCAAGAAGGCAAGCCAAGGGAATTTAAGAGGGTGACATGGATCAATTAGAGTGCCCTAATAAACATTATTGGCAAAGTCAGTTGCAGCTTAAGATGGAGACTTACAATATAATTTATCCTCTCCTTGGTGCCAAAATATTTTTTTTCTCTCTCTCTCTCTCTCTTCCTTATTTATATATATACATCCCCTTGGATAATAAAAGAGGAGACCATGCAGTGTATGGCAAAGCCCTACTGGAATGATTGAAGTTATGCCTTTGAGCATTTATCATAAACCTATTTCCTTCAAGCTTTTTATAAGTTTTTAGTCTAAGTGTGAAAGTGATGTATAGTGGTAGTATGTGATGATTTTACATCCTTATACCTACTTTATCCTTCAACCTGAACAAGATTTCTTAGTCTAACTGGTCACACAGTGTGTATCCAAGTGTATTGAATTTTTTCATATGTATTATTGTCTTGAATGTGCAAAGTTTGCATTTTAACTCATTTACCTTGTGTCATTTTTTACACATCTCACCTCTATGTTGAAATATTATTGTTAGAATATTTAAAGTTTGGGAATGGTTTGTGCTTTTGTTGTATTATGTACTAAAATCTGACATTCATGTGGAAAATAGTTTTGGTGTATCACCACTCTTAGAATAGGATTTCCTTTTCTATAAATTTCTAACTCTTTTCCCTTTAAACAAATTGGTTTAGAAGAGATTATCTTCTAGAGACATATACAGGGAGCTAACCCTTTCAATCTAGAGGTCCATTTCCTCCATAGGCATACCCATAGGCCTGGAAATGTTCCAACATTGCCCAAATCTAGGAGTTGATTGAACACTCTCTTCTAGGGTGCACGATTTAGAAACAACAGTGACTTTGGTTGAAAATTAAACTCCACATGCCTTGTCATTAAATTATTCCAATAGTATCACTTGTTTATCCTTATCTATACAGTGAAGGAAAACACCATCAATTCTCCATTTTTATAAACCATTATACCAAAGGACATAATCCTTTGATTTTAGCTTGATGGTATGTTTTTTTATGTGTCAGATCAGTTAGAAATTCTCCATAAGTTAGGAAGTAGGTAATCTTGTTGTACCATTCATATACAAGATCAATAAAAAAACACCATTGGAAAATTTAGATCCAATTCTTATTGGAGAGAAGATGTTGTTATATATATGTCATTAGGTTTTCTCTCTATCATTAACTAACATAAGACAGTTCCTCTCACTAGCTTCATAGGTTTGATATCAAGATCAACTCTTGCACCTTAGCTACCCAAGTGCCTCTTAGTAATCCTAGCTCCTACTATGTTAGAATTGACTTGACTATAATATCATGTACATAAACTTAAGTATGTGAAGATAAAATATAATACCTAAAAACTTTACATGATTTGACTATATCAAAGGCATGTTTCTCCATCTGTGAATACTTTAGTTCTAAGATTTTCAATGGTTGGATCATGAAAGCTATAGGAGATTCAATTCTTTCATCATTATTTTATAAAAGTATAGATGACATGGTATGCTTAGAGGAATAATAGTAAAGAATGAATTATTTACTAAAATCAGGGGAAACTAGCACTAGAGCTTCAGCTATAGTTACTTAATTCTTTCAAATGCCAAATTTTCTTCAGCATTCCATTTGAAGTCTTACTTATTATTCATCATATCAAAAATATGGAGTGTCAACTCAAAAAAATTAGGAATAAATCTTCTAAGGAAATTGACCTTACCAAAGAATGAGTGCACTCCTTTCTTGGATGTAAGCATAGGTAGAATCTGTATAACTTTGAGTCACTTTGGATAAATTTTGGTCCCCTCTTTTGAGACTATGTGGCCAAGGATTTTTCCTTTAGTCACAAAAATATTGATTTCTTAGGATTTATGGAAATCCCATGTCTCCTACATTGGATATTAACTTCCTCCAAATCATCCAAGTGATCACCTCTCTTTTTGGAGAAGACCATTACTTCATCAAGTTATATCACAATAATTTTGTTCTTAAAATGAGAAAAATATAGATCCATATCTCACTGAAAGGTTGATCTAAGATTGATAATCCCAAAAGGCTCCTTTTGATAGACAAACATTCCCTATGGCATTGTAAAAGTTATTTTATATTGATCCTCAGCTACTTTGATCTGATTGTATCCTAAAAATCCATCTAGCATGGATAACATATTTGAACCTGTAACTACTTACAAGGTGTGATCTATAATGGGAAATGGATAATTGTCTTTAATAGAGGCTTGATTTAGATTATGAAAATCAACACATCAGAATATGTCCCCATTTTTCTTTCTCATTGGAAAAATATTTTCTAACCATTCTAAATGATGGATTGGATATATAAACTCAGCATCAAGAAGCTTATTTATTTCAACATAAATAGTACCTAAAATAGTTGGGTTATGGTGCTGTTATATATATCCAATCCATCATTCTTTGGCTAGAGTGGAATATAGTGTTGCACCTCATCTGTTGGAAAGATTTGATGTCATTATAGGACTAGGAAAACACATCAATGTACCCTTTAAGAAGATTCATGAATGCTTCCTTTTCTTCTTGAGAGAAAAACCTACCAATGTTAACCATCCTAGGCTCTTCTTTTCTACCTAGATTAACTTGATGAACTTCTAAGGAAAAACTATCTCCATATTCTTTATTTTTCTTCAAAAATTTATCATGCTTTTCAAAGATCTCTTCTAAAGAGACTAACCCTTTAGGTATTTTATTTCCTTTTAGTTGAATTATTTCTTAACTATGAGTAAGTTTAGGGTCAGTGATACCTATTGTTGTCTCGCATGGATGTGAACTACTTCATTTAAAGTACAACATTTCAAATGTGTCTTGTTGCTAAAAAACATAGCTATTTGGTTATCATCATTAAATACTTGCCACTGTTCAATGTTATCTAGGACCTTTGGATGGTAGACCATATCTTCTTTGTAGTTACCTTCTCTAAAAAGTGTTGGCTATTGTTCTAGCCTAAGTAGAGATGTAATAATAGAAAATGAATTAACTCTAAATTTATGATCTTGAGGAACTGAGTTGATTGAGAAAGCAAATAAGTTGAGTGTGGCACTCATAACTTGATCACAGTAGTGTTTTAGCTTATCTTTCTTCACTTGATACTAGCCTGTAATTTGTCTCACTATCAATTCAACATCCCCTTGGGATTTAAGGAGTCTTACTCCTTTTTCCTTTGTTTTTTAAATTCATATCAAGAGTGTCTCATATTCAACTATATTTTTAGTGTTATCAAACATGATTTTATAAGAATAAGGAAATATTTTACCATCAAGAGATATCAATACTACCCTTGCACCTGAACCAAGAAAACTACAACTACCATCAAACTCCAATGTCCATATTTTATCATCTTCTTCTTCCTATAATTCTTAGATCTCTTTTCCCATTTTGAGGTAGTAAACTCCATGGTTAGATTCTTTAAAAACAATGTGTGACCTTTGGTCATCAGATATGGAAACTGTGTATTTGGATTTATTTTCAGGCTTGAGTTTCTGATTCACTCCTTTGACTAGAATGTGAGCACATGACTAATCCATCTTCACTTCTCCACCCAGATCCTTACATAAATTTATAATTAGTAGCATCTCATAATAAATAGGAATGTTTGATACCAAAATTATCATTTTGAGTCTTTTATTTGGAATGACTGCCAAGACTACTTGAGCATCTTTGATCTGTCCAATCACGGGAACTTGTCTCACCATCGAGTAACATCTACCTATTATGTTATTTAAAGTGAGACAAAGAGTGTCAAAATTTTTGGATAGCATTACATTATCTGAAATCCAAAGTCTATAATGGAGTTTCTTAACTTGAAACCATTAATTTGAAGAGAGACATAAAATGGCTCTATCCTTTCAGATGTAGTAGGTATGGGTGAAATAGCAACATTTTTCTTGGAAGGAAGCTATTTGGGAGTAGGAAAGATACCTTTAGAGATATTGGATAAATTCTTTGACCCTTTGATTTGAACATACTTGACTATTTTTTTCAACTAATCTAGGTAACATATCAAGTAATCAATTTTTGACATCTAAATTTTGGTTTTCTTTATATGGTTAATTATGTCAAAAAAGGGAATAGAAGTAGATAGAATAGGAATAACTCTAGTAGTGTGAGTTATTAGCTTATGATTATAATGGTAATAAGAAGTATACTTATCTTTAGGATCCAAATAAGAAGGTAGAGGACTACCTCTCTTAAGAATACTTACATCTGCTCTAGAATCTCCTTTCTCTTTCTCGTGTTATTTAGAAGATTTCTCACCAGCTTACTGAGTTTGTGACCTTGTAAACACCATAAATTAATAACTATGATATTATTTAAATGCTTCTTCATAATCACTTTTAGATTGATATTCTAGGTAACGAATGTTGGAGTCACCAATAGGATCCACAAAATCATCTTCATCACCAAGACTTTTATGATTATCATCAGTCATCTGATCTTCCTCACTCATCTCAATGTGATTTCTAGGGGCATCTTCAGTTTCCAATATTTGCATAGGATCAGTAATATATTTCATGTTTTAATTATTTAAATTTGTGTAGGTGCATTTCTAGTAGGAGAAAGATGAGTACCTTAGATAATTTATCTTTTGACTTAAAGCAAGTCATTAGCCAACTTTTGTAATAGAGTATCAGTTATCTATGCTGTGCTTAAAGTAGAAGAGTCTCTTTTAAAAGTTTTTTTCTTGATCTTTCCATGCATTATCAAATCATCTTCTACCTCTATATCAAGGTTTTAAGCTAATACTAAATCACCTAGTCATGCTCTTCATAGCTGATAAGTGGCTTTTGGTAATTAAGAATTGATAAAGAATCACTTTAGATTATAATCAATGGGAAGTGAAATTTTAAGAATTTTATAAAATAATCTATTGAACTTAGCAATGAAATCCTGCATAGGTTCATGAGATTCCTTCTTGAGCTGAGTAAGTTGGGTGAGGAATATATAAGAATCTTCAATAACTTTGAATCTTTTTTCAAATTGCTCACTATAGTGGCCCAGTTAGTTATGGTTCCAGGGGATAAATGGTTAAAACATTCTATATCTATGTCATGCAAAGTCTCAATGAAGAGTTTAACAAAGACATATTCATGTTCAATGCCAATTACTCCACAAGACACAAAGAAGGCAACCAAATATTCATCCAGACATTGTTTTCCATCGCCAGTGAATTTTGGGAAATTATTTATTGACCCCTTTGGTAAGTCATGAAGAGGAGGAGTCAAATTCAAAAAAACAATAGTCAACCCCCATGGGATAGGAAGTGGTAATACCATTCTTCTAGGGACGAGAAACTGTGGATTAACAGGTTGTATTATTCCCAAGGAATTATGTTGTAACTAATTTATGGGAGTTGGTATTTATCTCACAAGTGAGAGAATAACTCTTCATGTTATATCTTGAATATGAAAACTAAAATTGAACTACTCTTGTAATTCGAAAAAATCATCTTTTTGGCCTTGAGCTCTCCTTGCTCTAGTAGAAGGTCAATTTGTTAGTTTTAAATGCAATTTTTTTTTTGAGGATTACACTTGGCAATTCTATTTATAGATAAAGAATTGGATTGTGGTTAACCTTCATGCAACAATATCAAGGTCAAAAAAAATATTTAAACAAAAATACATGTAACAAATCTAGTAAAAGTGACACATCTTTGTTTGGAAAGCATAGTTTACTACAGTAAAGAGGTATTTTACTCAGAGGTGTGCAACTAAAAAAACATGCAATGCTTAAATTAAATGGTTTGGAACACACAAATTATGGGAAGTTGAAGATTAAATATTTCTAACTCAACTTAAATGGATATTCTATTTTTAATATTTGGGAGTTTAACTCTTCATCTCTTCAGTGGAGTCACCAGAAACTGTTAGTTAGATATTTTATAGGTAGTCAAAATTACCTACGAAGTCATAGGATTAAATCCCCTTCATTTAACAGTGAATCTCCCATGTAGTTATGTCTATATATTTCTAATTACTTATAGATCACAATTATTTATAGAGTATTAAAATTATGTACAAGTTATTCTAATTGGGGGTATTACTTTAATCACTTTATTCATGAGCCATAACGAAGGGATTCTGCAGCAAGTAAGTAGCTCATTCTAGGAATGTGAATAGAGTTTTATATATATTGGAGAGTAAATAAGTGACTACAATATTTGAGAAATAAGAGAAATTCACTTCACAATAAGTAGTTTTATAGAGTTCATTGTATACATGTAAATAGATAAACATATAAGTGTGATAACATTTTTAACAAATGATCAAGAAAGCAATGAATTCAATTTAGATTAATAGATAACACAAAATTTACCATTTTATCCTTATAAAATGAACATAATGATCCACATAGAATGATTAATAGATAACACAAAGTTTACTTTCAATAAAATTCATACAAAAATATCCAAATATCTAAACACAAAATTTTAGATTGCTTAAACTTTATATATAATGGTTACAATTGCTTCTTACCAAAAATTATAATCCTTAGGCATGCATGTTTGCACTTAAATTTATACAAAAGAGATGCCCCATTAAAGTAGGAGTCAACTTCTTCTAATTCTCATGTGTTGTGCCAAAAATAGAGGGCCAATGAATGATGTCTTCCTTAAATTTCTCTTTTATGGCATGCAATAGTTGATGATAGGTGGTGATGTTTAGTCTCCTTGTTTGGATCAAACACTAATTACTTACATGCTATGTAAAATTAGCTCTAGTAATATGATTTTAAAAAATGACTTTGGAATTTTATCGAAATTACTTAAATCTTTTAATATTACAAAGTAATTTTACTTTACAAATTAATTATCCAATGAGATCAATTTCAAAATTAATCACTTGAAACAATATTACTTATATAACATTTATGAAAAGAAGAGAAGAAAATCAAAGAAGAAGAAAGAAAGGAGTTTATTTTTAGACTTAGAGCAACATCTAATCCAATTCATGAACTTGATCCCTATTTTTCTCCCTATATTTTATGTGTTGAGACATCATCAATTAGATAGATGCATCATGTGATTTGGCAATTGATTATCTTTCCATTTTAAATCTTAGGATTTCTTTTTCTAATCCCCTGATATGAACTTTTACCTTTTAAATTCTTGTCTCAAGTCTTTTTATTTCCTTTTGATATTTGATTAACTCCTTAATAGACTTGGTTGTGAAATGATTTATTGCTTTGCCCATACATTGCTTGAATTGCTTACACAATTGCTCAGACATCCTTGGAACATTATCAGACTAGATACCAGTAAGACCAAATAGGGAATCCTCTAGATTTGTCTTTGCACTGCATGATTCTTCTAAAATATTCATTTCCTCACTCATTAATTTTAGAATATTCATATGAAAAGATAGGAGATACTCCTCTTGTTATATTTTGTTTACAGATCCCTTAGGAGTAATATTTTCCTAAATCAAAATCTTCTCAATTAAATTACCTATTATTTGAAAAATTTCTTATTACAACTTAAAAATTCCATTCTCATTTTCTATCTCTTTCATTACTATATATACCTCTGCCAATTTCTTCAAAATATTAGCTTGAGCATCTGTAACAATAGGGAAGAGCTTCAAAGTATTTTAATTCATTTTCTCTATCCACTTATCCATAGACTTTGCTTTATCTCCAGTCTATTCCACTTCTGTAGTTACTTACTGAGTAACTACAACGTTTAAAATTAATGGATGTTGAGTAGCAAACTTTACCACCTTGGAAATTATTTCACATAATTTTGTATTTTGTTATTTTAACTTGGCCTTAGCAATCTTTTCTTCATACAACTTATTAAAGAGAGTATTTATCAAAGTTTGAGTATATTATTTCAATCCCTCAGTGGTAAATTCTACAATGGGGTATCTTTGAAATTGTTAAGTCACTCTCAGTGACTTTTCCTTTTCTTATTCCTTGTGGTGGAACTACTATCTCTACAAACTTCTATCTTGTAGGCTCAATTATCAATTTTGAAGTTATTTTTGTAGGCTTGGGCTTCTTACCTTTCTTATCAAGACTTTTCAACAAATTTAATTCTATCTCCTCAAGATTTATCACTTCCTTTGACTTTGGAGTTGTCTACAATACAAACCAAGATGATAAGTCTATACTAGTGGAGATGTCTGAATGAGTTACCATTTATTGTTGGTTGTTCCTCACCACTAACTCTTGAGAAGGAACCTTCTGGGTCTCTATCTCTTTCTAGATATCTTTCTCTAAATACTTTTTATCCTACTTCTCAATTATTCCTTCCTTTTCTTTATCATCTTTATTTTATTTTTCTACCACTTTTTCAACTACTACCTCCTTCTCCTTGGGCTTCTCAGTAATTTTATCTGTCATTGCCTCTTTTTCTTTCTCAGCTTCTTTTCTTGTCTCAACTTCTTTTAACTTTTTTGCAACTAATTATTCCTTCTCCTTATTAGGCTCTAATGCTTCTTTTTTTTTCTTGGTTTTCTTCTTGAGATGGGGTCTCTTCTCCAACAATTAGTTTTTTCAGGTTCATTCTCCATGGTGGGTTTCTCTATTGAAGGGGGAAGAGGTGGAGAAGTAGGTGGAGAAGATGGAGGGGGAAGAGGAGGAGGAGGAGTCTCCTTTTTAATGGATTTCCTAGGAGGTTTAGTGCCATGATATTTTAGAGGTGGCATTATTACAAATGGATCTATGACAATTTTAGTGGAAATGGGAATAGAAGGAATGGTGGTGTCAGTTGAAGGGGCCAATGGAGATGTGGAAATTACTAGTTGAATTGGCTCCTTATATTTTGCCACAAAATAGGTATCAACAACATTTATTTTTAGTTTTATATTTTTCATAGGCACTTGGCTACTTTATCCTTGATCTATTTCTTTCCATTTCTAACTTACACGAGTGGTCTCCTTCATAAACTCCATGTAGTAGCCTTTGTTGAGAATCCAAGTGGAAGTCATTGCCAAAAAAATTGAAGTTTTATCAAGAATTGTTTTATCTTGATATTTTCCAAAAATAATCACTAAAAGTGGGGCATTATCCCCTCTTGTTGCATTAAAATAATCATTAGTGACAACCCCATCATATTCCATATCTTCAGGGATGGTAGCTAGATCAAAATCATGGATTTGCTCAATAGTAAACCTACAACTATCCCTTATTCTCACATCAAATTCATTTCTGTAATCAGTCCAAAAATCTTTGAGTGATCGAATATGCATGTATTCTAAAGAAATTGTATTTTGATCCACCCCTCTACAATCTAAATTATCTCTAGACTCAAAAAGTGTTTGGGTGTAATGATTGCACATCTCTTTCTACACATTCTTGGCTTTATAAATTCTTAGGTAATGGTAATGACTAATGACAATAAGAAAGTTGATGGCTAGATAGTGAGCTTTTGACTATAAGTCATGTAGTTCAACAAGATATCTGCATAACTCCATAAGAATACACTTGTCACTTGGGCATCTATTTAATTTGATAGGTGCACTGAGAAACCCCCAATTATGATCTATGTAAAATCAAGGAATTGAATGAAAATACATACATACTGTGAAATTGTATCCTATACTTCATCTAATACTCTTCTATGATTTAAATATATATTTAGTTTACAAATGAGTTCATAAAAAAATACATCATTTACTATAATATAATGTTTATATTAATTTGAAAGGACCAGTTGAGGATAATACTCATATATTGGTAGAGATTCTAGTGTGCCTTTTGTTTTCAGCCTTGAAAAGCATCCACTTGAAGATGTTGCATATACTAGATAATAAGTCATTTTTAAATCAAAAGTATGTAATACACTAATCAACTATCATTCCATGTTATCACTTATCATCCTTGCCCATTCAATCACAACAAAAATCCTAGTCACATCAATAGTTATAATGTATGCATACATCCAAGTTGAGAAACACTTGGCATTCTTCTCACCATTGATTCTACACAAAAATTGAGTAATGTCATACATTCCTAAACAAATTTTGATCTTACTATTTGCTTCAAAAATATTGATGCTTTCTTCACCTTCTTAAGATAATTTGTGTTCATTATCTTGATACATTTCATTGTTTTTATCTCCCATTGCCTATTAGCCTTTTTCATATATGCATCAATTACTTTTAAAGATGTTGGAATCTTCAAGCAATAGTTAAGATATTGAACATCTAATTTTATGACTATGTTACCAACAACATGTCTTATAGTCCTAGTTAAAGAATCATTATACTTAGCACATGTTAAGATGAAATCTAAAAGTTGATCTAAACTTGGGAAAGTTACAACTTGTAGAATCCCATTATTTTTCATGGCCTGCATGAGTGGAGTCTTAATTATGGATTTTTATCTCTTTTATAATTTAGTCACAAACACATTCCCCATATATTTATCACTTATCTCAATTATCTTGGAAGTGATACATGACTCAATCGGGTATCCATATAATCATACTTCATCTTGGGCTCTTGGGATTTGGCCCTCTTAGCTTTTGATTTTCCTTTCCTACTTTGATCTAGAATCTCTTCAAGTGCCAACTTTGGGAATTCTTTAATTTGTGTTGTTTACACTTCTAGTTTAGCTATTTCTTCTTCAGATCTTCTTGATCTTTCTGATTCAGACATTATCTCTGATTAACTTTGAAGAACTTGGTAAATGCTTTTAATCACTTAGTAACTACTCCAACTAGTTTAGAAAGGTTAAGAAAACTCAACTTATTATTCTTATAGTACTTTTAAGCAAACTGTATCTTTTAAATAGAATAATTCTTATAAAACTTTAAGTAACTCATATTTAAGTAGTTGGGTTTAACAACCCTAGGTTGGTCTAAATAATGATCATGTCTTAAGCATTTAGGAATTCAAGTAGGTCACAAGGAATATGTATGGGAAACTTTGGATCTTTCTTAGCTTGTGACTTTAGGCTTGTGTTATCAAGTTACTTGGATGAGAAAACTTGAGTAAGTAAAAAGGATAAAGGAATTTGGTAGGTCTTGAGTAGTATTCTATAGATTTGTCTAGGCTCAAGACTTAAATTTTATTAGGGTGAGTAACTATGTTAAGAAAACTTGAGTAAGAGTGGTGAGTAGTTTCAAGTTTGAGTAAGCAAGGTGTTTGAGGATCAGGGTTTTCAAGGGGAGCAACTTTGGGTCAGGAATCCAAGTAAGTAATGAGAAATAGGAAACCTGAGTCGGTAAGGTACTTGAGGGTTAGGTTTCTCAAGGTTAGTAACTTGAGGGTGGGAACTTAAGTAAGAAACAGGTATTAGTAAACCCAGATTAGAGCCATTAGGTTTTCGCAGGAAGTTTGGGGATTTGAAGGATTTTGTTCTTGATTATATGCTAAGTGATTATGAATATTCACACAAGGTTAACACATCATAAACATGCCCAAATATAACAGCTACAACTAGACAAAACAAGAAATGGAAGTAAAAACATTCATGATGGTGGATAGAAAATAGCAAAAAAAAAAAAAAAAAAGAGAATGATCAAAATGAAATAATGAAAAATATAAGAAGATGATCGTCATACCTAAAGTTAAAATGGGTCAAAATGGATTTTCTCAAAAGTTCTCTATAGGCTTGAATCATATAGCTTGGGGTTTGTAGGTGCAACAACTTGATTGATCAACCTAGATGCTAGGTGGGAAATGAGGTGGGTTTTCCCAATTTTTATATATGTTAGCACATTAATGATGAATTGAGGACACATGGGAAAATACATGTAAGTAATTCACTTTTTTTTGGGCTTCTTTGCTTGATTTTGGTATTTGAAGTTAAGTGATTTTGGAAACCCGAGTTGGTCTAGGTAAATGAGTAGTTTGGGTTCAGAAACCTCCACCATTTTTACTTGTGGCCTTATGTTAGTAAATCAACTCCAAAAACTCAATTTACTTCAGGTAGTGTTTTGTAGGTTTATGAGGCTACTTTACTTAGCTTCAAAATTGAAGTAAAGTTATTAGATAACTCTGGTTTGAACTAAGTAGTGTAATTTGGGCTTGCAAGACCACTCTACTTACTTTTAAATAATTAAAGTGGTTTGGAGAACCCAATTTGCATTAAAGATGAGTGAAAACACTTTAGCTTCTTTTATTTTTAATTTGAAGTAATTGGGGAAAGAAATTAATTAGACACAAATAATAAAAACTAAGGCTTTATTAAGAGGATTGGCTTAGCAAGGACAATTGACTTAAATAAGACAAAATGCAAAATTTTAAATAGGGGTACCTGAAAATGTTAAATGTGAAATTTTGGGGACACCGATTTCACCTTATGGGTTTGCAAATGTTTTGAGGGTGGTCAAATAGATCATCTCATCAATTCATCTCACATCTGATATTTGATATCATAGCATGATCATGATGAGGCTTATCAAATGATATATATTTTTTGGAAATATATGCATATGTTCTAACTCTTCTCTTTGGTTCACTAGTGTAAAATTCATTTTAAACAAAGACTATAATTTCAATTTTTTTCTAAAGTCATTATGTCGTAACAATTTAATGTTGCATATGTACTGAGTTAAATCTTAGATTCTTTTTAAGTTATTTATGTTTTGTATAGATCACATGGTAAATCTAAGGATAACTTAAAAAATGAACATATATATTATAGTTCACCATGTTTTATGAAATTCAATTAGTATTTGAAATATTAGCGAAGGAGTTAAATAAATTATGATTAACATATTAGTCTCGGAGGTAAAAAATATTGCCTTAATTTTACATTAACTAGTTATCACACTCAATGCTATCATCTAATCAGTTTGCCTTATTTTGTGTGCTTGAAATATGTGGACATTTTTATTAGGTAAGTTGCATGCTCTTTAATTGGTTGAATAAAATAATATTATTTGGGATGTATTCATTGGCTAAGAGGATTTTATGTTGTGTGCCACTTCATATGATTCAAGGCACTGTTGGTCATATCATTTTGCTTGGTGCATGAGGCAAGTGAATTTCACCAAAAAATACTTATAATTTACTTCCATTGGTCATAAATCACAAAATATTATAGATTACATCCTATTGTAAAACATATTTTGTATAGTTTTCAATTTTGGCACCATTGTTTTATAGCTTGCCAGGCTAGCTATCTTAGCTAGTCAAGTTAGCTATCTAACTAGCACAATTAAGATCCCTAAAATTTGTTTTAAGAATTGGAACATTATTTATTTTGAGATGGTAGTGTCAATATAGAAACATTAAATTTGTATGTCTTCCCTCATTTAATAGAGGGTCATGATATAGTTTGAGATTAGTGATCTAAGACTAACCTTTGCTTATAAAAGGTACAACTAGGCATAACCCTAACCTCACATGGATTTTATCTTTGATGTATGTTCCTTGATTTCACTCAGACATTATTTTTCTTAAGAATGAAATGAACATTGGGAATTACATGTTACATGCACAAAAAAATTATGCATATCAATCATGGTAAACTAAGAACTTGTTATCAATCAAGAAACTCTTATATCATAATATAAATATTGATTTTGATAGTAAAGGTGGAAGAAAACATTGCTTGATTTGATATAGATAAAAAACATCCAATTTTTTTACATGATATTCCAATGTGGGCTGCATGTTTGAACATGATTTTGCTTAAAGAGACAATAAGGACCTTGTTTCAAAAGATACAACTTCAACACTAATAGGACATATAAGATTTGGTCACATGAATTTTAGATATCTTGATGCACTTCAAAAACTTTATATGGTGAGAGGATTTCCACCTCTCAAAAATGGTATAGATAAATGTCTAAATTGTTTGGTAGGAAAACAACATAGAGCTCCAATTAAAAGAACTACATTTTAGGCTCTTAGAAAACTTGATTTGGTGCATATCAATATTTATGGACCCATAAGACCTAGTCAAGTTATATTTAAATAATTCATTCTCTTTTTTGATCATTTATCAATAAAAATGTGGATATAGTTTATTCACACCAAATACCAAGCCTTTGAAATTTTTAAAAAGTTCAAATCCATTGTTGAAACTAAGACTAGTCAAAAAATAAAGACACTCTACTCAGATCAATGGGGAGAATAAACCATTAATGAGTTCAAATATTTTTTGGAAACACATAAAATTAGTAATCAAATGGAACTTCTTCATATGCCAGAATAGAATGGTGTTGTTGAAAGGAGAAATTGTATTATCATGGAAATGGTGCGATGTATGACAATTCAAGTGTAGCCAAAATATATTGGGTATAAGTATTAAAATTAATAGTATATATATTGAATATGCCTCCCACTATAAATTTTGATGGGGTAACACTAAAATAAACATAGTTAAGGCAAAACACATCGATTTCACATATTAGAGTTTTTGGATGTAAATCTAATATGCATATTCCTAAGAAAAATAGAACTAAATTGAATATGAAAGATGAAAAATATATCATCTGAGGATACACTAATGAGGAACTTGGTTATAGACTAATGGATCCAAAAACTACAAAGGTTTACATTAGCAATGATGTTGAGTTTTTTAGAAGAAAAAAGCATATGTTTTTTCTATATCCTCACCTAATGAATAGATCAATAATGTTATAAAAATAGATGAAGATAATCATTTTGATGAGGAAAATGATGATGGCAAAGATGGCGAATATCCACCAACCACATAAACCACTTAATGTATGCCAAAGTGGTATACAAGTATGTTAAGAGATGTAAAATTGGATGATGTTCTAGAGACATCCACTTCTGGACCTAGGAATCATAGTATGGTTCAAAATAAGGTCAATTTGGCCTTAATGAGTATAATAATTAAATATGTAGAACCTTAGATAGTTTAGGATGCCATATAATAGAAACCTTGGAAAGGTACAATGAATGTAGAGAATACATCATTGATGGAATGTAATACATGGAATCTTTCATATCTTCCATCAAAGAAGAAGGCAATTAGTTGTAAGTGTATTTTTAAAAAAGTAAAAAGTAGATGGAAGTATTGAAAATAATAAGGATATATTAGTAGCTAAGGGATATGCTCAAAAAGAAGGCATTGATTATGAGGAGAATTTTTCTCCCACAACTAACATCAAAACTATAAAAATGAATCTTTCTCTAGCTAAATTCCACCAAATGGATGTAAAAAGTGCTTTTCTTAATGGAATTTATATGAATAAGTCTACATGACTCAACCAAAAGGTAATGTCATATCTGGAAAAATAAGGAAAGGTGTGTAGACTCATAAAGCCACTATATGGTCTCAAGCAAGTTCCCAGGGCATGGTATATAAAACTTAATGAGCATATTTTACATCATGAATTCAAAAGGAGTCCATATGATCCTAGTCATTATCTCAAAAACCAAGGGGGGTGATAATGACCATTTTAGTAAATATCAATGATCTAGTCATCACTATAAGTTCCATGAGGATGATTGAGTCAACAAATAAAAAAATGATCATTTGACATGATAGATTTCAGGATTCTACATTATTATCTTGGACTTGAATTTTGGCAAAGACATAATCATATTTTTGTTTCTAAGTTAAAATATACCAATACAATACTCAATAAGTTTTGAATGATGGATTGTACACCAATGGCTAAACCTATGGAGATAGTACTACAATGATCTTGCATAGATACATCACAACAATTACATGTAATTCTTAATTGGTAGTTAAGTAGGAGTCTCATCTACTTGACCTAAACTAAGATGGAAATAAACTATGAAATTAGTTATCTTTCATGGTTCATACAATAACTCAGGGTTTATCACTAGAAAGCAACAAAATATATACTAAGATGCATAAGAGGAACCATGAATTGTGTCCTAGAATATAATAATAATGATAACTTCTTCTTGACAAGATATATGGATTTAGATCATGCAAGGAACATTGATGATAGGAAATCCACTTCAATATTTGTATTATTTTTTGGATTTGGACCTATATCATGGGGAAGTAAGAAGCATAATTATGTTTTGAAGTTCTCCATAGATTTGTAACATCATGGAACATGTGGAGATATATGTGAAGATATTTGGCTCCAAAAGATCATCCAACAATCTTATATGTTGAAAATGAAGGAGTGGTGTTTGTTTGGAATCTAAGTTTTCATGAGTGCACCAATCACATTGAGGTGCAAGTATATTTAATTCATGAACATGTTCAAAATGACAACAAAGTCTCTTACACAAAGTCTCTTACACATCCCAAATTTGAGGCATTCAAAACACATATTTCCTATTTACTTCATAGAATGTTGAATAAAGAGGGGGGGTGATGTTAGGTTTAATATAACTTAATTCACTATGTGGGTGAGTAATAAATAAATGTGATTTCTTAGTTTATTTTGTAGCTCATAATTATCTAGGTTGTAATAATCAATCCCTATGTTTATGGGATGATGTTCTATTGAGGGAATATTTTTTTGTTAGATGTAATAATTTAGGGGTAGTTAGAGGCAATATGTTATTTTTTCCATATTTTCCAATTTTAGATTATTTGATCCACTTTATGTGCTTTAGATAGAAGTTGTTCAATGCATATATACATTGCATCTCTTTCCTTTATTTTGTAACACTTGAATTTTTGTATTAATAAATTCTATCTGGCACCATCCTATTTTTGTGTTAATAAACATACAATTTAAAATTAAGATAATATCCCCTATTCTTCCTGATACAAATTCCACATAGCCCATACAACACAAATCTAAGTATTATTACCATTCCAAGGTCAGAAGACATTGTCAAAGAACTTATCACACTCAATTTTGCACCAACATATAGTAATTTCAACAAGTATTACTCACACACCACTTAGAATGGGAAGATTAGTAATTTCAACTAGTAATTTTTATCCCTCTTCAAAGTAGTGGTATGTAGGCGGAGATCATCACAATGGGGTATTGAAGTCTAGAACAAATTCAACCACTAACCTATTTTTATCCCTTGATATCATTTAGTCTCCTTATTCATAATGCTAGGGTTTTATTGAATAATAAGGCACAAAATGGATCCTCTAGTAGATTAAATGTCCTCACATAGTGACATAGGGTTAATATTCATAGGTGCAGTTTCCATATTTGTTTTAGGAAACAAAACCCTACCAATCATTGTCTCCTTATATGTACACTAGAGAAGAATACCTCAATCTAATTCTACTTTCCTCATATGAAGTGGATGTGGATCCCTATTCTCTATTCATAGTAATCCTAGAGTTCAAAACAATAACTAACAGTCATTTTAATCAGCCCTACTTTGTCATATTAATAGCTAAGTCAACTTATTTCATTAATTTTACATACTTGCACATGTCAAAAATAATAAATGTTTAAAAATTAGTGAATGTTTAATTTATTAAAAAAATTTACATCCTAATTTAACTCAATTTAGTTTATCTAATTAGGATCTAGTATTATCCAATTTCCTAATTTAACATAAAAACACATTAGTGAACCCATCATGAATCAAATACACAACCTTCTCTTATTTCACAAATTTTCTAAAAATCCATAAAAATAATTATAAACATTATTGTAATGCCACCTCATATCTCTCCCTCCCATTAAAGAGGTTGATATGATTAGATATCTTCTTAAATGTTTAAATCATAATGTTTTTTGTGTTTTATAGAGAAACTATCCAGACTTTTAATAGATGCATCATTTTGGGGCACAAGATATAAGACGTAATTGATGAGACATCATTGATGTTAGTACACCTACTAAGAGTACACAATAGAAAAACATTGAAAATAAGGGAATGAAGATATTGAATAATCCATTTCCTAAGCATATAGCTCTAGAGATGACATAAAAGGTAGTGGTGTATTATACTTACAATGCATATCCACCACCAACTTCCTATCATTTACAACAAGAGGCACAACATCCTTTTGATGGTATCATCAGTAAATATCATATTTCAATGCCACCTGGACCTCTTATCACTTTTTAGAGAGCATGAAATACTAGAAGATGACAGTGACCTACACTCATTATTCATTGTAGAATTTATTAATCATTAATCTATCCAAAGTGTCATGGTTGATAATGGTTCAAGTGTGAACATATACACTATCACAATTATCACACATCTTGGATACACATAAATGGATATTCTCCATTATACAACTGAAATGAAAAACTATAATGGACATATTGAATTTTCTACTGGTGATATAATATTACCATTTTAGGTTGAGCTGACACATGTGGCCACTTGATTTATAGTCACACCCAATGTAGGGATCTTTAATGTATTATTGGGTCATCCCTAGATTCAATAACTTCACATAATACCTTATAGAGTTCATAGATTTTGTACATATTTTATGATGAAATAATCATAATGATATTCCATATGAATACCCTATACCAATAAAGATCATTACACAATATGATACCTTTGAGAAACCCAAGAAATCTCAACCTACTTATAAAATTCAATAGAAAGTGGAAACCCTTTAAAGGAGACCAATCCTTGAAAGGCCACTTAAATGACATTTTTTTACATATTCGACAAGGTCATCTTTTAATCTTAAATTGAAATCATATAAATTTAAGGGTGTTCCACATAAAACAATAGTTCAGAGCTCTTCCCTAATATGGGTTCCCAAGTAATCGATAATGCATAAGGCTAAAAAACATATAGATAATGTTACAAATTATTCTCATGGAAATCATATTTAGGCTACAAATCCAAATAAATTTCTAAAATCTAAGTTGAGTTTAGATATTTAATAATAGAATCAGACTTTTCATTCATGCGAGGTCATTCTCCCTATATTTGATATAGGACTAGTTTATAATTAGACCCTTCATGGCTCATTGGTTAGTATGTTACTTATTCATTTTCCTTATAATAATACCAAAAATTATAATATTTCAAAAAATAAAAAATTAAGACTTATGCAAAGTATGTGTAGTTTGTTTACACCATTTAATTATGCTTCAACATATGCAATTTTTCTCTTTATCCAATTTAAAACCATGAATTCTTCACAATTTGTACTTGAATGAAATGCATAACACATAGGTTGACATTTGTATCTACATCTGTAGGTGGTGACACTATCTCAAACTCAATAAAATCTCATAGATACCAATGCCCTATTTTGACAATAACACCATACTATGATGTTTGATTATATAAAGAATTTCTTGATGAACATAGGATCTATTTTATTAGAATTAAAATAGTCAAAATCCTCTCACATCTTGTCTTTATGTCAGAAAGTTCATTGGAGGAATCATACATAGTTTTTATCACTCTATGAATAACCCTTTCTATTCTTACTTCAATACATTTTATTACATGATTGTTTGCTCACTAACATTCAAATTTCTATATTGGATACTTGAGTTGATTAATATCACAAGGTTTTGTATTGCCTATGAAGATAATGCTTCACTTATTCATG
>JARHVA010000221.1:2065000-2200000 GCA_037957365.1 Torreya grandis
TCTCCATGTGGCAGTGTTGGCAAAAATATGCACTTGGTAGAAATTGAATTCTATTTTAGCTAGTCCCTGATGTCTAGCAAGTAAATGATGGTGTCAAAAATTGGTCTATAGGCTTGCACTTGGCCTTGATATAAGAAAGATGTGCATAATTTTTTTTAAAGCTTTAAAACCAACCTTTGAAATATTTGGGTCTAAACTCTATTGTGTAGCTGTTTTGATAATCATCCAGAAATTTTTACTCAGATATACAGTCTAAAATTTACTTTATCAATGGAACCTCTTATATTTAATGGATTTTTGTATATATTCATCATGGGCATATTAATATTTTGGTTGCTCTGTTATGGAAATGTTTGAAGGCTAAGTGGGTGAATTTTCTCAAATGCCAAGATCTATGGACTCACACACATACTCACTCCTTAATCTCTATGGTGATGTTTTATAGCTATATTTTATTCCCTTGAAATATCTTGTTACTTCCACTTTAGTCATAGGAAATGAATGCATGGTTAGAAAGGCCTTTTCCTCCCATAATCACCCACACGTGTAGTAAATTTTTTGAATGTAATATCAAATTTGTTTTATCATGATATAGGATGCAAATTGGGAAAATTGGTGGGTGAGTTTTACATGGGTCACTCACCTAGTTTGATGTGTGGACAAAATAAATAGTGACTATTTGGAGGCTTACTAACTGCTGGAGCGATGAAGATCATAGTATTATGATTTTATATTGATGTATCCATTTATAATTGTGTAGTTGTATACACTCTCACTATCACTAGTATTATTACCGATTATGTCTAATATCAATCTACCTCAAACATATTTACTTATCTATGGATATTAGATTTTATGTCTAATATCATATTTAATTTATCATAATATGGGATGCAGATTGGGAAAATTGGTGGGTGAGTTTACATGGGTCACTCACCTAATTTGACATATTGACAAAAGAAATAGTGACTATTTGGAGGCTTACCAATTGATGGAGTGATGAAGGTCATAGTATTAAGATTTTATATTGATGTGTCCACTAATAATTGTGTAATTATATACACTCACTATCACCAGTATTATTATTGATTATGTCTAATATCAATCTACCTCAAACATATTTACTTATCTATGGATATTATATTGTATTCATTTTGTTCCAAACTTTTCAATCTAGCTTCTATATAGTTTTTCAAAGATTGATGAATATATTACTATAAACATTATTTATGTATCTTTTAATAATTGTGTCTAACAATGTAACAAACATGCATTGTTCCTCTATTCATTTTTTGGTACCTATTTACAATTGGAGAGACCCATAAAGGCTTGGCATGTTATGCCCTTATTTAATTTTAACCCAATAATTAGTGTAAGTATTATTAAGTATTGTGAATATATCTTAGATATAGGTACAATAATGTAATGCATCATGCTCTAATATAATAATAAATGATCATGAAATTGTGACCATATGAAAGAGTGCCCCACGTGTATTCCAAATCAAATATGGGAGGTAAAAGTATATAAGAGAGTTAAGATATTTCATGCTCAATGTCATATTAGATTAATAATAAAATTTTATTTTCTCACTTTAAATACCAAAATTTAGTTAGTATTTAACTTTTTATTACATATATTTTTAATTTCATTCGATACTAATTTTGAGCTATAATTTTTAAATTGTCAATGCACTGAGATGATACCCTAGAAATAGTTTGAGATCCTTGAGAATTAATTACATGTAGAGCAAACAATTTTAGTGTTATTTTTTTGAAAAATGTAATTTATGGTTCCATTTTTAGTAATTTGTTTTTTTTAGTTTATCATATTTGTTCAATTTCTTGAATTTTAAGATGTATTAAGAATTTTTTTGGAGGTGTGTAGGGCCTTCCTATCATGTCTAACTTTAATGGAACTATCTTCAAATATTTTGATAGTATCTGTCATAGTGTCTCATCATCGTCGTAGGCATCTTCACAAAATGAAATAATTGTATAACATTGATTTGATCATTCTAATGGATTTTTTTACTAATTATAACATAGATATAAATCTTGAATTTACTATTTTGATGTGTTGAAATAGATATATGTGCATGAGAGATTTTCCCCATGGGTAACATTTGTAGATAATGTTAAGTCCTACTATTAATGATGTCAAGTAGTGCCTAGTTGATCATGTAGGGATGGGAAATGTTGGTAGGCTAGGGATGATTCCCTACAATATGAATATGATGACTACATTGGTTGAGAGGTGGAATGAAAATACTTGTGAATTTTGGCTCCCCAATAGAAATATGATAGTCACTCTAGAGTATGCACAATAGATATTACATTTTCTAGTTATATGTACATGTGTAATATTATAGTGTGTAGAGGTTCTGAGACCTAAAAGGGCAAGATCAAAAATATATAACCATGAAATATATATATTTTTAATCCTATTAAACTTTTTAACGTGACCGGTGGCACTGGCTAGACACGCTTAGTACCGGTACCACGGGGCGGGGGGAGACTAGAACTTGAGACCAGTAGAGCCGCAGCAGAAATACTTAGCCAACCAAGCTAGGGCCCCTGCCCTTATAACCATGAAATATTAGGGGGCATAATATGCACTAATAAATTTATTATTATTCTTTATTAAAAATTTCCTAGATGATTTTACACAATTTCAAAAATATATTTTTGTACTTATTTATTCAATTATTATTGTGGATCGAGGATGTGTGGCTATTTCATATTATATGGACAATATTTTTTAGGACAATAAAACACATGGAATGATTTATTCCAAAGGAAATAACATGTTGGCTCACTTGTAAAAAGATATATATAAATATAATTAGGATGATTATAGTGGTGGATTTGGTTCATCCATAATTTTACATGTTTGGGAATATGAGCATACATATATAGCCCATCTAGTAAGTTGTTCATTGTTAGAGTGAACCCATTCTAAAATATACATAGATAGGTAGATTATTAATTCACATTATTTTGAAGTAGTAATATGGATTTTAGGATTTTATTAGACCATGTGTCTTTTTATTTTATTAATTAAGGTCCTATAGGTGAGTTATGAATGCCATGAGGATATTGTATAGTTGTGGTGGATCTAGGTTAGTTCCTAGTTCAATGACCCAATTCTTGGTATATTTGAGAACTTTTAGTATGAACACATCACTATATAATTTAGAAGCATACAAGGGTTCCCATAATACTGATGGAATGGAAATAAACACACACAACTATTCATTATCTAGGAGAGAGAGGTCAACATATTGGGCTAGATTTAGATCATATTATAATAAGGTAAGTATAACCCCTAATAGTCATTACAAATGGTAATGATGCAAGTTATGTTATAGAGTACACCTAGTGGTTTATAAAGTCATGATGGGATATACTATTTCATGTTTTAATAGAGCTAACCACTGAAAGTATCAATGCACATTTCAATGTTTCCATCGGTAAACATGGGGATGAGGGGTAAGAAGGTAGATAACTTGATTCTCCTACTATAGGTTGAGGTATGTATATGTATTATATTTAAATGTTTAATAATTATATCATAATTTTCTATACCATTTTTTAATGTTCTAAAAATGTTGTGTTATGTAGGTGATTAATATTAGGTGATGATCATTTAGGAATATATTAATGTATTTACTCAACATATCCTTGATGATGTAGTATTTGGTAGGATACTAGAGAGTAGATGACATTCGAGGAGTACATGTTCTCTTTCTTGATCCTATTTCCCATGCCAAAACTACCTTTATTTATACTACATGTGAGAGATGAGTTTAGAGAGAGGATACAAAGATGAGGGATCAGATAGTTAGTCAATATATCTTCCAATAAATCTTATCATATACCTAGGTCAACCAATTTTTACTAAGTATGTGTGGCTCTAGGGTGAACACACAAAGGTAGTAGCAAAACATGATAAATTTCAAGATAGATTAACTACTTATGACAATCATGAGAGACATATTAATTATCAGTCACATTCAAAATGAGATGATAATGTTGGATATTAATATTATTTTGGTTCACTTAATCCTAAGTCTAGATAGGTGTGTGTAGGATCTTCTACTATGTGAATTTATAAATCATGTAATCTAGATTTTATGAGGTGTCACACCTATTTTTTACATTTATAGGTAATATTGGAGTTATATTTAAATGCAACTCACCCCAACACTTTTCACACACATCTCCATCACCCATAATGGGATTAGTTAAATTTGGCATAGATAATAAAGTTGTGTAAGTTACTCTTCTTTCCTTCTAGTTCTATTTATTGAACTCTCCTCTCTCCTTATACTAACTTTCTCTAGTCTATCTTGTGATTATTGTTTATGGATTAAGGCATTATTATTTTTCCTTCTCTTGTCTTATGTTAAAGATTTTAATTGGAGATTATTATTTTGTAAGCTTTCTAATATATGTGGTTTTTTTCTCCATTTGACAAATTTTCCACTGGACAAATATTATCTCTTGCATTTGTGGTTTGCTTGATATTAAGATAATATTGTTTCATTTATATTCACTATTTATATATTTTTCAAAATTAATTTATCGATCTTGGCATAAATAATAATATGGTAATGGAGAAGGACTTATTTACCATTGATATTTAAGTATGTGTAGGTACTTGGGTGGATAATCAAGATATTTTTTTAACACATATTTTTTTCAAGGACTAACACCCTTGGAAATTTTTTTGTGTCTTCCATTATTTATCGTAACCCTTTACTTAGTTTTTACTATTATTTTCATTAATATCAGTTATGAATCACATAAAGTTTAGTTTTTGGTGGGAAGAAGACAATATAAAAAAATCCATGTAGTTAAACTGGTTGTATCTTTGAGTTACGTTCTAATTTGTTTTGAATGTTTTTATGTTTTTTTAATTTTTAGTTTAAGAACATGTTATCAAAATTTTGATAAACTCTAGATCATGGTTTGAGATAGATTATTAAAATTGTGATTGTGTATTTTTTAAATATGATTAATCTCAACGTTTTTGAGTAGTTTTTAGCCAATATTTTTCTTTTGGGTCGTATTATGGTATTATGGTGCATTCATGGTTGATTGGCACTTTTATCCAAGTTATTAAATATATTTACCTTGGAATTTTTTAAGTGATTGTAGCATCTCATTTTTTATTGGTAGCATTTAGATAATTCATTATTCCTTCTTGCTTGATTCTTATCCAAACGTCTATGATATTCACTACTATTCTATTTTTTTTAGCCAAGCCTTTTGTTTCTCTCTTTGGCATCTTGGTTTCTACCATTCATCTCTCCTTTATTTCATCCATATTGGTCTAACATATTATTCACTTATAATCACCTCTTTTTATTTTTTCATTCTATAGTTGATACACATTTATTTCTTTACATATTTAGTGTTTTGTATGCATAGTCCTGCCTAAACTTTTTTTTAGTGTTTTCAATCAGGTATGTTGTTTATCATTGTGACTTTACTCCTTATTATCATCTAATTGTGACATCTTGCTATAAATTAATTTAACACATATAAATTTAATATTAACACTTTGGACATAACACCTTAATTATGCATTCAATTTGACTAAAAAACTAATAATTGTTTGATATTTAAAAAATCTTACAAACTATTTCATTTTTTCTTGTCTTTGGTATAACCAAAAATCCATGATATTTAATCATTCCCATATGGAAGAAGCATTTATTATAGAAAACATGTAAAGGTATTTTCTTTTTTCTATCTATGACATATAATGGTGTCATGATTTATGCTTATATAAAGAAACCAATTTTTTTTTATCATAAGTGCCATGATAGAACCTTTCAAATTCAAAAATAAGAAAAGGATATTCTTTTTTTCAATAAATTAGAATAATAAATAATCCACATGGATGAGAGTTTTTTGTATGAGGTAAAAAAGTGGGTTTTGGTAGGTTCCCAAAACCTTACATAGCCATGAGATAAAGTGTTAAAGTAGTTAACAATTCAAAACAAGAAATTAGCCTTTAATTAAAGGGAAAACAAAAGATTAATTAAGGATTAACAAGTCTTCATATAAAAACAAAAAAAAATGTTCAACAAGATTATCAGCTTCAAATATAAAAACTAACATAACTACCAAGCTACTCCAAGGAGTCCTCCAGTTCTTCATGTTTTATAAGGTTCTTCTTACGAGTTTTAGTGTTGGCCATGGTGGAGTGCGTAATATAGGATTGTGAAGATGATGATTAGTCTCTCTTTTACCTTCCTAGAATGATAGAAAATAATTCAATGATAAATAACATTCTAAGCCCAATTACTATGGTGATCAATGATAGAAAAAAAATCCATAAATGGAAGACAAAAACACCATTTACCTTCCTAGAATGACTCTATCCTACAATTGACATGAGAGAAGGCTTGTGTTAAATGATATTTGATGATGGTAATGCTTTATGGACAAAACCTCTTCTTTTTCACTTGGAAATTTGAAATTGGCTTGTGTTGGCTATGAAGCTTTTCAACAATAATTTTGCATTATTTGTTTTCACACAAAAGCTTGTTGAAGCATGGTCATGAAACTTGTATTTATATTTTTTCAACTAACTCTAACACATGTGTAGTTTAATTAGGGTTAATGTTAAGAGTCCAAATGAATTTAATGATGGATTTATTATTAAATTATGGAGTCATGGCTTAACTTTTATTTATGTTGATATTTTGTAATTCTTGACCTTGAGGCTGATGACATCATCATGACCTCATATTCCTTGATATTTTTTGAAAAATCATTTAAAACAATTATATTTTCATTAATTAAACATGGATTTTTAACCTAAGTATTTAATTTGATTAAATTAGTTAAGCGACTATGACTAGGCTTTTGGTCATTTCAAGAATTTAGTTTAAGTGCCCCACTTAATTGGTTGAAAACATCAATTTACTAAGTCTTAAGCTGATGGGAATGAATCTACAAGAGTTTATCATTGTGTATAGGGTATTACCTAAAATAGGGAATCCTTGATGCAATTATGGACATCTACATCCAATGTGTGAATGAAGTTGAGATGTTCAATGATTTCTAGGCTTAATTTGCATTGTTTACTAGAAATTAGCTTGAAGTTTTCTTAGACATGCAAGTGGTTGAAAAGAAGTGTCTAAATTCTTCCCATATTTGAGAGGGAATTACAAGAAATATGCATAGTAATGTCTTTTAAAATAATAAAAAGTCATTATGTTAAAAAGTTTAATGTTTTAGAAAGTGACATGTTGACAACCGTAGATTGTTAAGGGCAACAATCATAGGTTGATGACCCAGGTAGCAATTGATGGGCCATGGATGCCTAATTAATGGAATAGGAAAAAAATAATGTTATTGAATAGGCCCTTGAAAATAGAAAAATGACATGGTCTAGTGCTAATAAGGGTCTAAATACTGATTTTGCCCCAATGAGGCTGCCTCAATCATTGGTAGTGATTTTACCTATTAAGGTGGATTGATGAGCCCTAGATAAACCAAAACAACTCAATGACAACTAAAATTTTAAGCCTAAGTACTAGGGTGAAAAATGATAACAAAAAAAGTATATTTACAAATGAAAGACAAAACCACCATTTTCCTTCCTAGAATGACTCTATGTTATAATCAATGTGAGAGAAGGCTTGTGCTTGGTATTATGAACAAATGATCTTTGATGATGTTAATGATTTGTGGGTAGTACCTCATATTATTCACTTAAAAATTAGATTTTGGCTTGTTTTGTATATGGAGCTTTCTAAAAATAATTTGGCATTATTTTTTTACACACAAAATCTTATTTAAGAATGGTCATGACACTCGTATTTATAGTTTTTCAACTAACTCTAACTCATGTGTAGTTTAAATAGGGTTAAGGTTATAAGTCCATATGCATTTAATAATGCATTTAATTATGTATTTATGTAGGCATGGCTCAAAATTTCTATTTTTTATAGAATTTATGTTTATATTTTATAATTCTTGACTTTAAGGCTAATGACATCATCATGACCTCATATTCCTTGATATTTATTGAAAGATAATTTTTAAAAATTAGATATTCATTATTTCAACATGGATTTTTCACTTAAGTATATATTTTTATTTAATTAGCTAAGTTAATATGATTAGACTTTTGATCATTTCAAGAATTTGATTAAATACCCCATTTAATTGGTCAAAAATACCAATTCTCTAGGTCACAGTATGATTGGGGATGAATCCATGAGAGGTTATCATTACTTATAGGGTATTACCTTAAATAGGGAAGCCTTGATGTAATTTTATGCATTTACATCTAATGTGTGGATGAAGTTGGGATGTTCAATGATTTTTAGGATTAATTTGCATTATTTTCTAGAAATTAGTCTGAAGTCCGTTTAGACATAGAAGTGGTGAAAAGGGAGAGTCTACATTTTCCCCCTATTTAAGAGGGTGTTTCAAGACACAAAAATAAAAATAAAAATGTTATTATGTTAAAAATTTTAATGTTTTGAAAAGTGATGTGTTGATAACCATAGGCTATTACAAGCCAACAATCATAGTTTGATGCCATAAAGGGAGGTTGATGAGCCCTAGATGCCCCCTTAAGGGAGTGGATAGAAAATATTTTCATTGAACGAGCCCTTAAAAAGAGGAAAATTACATGTTCTAGTGATAACAAGAGTCGAAATAATGATTTTACCTTAACGAGGTAAATTAAATCATTGGCATAGTGATTTGCACTATTAAGGTAGATTTGAAATGTGATACAATAAATTTTTCCCCAATAGGATAGGTTATGATCAATGATTGGTCCAAATAATTTACCCTAGTATGGAAAATTGGCAAAGGGATCTCATTCAATGAATCTATAACACATAGTAATGATGAGATAGCACAAGAGAATAGTATAAATCTAGGGTACCTACTAGTATATAAATGCACATCCTAACTTGTAATTATTAATATTCATTGATGAGTTGGTTATTATGTGTTGGTTTTGTTTTGGTAGTGTGTGTCTGCTATGAACAAGAGGAAATATTGTTGGCTACATTGCTTGATATATCTTTTAGCTTGATATTTATTATAGCATGTGACATTATGAATCATAGCTATAAATAAACCATAATAATAATGTGTGTCATATGCATGGATAAATTTAATTTAAACAAAAATATAATTAACTTAGGTGTAAATATAATGGGATAAATTAAGTGTAGGAGTCAATACATATACTCACAACTCAAGTACAAGATATGACAAATCAAGACTTAAACTTAAACATAATGTAATAAACCTATGGTAACTAAGTAGAAGGGAAGTAGAAAAAACATAATATAAATTCAAAAATTTAACTCAAGCTTAAGTGAGAAGCAAGAATCAAGTGTAAACTAATTGTCCTTAGACACAAAACATTCCAAAAAACCAAACATAAAACACCTAATTAAAGGGTGATAAAAAAAATAACCTATGACACAATACAATAAACAAATTAATCTAAAGAAAATGCAATATACAAACTAATCTAAGCCAAATGTAAATAAATAAAATAAAATACATTGTTTGTGCATGCGTAAGAGAAGTGTTATGCTTGGTAAAAGGTTTCCCCTAGGCTATAGGAATGATAACATACGTATGATAGCACAATAAGGGGCAATAGAAGAATAAAGGAGGCGTGGTTGAGATGACTCCAAATGCCCTAATAAAATGGACACTACCTACATGGTCACATGGACACTAGGTCCAACATGGACTTCAGGGCAAATGTAGTTCTCCTAGGAATTGGGAATAAAATAAAATTGATGATAAGAAAATGATTGACTACAAAGGAAAATAGGAATGGGATCACAAAATGATAAGAATGTGGAATAAAAGGGGTTGTCACTCATAATTTTGAGAACCTCAAGTACATGAACTCATAAAAATGTGAGAGCATGGTTTAGGTTAAAATCCCACTAAAATACAAAAGGTGAGTGTTAACAAATGAAACAGGTTGGTAATTCATAGTGTCCACTATGTCTAAGGCTGAGAATAATAATGAGATTGAAAAATGAAGAGATAATTTAGATAACATGACTAAAAAAAAGGAAAGTGTTTTCAAGACAAATTTAAATTAAGGAATAGTAAATGAACTCAATCACCAAGACTATCTGAGATAACCTATGATGCTCTATGCATCCATGTGCTACCTACATATTCCATGCAGACCTTAGGCCAATGTAGTTATCCAAAAAATGGAAGTAAACATAATCAAGAAAATGGAAATGGTCATGATGTGACCCATGTAAAAGCTTCATTTATACCAGCTAACTAGGATATGCATGTTTTGAGTAGCATGGATATAATCCAAATGACCTAATGTTTGAGGCTTGTTTAGGATTTTTATGGCATGTTTCCATGTTTTTGGGGTTTTTAAACATCTCAACTTAATATAGGACTATGAGATAAAAAATGGGATAACTTTCAAAATGATGAGAGCATTAGCTTAGATTGCTCATAAAATGGTGAGAACATTAGAATAAGGGTGGCTAAACTGACCTACAAAAAAATTGAATGTTGCCTACAAAGTCCAAATGAACCTCAAGCCATTGTAGCTCACCCTAAAACAAAGAATATGACCAAGTAAAAACAAGTTTTTGAATAGGAAAATGGCACAAGTACAATGGTACAATAAGGTATAATGGTATAGAATTGACAAAAGTGAGGGATTTAGTTTCCAAGCCCACTATTATACTACTCAAAGAGATGGCCACTTCAAAAAATACATGTAATAGTCCCAAGTATAATTTTTTTTCTGAAATTTCATTTGAACCCAAACCACTGACGCTATCTAAAGTACTAATGAATTAGAACCAAGGTCAAAATAAGAATGGAAGATTAATACTTGAGGCAAATAGGAAAGGGATGGTGGGAAAGGTGTATGACATAGTATAAATAAAGACACCAAAATTGTTGTGTGTTAGGCACATGTTGTGGATAAGGTATATGTTGTGTATGAGGTAATTATTGTGTAGTATATATTTATTGGATGTTAGGAACTCTTTGTTGGTTAAAAACTTGTTGACTAGGCACTTATTATGAATTAGGCACTTGTTGTTGGATAGGCATTTGTTGTTGGCTTCGCATTTTTTTGTTGGCTAGGCACTTTTTATTGGCTGGCCATAAGACATTGCTAATTAGAAAGAGATTGAGGTGGCTTATTTACCACTTTTTGTGGTGGTATGTTGGTCTAAACCTGCTATGGTGGAGTGTTGGTTACCAACTATTATGGTGGGATGTTCAACTAAGGTTGATTACTCACTCCTTATTGTACATTTGAGGAAGTAGATGGTCATGGAAGGATAGTCACATGTTGTAAAATAGATGTACCTACCCCTTATTTTTATGATCTAGTTGATGTACTTGCAAGTGGCAGGGGGGGTCTATTGGGAATTCTTTGGTGGGGTGTTCTCTTGTTCATTGGAATTTACTTAGTGTGGATTAGGTAACACTTATGTGTTATCCACCACATTTTGAAAAGGGTATCCTAAAGACATAAATGATTGTTATTCATTTAGATGAATATTAAACATATATGTAAGTGGTGTGGTTTGAACCAACAAATCTTTATGTATATTGAAAGAGCCTATAAAACTAGTTTGTAGAGCACTTGATGAATCCAAATTTATAGCAGTGTGTTTAGAATGGTCTTGGCATTAAATTTTCTCAATAAGTTAATGTAGATTTGGTAAGCCTATTGCACTTATGCAAAATTATTAGTACTCTAAACTTTTCCCTTAGCAGATATAATAAGTTCTTGGTTAGGCATTGGTACAAGTGCCTGATTTTGACTAGTAGATGTATGATCAAATGTTTGGATGAGAGGCACATGACTAGGTGACATAATTAGGAAAGGTATACTTTCCTATGGGAAATATAAGGATAATTTTACACCTACTTCCACTACTCTAATAATAATCTCATCATTATTCTTTAAAATATGGTGATTAAAAAAGTATGGATCGTGACTAACACTAGACAACATGTTCACATAATATGGTTGTTGTTTTTAAACCATTTAAGTACTATGTGACATGTTGGTAGGGTATTGTGCAAATGGGTCTTGTTCTTGTCTTGGATAAGGAGGTGTATTTGTAAGTGATGTAGAAAAAATAGGCCAACCTTCTGAAGGCCATAAATTTTGATCTGTAGCTACATTTGATCTCTTCTACATGCCAAAATGATCACCTCAAAAAATTTATCGATGTCATAGATATTTTTTTATCTTCTCAGAGATTTTTTAGATATTTTTAAGGCCATACGTGATCATCTAAGGGTCCAAAATTACAATTTAATTAATTTTTTGAGGATTTCCTATTTTTAGAAATTATATATTTTTAGGACCGAACATCAACTTAAATTGAATTTCATCTGATAGGATAATTTTAGCATTTAGGATATTTCAAGAGATTTTTAGAGTTTTGCATGCTTGCAAGTGAAACTTACTATAAATAGCAACTGCTAAAAATAAAAGTTTTTTTTAGGTTTTAGTTTTTTTGAATTTTTGCATGTCAACTCTAAATTATAAGTTGAAGCTTATTTAAGCATGGTTTAGGTTTGTAATTATTTCAATTCATTCAATACAAATCACTACAAGTTATTATTCAGAATCTTGGCCTATTGGTAATTTTATTTATCTTGATGGTTTTTAGTTTCATTATTTGGTATCAAAGCATTAGCAAAAAGTTACAAGAAAATAATGAGAAATATAAAGCATTAATAAATATCAGAAGAAGATCCAAAGTATTTTAAGGAGAGTTGGTAATGTTTTACTTGAGGAAATAAATATTTCCAAAAGGCACATACAAAAAGTTAAAGTACAAGAAAATTGGACCATGAAGAATTGTGAAGAAAATAAATGACAATGCTTATGAGGTGAGTTTACCACAGAGTTTTAATATATCTCCAGTATTTAATATTTTAGATTTATATGAATTTCATGGAGATTATGATGAAAGTGACAAATATGAATAAGTAAATTGGTAGTGGAAGGTTCAAAGAAGAAGGAAAGATAGTGTAGGTTTTGGATATGAAGACAACGAGCACAAGGTAAGGGAATTATAACAGGTGTTTGGTGTAGTGGGAAGGATTGTAGTAAGAAAAAAAACTTGGATTATGTAATTGGAGCTGAATAATATTGATAAAGAAAAATGGCAGCAGTATAATCAGGCCAACTCACAAGAGCTGAGTTGTTTTCAACTAGAGAAGAATTATATAGAAAAATAAGCCAACCTTCTGAAGGCCATAAATTTTGACCCATAGCTCCATTTAAGCTCTTCCATGTACCAAAATATTTGTATCAAAATTTCATTCTATCATAAGGATTTATACCTACATAAGTATGGTTTTAATATTTTTTGGAGGCCATACGTGATCATCTGATGGTCCAAAATTATAATTTAATTAACTTTTTTAGAATTTCCTATTTTTAGAAATTATATATTTTTAGGACTGGATGTCAACTTCAGTTTAATTTAGTATAATAGGATAATTATATAATTTATGATATTTAGAGTTGCACGTGCTTGTATGCGAAACTTAATATAAATAGAATTTACTAAAAATAGACATTATTTTTAGATTTTAGTTTTTTCAGGTTTTTGCATGTCAACTCTAAATTTTGAGTTGAGAATTATTTAAGGATGGTTTGGGTTTATAATTACTTCAAGTCATTCAATAAAAATCAATACAAGTTATTATTTAGAATCTTGGTCTATTAGTAATTTTATTTGTCTTGATAGCTTTTAGTTTCATTATTTGGTATCAAAGCATTAGAAAAAATTTACAAGAAAGTAATGAGAAATATAAAGTATTAGAAAATGTCAAAATAATATCTAAGGTATTTGAATAAGGAGATTTGGTAATTGTTTACTTAAGGAAATGAATATTTCTAAAAGGCATGTACAACAATTTGAAGTACAAGAAAATTAGACTCTACAAAATTGTGAACAAAATCAATGACGATGCTTATGAGGTGTGTTTACCATTTTTTTTCATATATCTATATTATATAATGTTTCATATTCATATGAATTCCATGGATAATATGGTGAAGGTGATGAAGATGAAGAAGTAAATTGGCAACAATAGGTTCCAAAGAAGGAAAAGATAGTGCAAGTTTTGGATATGAAGACAACGAGCACAAGGCAAGGGAATTATAATAGGTATCTGGTGTAGTAGGAAGGATTACAATAAGAATACAACACTTGGATTACAAAATGGGAGATGAAAAATATTAATAAATAAAAAAGTCATTAGTATAATCAGGCCAACTTGCAAGAGCTGAGTTGTTTTCAACTAGAGGAGAATGATGCTGAAAAAATAGGTCAACCTTTTGAAGGCCATAACTTTTGACCCATAGCTCTATTTGAGATCTTATACACACCAAATGACCATATCAAAATATTTGTTGCTTTCATAAGGATTTATACCTACTTAGGGATGATTTTTTGATATTTTTTAGAGGCCATACCTGATCATCTAAGGGTCCAAAATTGCAATTTAATTATTTTTTTGGGAATTTCCTATTTTTAAAAATTATATATTTTAGGAACGAACGCCAAATTAAATTTATTTTTATTTGATAGGATAATTTTAACATTTAGGATATTTTGAGATTTTTTAGAGTTACACGTGCTTGCATGTGAAACTTGCTATAAATACAAACTGCTAAAAATAGACATTTTTTTTTAGATTTTAGTTGTTTCAAAATTTTGCATGTCAACTCTAAATTCTATGTTGAGGATTATTTAAACATAGCTTGGGTTTGTAATTATTTCAAGTCATTCAATATGAATCAATACAAGTTATTTTTAAAAATCTTAGCCTATTGATAATTTTATTTCTCTTGATAGTTTTTTGTTTCATTAGCAAGGTATTATTGGAATTGGTCTTACCCCTACCCTATATCAGGGGACACATACATGGGATACCAATCCATCTCATATGTTACATTATCACCATAAGACTCATATTCAAAGATGTCACTTGTAATAATGTTCTGATAATCTAGATTAGACATAGTTCTTCTACAAGTAAATTGATGCATGATTAATTACATGTTGCTTGGCTTTGAGAATGGTTTAAACTATTATTTTAAACTATTTGGAACATGGATTTGAAAATGTCTAATGTTTCAAACTATCAACCAAAACTTGGTCGAAATTTATCATTAAAAACAATCTAGGTCTTTGGAACAAATGGTTGAAAAAGGAAAACTTAGATTTCATTTTTGAAAAATATCTAAACAAAATCGAATCTTGAAATGAAAACTTTGAACTTGGTCTAGGCACATAATATTTTGAAACTCAATAGAAAACAACCTAGGGATTGGTCTAGCCACATTAAAATTTGAAACTAAAATGAAAACAAACTATGTATAGGTAAATGAAATTGGTTTTGGCATGGAAATTTTAACTAGGTCTTGGAAACAAAATTGGTCTAGGAGAATGAAATCGGAAACAAATTAGGTCTAGGAAAGAAAACATGGTTTTGGCACGTGAAAATTATAACTAGGTCTTGGAAATAAACTTGGTTCAGGTAAGTGAAATTTTAAAAAAATCTAGGTCTTGGAAAATTGAAATTTGTCTTGGCATAGAAATGAAACTACTCTTATCTAAGGATCTTGACTTGAAACATAAAGTCACAGTTGGTCTAATTTAAACTTAGAAACAAGGAAAATCATGGCCTTGGTCTTAAAAAGAACTCATAATTATAAAATAGATAGTGTGAAACTTGGTCTAATCAATGATCTTAAACCAAACTTAAAATCAATCCATGCTACACAATCTTAAAACAAAAAGGTGAACAACTCAAGCCCAAGTTATAGGCAAGACTCAAGCATAAACCAATTATCTTTAGATCTAAAATTTGAAAGATGGATTTCAAAACTTTCTTGAGAGTCTTGTATTTTAAATGAGAAATTTTCTAGGATAAAATGAGTGGCATAACATCATTTTTTAAAAATTAAGGCGTAAATTATTTTGCAAGTCTTTAGAATAAGGTAGATAGTTTCACCAAGTTTGGGTAACCTAACACTTATTAGTGTGAATGTGCATGTATCAAGTGTTTTGGTATCCAACTTGTTTGTTTTTATGAACCATTTTGGACTTAATTATATAAAATAAGAAGCACACAAGCATACATCATATATTAATAACTGACACAAGGTTTGCACAGTATTGAAAAAATTACCATTGATATACCAGTTCTTGAGAGGAATTAAGTGTTAATCTTATAAATAATAATGCATGAAGGTAGAGTTTTTACCCCCCATATATATCTCAAGAACTTGTATGTGGCATGAAAATTAGATCACAAAATCAACTCCGCATTGGTAGGATATTCCATAGCAAGTGGGGTCAATTAATCTATTTTTTTGATTTGGCTTTCTAGATGGTCCACAAGTGACAAAAAAAACTTTGGTACAATAAAATATTCATCAAGTGGATGATAAAACATATATATTGTGTTATGACATTGTTTTAATCTATAAAAACCACTTCATCCATCAATTAATCAATAGAGTGTGATGTCTAGACTAGTGCATGCTCTAAGACCCTATTCAAGTAGTTAGGTTAACCATTCAACTACTGTCCCATCAAATAGTATTCTCAATTTATATACTCCATAAAATAAGTGGGCTTGGTATAATTATTATAGATGAAACCCTAGGTCAATGCACCCCCAAATAACTTGCAAGGAAGAGATGAACACCTGTTCATGAAGCCAAAAAACATAAAATGGAAGAAAGTCGATTGTGAGTCACCCACATTCAATAAAATGAGGGGAGAGAATACACAAATTTAACTCTAGGATACAATGAAAAAATAAATTATCCACATTTTTGATTCACCCTAAATATGGGAGAGCATATGCATGACTTTGCTAAATAATGTTAAAAATGAAAATTTGAAAGCAATTTATTTTTAAACACCAAAATAAAAATGTGTGAAGGCCTTGAAAAAAATATTTGAAATAAAAAATAATAAATTTTTAAATATTTTAAACACTAAATGTAAGTGTTAATAATGTTTTAAGCACCAAATTTTAAATGTGATGGAGTGATTTTGGGATGCAAGTTGGTTTCTCCTCACTTGAGAAAACGTATAAACACTTATTATGAATTTTATTGGGCCAAGATAGTGAAGACAACCTACAAAATTATTTCAAAAAACATAAAAAACTTGCTCTCTAGAATGATTTCATAGTTACACAGTAAAGGTAAACTAAAAATTATTAGGTTAATAGAAAGAAAAAAATAGTAGAAAAATTGAGAACTCACTATAACAATTTCATAATTATTTTGGCTTATTCTACAACTCTATCTGGTGATTTAAAAATTCATCACGATGATTTATCAACTCTTATTTCCAATTTTAATGCTCAAGTGGATGATTTTGCTACTACATTTTTGTAATTCTAGTCTACAATTTTACATTTTTGGTCAAGGATTTTGTAATTTTGAAACTAAAAAGGGCAAACATATAAATAGAAAGGATGATTTCACAATTCTCTTACATAATTTCACTATTATGTGTTCTAAATTTATGACTAGGAAAAAACCCAAAAAAATAATAAAAACTAAAGAATGATTTCACTAAAAAGTGATTCAAATTTATGATAGAAAAGGTGAAGTATGAATTAGTGGTTCTATTATACAATTTCATAGTTTAATGTTCTGAATTCATAATTATGATAAAAATACTAGAAAATAATGTAAACCTGTGGAACAGATTCATAAATACCCTTGATCATTTCATAAAATAATGCTCTGAATTCATAGTTTTGTAGCTTAAGGCTAAAAAAAAGATAATTTTACACTTTTATAGGGTGATTTCATAGTTTCCAACAATAATTTAACTAATGTTGCTTTCAGATTTACTGATATGTAGTGGCCAAATTCATAATTCCAAAGTCAATCATAAAGCATGGAAAAGTTAGGTAAAAAATATAAAACTAAGGTCATGGCTACAAAGTAATCCTAAGATGAATGTGGGGTGCATGGTCCTAATAGACATGCCAATATATAACATAGGATTATGAAGAGAATGGTTAGTCTCTTTTGTTAGTAGTTAAACCAAAACAACTCACTGACAACTAACATTCTAAGCCTAAGTACTAGGGTTAGTAATGATAACAAAATTAAAAAAAATACAAATGGAAGGCAAAAACACCATTTACCTTCCTATAATGATGCTATCTTACAATCATTGTGAGAGAAGGCTTGTGTTTAGTATTATGAACAAATAATTTTTGACAATTCTAATTCTTTATGGGAAACACCTTCTCTTTTCCACTTGGAAATTTACTCTTAGATTGTGTTGGCTATGAAGTTTTCTAGCAATAATTTGTCATTATTTGTTTGCACACAAAATCTTGTTGAAAAATGGTCATAGAACTTGTATTTATAGTTTTTCAACTAACTCTAACCCATGTGTAGTTTAACTAGGGTTAAAGTTGGGATTCCAAATTCATTTAATGATGGATTTAATTATGTAATTATGGATCCATGGATCAACATTTTTTATTTTTATGGCACTTATATATATATTTTGTAATTCTTGACTTTGAGGCTGATGACATCATCATGACCTCATATTCATTAGTATTTGTTGAAAAATTATTTTCGAAAATTATATAATCATTAATTCAACATGGATTATTCACTTAAAATTTTAATTTTATTTAATTAGCTAAGTGAATCTAATTAGGATTTTGGTCATTTCAATAATTTGATTAAGTGCCCTGCTCAATTGGTCAAAAACATTAGTTGTTAGGTTTCAAGTTGACTGGGGATGAATCCATGAGAGGTTTTAATTGTGTATAGGGTATTGCCCAAAATAAGTAAGCCTTGATGAAAATTTAGGCATTTACATCCAATAAGCGGATGAAATTAGGATGTTCAATGATTTCTAGGCTTAATTTACATCATTTGCTAGAAATTGATTTGTAGTTTATTTAGACATGGAAGTGGTAAAAAAAGAGTTTCTATTGAGTTCATACTTTTGGTATCATTAATTTTATCCACTATAAACTTAATTCTTCCCATTGTCCTTTTTCACAGTCCTTCACTACTATCCTCCTCTTCCCTTCTACTTGTTTTCTTCTATTGATTCTTACTACTGACTTGATACTTCTTTTTGCCCTTATTTTTTCCTTTATATAATTAGTTACATGTCCTTATTATAATTATCCTCTTTCTCATTCCTAATTCTCTCTTCAATAAATGGATTCAATATATTTGTGGGATTCCACTTAACATACTCTTTTTTACCTTTTTGAAAAATCTAAATTTGTTGCACCTCCTCCTCAATACTCTTGGCTTCTATTCTAAGGTCTTTCAATATATAAAAATGCTTATTTATTTTATCCTCCAACTTGTCCAATTTCAGAATAAATGAACCCATATTATTGTTATTAACAATAATAGGGGTGTCCCTTTCTTTCTAGGTAAATATTCCCTTCCCTTTCATGGTAGTTTTGGCCATAGAGGGCCTTTCCTTGCCCTTATGGATGAAATTTTGAATAAATATTTTTAAGTTTTTAATGTTTTTTTGTCACATTCATCTCAATATTCATAAGTCTTTTATTTATTTAACAAAAAATTTATATTGCATTTTTTTATGCTTGAAAGATAAAATTTGTCTTGCATTGTCTTTGTCAATATAACATTTTGTGAGATCTTCAAGTAGCATCTTCATTATAAGAAGTTTGATATAAAAAAATTAAATAACCTTTATATTAATCTTTTTAGTGTTATCAAATGGATTTAAAACTCACATTGTTTTTAGCATTTAAAAATGTTACTAATAAAATTGCTTCAAAGGATCATGAAATTTATACTCTTAAGTGTCAAATTCCATGTCATAATATGACTATTAATGCTTTATAGTACTCTTCTAATGAGAAATTTACAAATATAAAAAAATAATTTAGTTAAAACCTAGAGATTATGCATTATGTTGTTGATGCACTTAATGAAAAAATTACTTATTTTGACTTTAAAAATTTCTCTCATGTTGATGGTAAATATGTTTATAGTAAATCTTGAACTCCTTTGCATCCAACATTTTCTAACCCTGAATTGCACATTATACACTTCATGGGTTATTCAGGCATGGGTCTTGACAAAAATAAAAATGACATTATGGAGACTATTTTATTTAAAACTAATGAAACTAATGTAGGTATCATTTCTAATGCTTCTCAAAGTAAATTAAAGTCATATTATCTACCTCACCAGCGTAATTTTCAAAAATGTTCTCCTCAATATCATAAAAATTTCTTTTGATTATAATATTTCTTGTGCTCATTTAGTTAAAAATGGTAAAATTTATAAGAATTATGGTAAACAAGGGCATAATATCTTGAAATGTTGAAAATTTCATCCATGTAAATATTTTGGTAAATCAACTCATGACACTATGCACTGTTGGAAAACCACTTAATCACCTATTTATAATGTTTAAATGACTTGCATCTTGAAACTTGTGGTATATTCTTGAGACTTTAATGTGTATTATTATGATAATTATTAAATTTCTTCATGTATAATTTGTTTTCGAAAAAGAAACACATCTTATTTGTTTATATTTTGATAAGCTTCAAAACCTTTTATGTATTCCTTGATTTTATGTAAGTTGTAAAAGAAATATGATTTGATTGGAGTTTCATTTATTTTGTCTAACTTATTTTTCATTAAGGATTTCAAATTTTGTTATGGAAGTTGTCTTTTGCTCCATTTTATTTTATTAGATATGATGTTATTACATTTATTTTATATAGATCATATTTTATGGCATATTGTTTACTTAACATGAACATTGGTGTTAGATTCTATGTTTTGAAAGTATAGTGGATCACTTATTATCATATCCTTCTTATTAGTCTTGTTCTGATATGGATTGACCTTTGTGTCTAAAGAGTTTTTTTGGATATTGTTGATGACCATACTTTTGCAAATTTACTAGCAACACATTCTCTTATTCTTTCTTCTCTAAAAATCATTGTAATTCCTCTCAAATGAAGTTTCGCTTAAGGAAGAATATTATGTAATGTCAAATACTTGCATTGTTTGTAAAATATATTCTTTAATTTTTTAACCCCAAATTAATAGTAAGGGGGAGTGCTTGAGATTAATCTATTTAGGTTAACTTAACTCTAAGTTTAGATAGGTGTGTGCTAGATTTTCTATAATTTGGATTTTATGAGGTGTCACACCTCTTTTTTACTTTTATAGGGAATCTTGAAATTACATTCACATATAACTCCCTACCAAACTTGTCACACACATCCTCCTCACCAATAATTAGATTATGTAAATTTGGTGCACATTATAAGGTTTATAGATCTATTTATTATACTCAATTATCTAGTCTATCTTGAGATTTATTATTGATGTATTGAGCAATTATTATTTTTTCCTTCTCTTACCTTAAATTAAAGATTGTATTTAAATATCTTATTGTGAAATCCTTCTAATAGATGTGGGGTTTTTCTCCATTCAATGGTTTCTCCATTTGACAAATTATGTCTCTCATATTTATGGTTTTCTTGATATTAATGTAAATTTTTTTTTATATTAACTATTTTTTATTTTTTTCAATGTTAATCTATCAACATTAGCATAAATCCTAATAGATAATGAGTCTTTTTCTTCATAGTGCTACAATACTTAGGGATAGAAATGATGATAGGGATATATAGGGTGAGAAGTAGCATGTGAATTGACGAGTGATGTACTTGATATTTAAAACATTTATTTCATCTTATATATATGATATTTGACTATGGTATATGTGTATCCTATAATGGATTTACAATATTTTATTATGTCTTATTTATCATTTATGTTTTTAATGAGCATTGTGAACTTTAAAATTTTAATGATAGCGTGTATAAATGTGATGCATAAATGACATAACATTGAAGAACAACATATTCATATAAGTATAAATAACAAATGTTTTCATCACCATCATAAAAATAAATTGGTATAAAATCATTTGACCAACCACTTGGATATAATAATTCAACATTGTGAAGACCTTCATGAGTAAATGAATTTTGTTGATGTACATTTGGAGCTAAAATCTTATGAACACTTACTCTTTAATTATATATTTTTGGTAACCTAGTCAAGATACTACATGTATTTATATTGGATCAATGATAATAGATAAAGGAAAATTATTTATTTTCTCTTTACGTGGAGTACTCACTAGTTAGTTAATTCATTGATTTGTAATATTTTTACTTTGCTTTGGTATCCATACTTTTGTGTCTTAAGATGTAATTATACTCTTAGTAGGAGTATTATTTTGAAATGTTATATCTCTATTATATGTAATCAAACCTCCTTAAAAATCAAATGAAATAGTCATTTGTTATTACGATCTAAGTTTTATTCCATTTCCTTGACCATGATTTTCGAAGTAATACATTGCTTTGTATGATGGTAGGCTTAACAAAAACATAATGTATCCAAAATGTTAGGCCCAAAAGACACAAGTATAGTAATATCACCCATTGATTCCTCATAGTTGATCATATGCTATAACTCACACTCATTGTATCTTAGATCCTTAATTAAAACAAATTTTACATGCATTAAATTATACTTTGTAATAAACAATAATAAATTTTCTATTTTCACCTTATAAAAGAGCTTGAATGACCATTAGTTAATTTTTAGGAATGTCTTGGGATACACCAACCTTCTTAGATTATGAGATAGAATAAGATATTTTTCTATGTTTACCTTTATGAAAACCCAGCTAACCATTATTTCCCTTTTAGGAACTTCATGGGATACATTGGAATTCATAGATTGTCAACTAGAAGAAGATAGAGAAGTCAACCTTGTGGGAGTGTTTCTAGGTTTTGAAATGTAATAAAACCCATATCCATTACTTGTTCAATTCTATTTTTCAATGCATAATTTTTTTAACTCTATGCCCATTGATTCAATGATAATTATAAATTAATCTTCCCCCCATTCATGTTAAATTATGTGTAAGGTTTTTTCAACTACAAGGTAATGTTTTCAACTTATTATTAAGGAGTTGTTGTAAAGTAGGACTTTATTTATCCTTGAAGTAATCAAATCGAATAGTTAGATTTCCAATCAAAGAATTTGAATTCACAAGAGTTTCCATTTTATAAATTATATTTTTTGGATATTCCTTCCTATTAGTTACCTTAATTAGAGGTTCCTTATTAGGTGAAGATTTAGTTTTAAGGCTTGAAGTTGTTGACATTTGGGAACTAGTAGAACCAAAGGCACAATTATGTGTTTGTACATGATCACACCCATGAGTGAAGAGATCCATCAAAAGTCACTCAAAATAAGGATAAGGATTGAAAAGTTCTATTTTGTTATGTTGGTACATTAAATGGTGTAATTTATTTTTTAATCTGAAAATGTAACCCTCTATAATCTCATTAGTACATTATAGGTTTCCTTAGTATAATATTATCAATAAATTTAGCATTATATAACCTAGATTTTAAATTTAAAGTAGCAACTTAATTTTGAATCTTACACATTGCATGCATTATGGAAAAATATGGATAGTAGGCATGTTTATGGTCTTGAAAGATTAATTCATAGGTTTAATCCCTCCATCAATCTTAAACACATGTACCAAAGATTCATTACAAATAATCTTATCATTATATTGTTTATAAATTTTATCACATTCCATATCAATATAATAATTGTTAGAATTATCCTTTATTTACGATAATTTATTTTATCCTAAGTTTCTTTTTCATGTGTGAGGAATTTATATTTATGTGAATTATTAATTCAAATAAATATGGATTATGTGAGGTGTCACTCCTTTTTGCTCCCTTAGGATTTGGGAGTTGCTTGATTAACTCATTTCCCCATATGGCACATACCTCCCTTCTCTTTGTAAGGTACTAAGACACAAGTGGAACATACTTAGAGGGCTTGTATGGTCATAATGAGATTCTATGTAACTCCCATTTTCCTTCTCTAGATCTATAAAAGAGCCCTTCCTCTCCTTTTTTCCTCACTAATTTGTTATTTTTGAGAATAATGGAGTTTTATTCCTATTTAATAAACATGTATGAATAGGAGAAATTAGTAAATAATATTCCTAATTAAAGCTATTGATTTATGAAATTAAATTAAAATTAGACCTTTTCTAAAAATAGAAGCGAGAGAAAGAAAATCAAACTTAGCTTATTATAGATTGTTCTAACTAAGATAGGGTCTAGAAATTTATATGCAAGATTGGGACACTGTCATAAATAGGATCCTAGACTTCATTTTCTGATTGGATAGGAGTGTCAAAATTGGACACCCTAGTCTTCAACACTATAGTCCTTCTCTGATACTATTATCCTAAGGATTTAAGCTTTCCACATTTTGTTTCCCTGCTCAATATGAGCATGTGTGCCAATTTTTAGGTCTTTGATGTCAATAGAGTTAATTGTAGAGTTGATTCTTCATGTAATTTTATCATCTATACAATTGAATAAAACTTTTGAAAATGGGGAAAAGGGGTTAGTATGTGTAATATGCACTAGACGTGCTTCACACCCATGTATGGGTATGTTGCCTACATATCAATACTCTAAAGAGAGATCAAGCCATATTTAGTTCTCCCTTTTAGAGTACTTGGTGCAATAGTAAATAAAATGCAAGAAATGCTAAAATTGGGTATGCTTGAGATGACTTGGGACTGGTGTAAGGACTTGAATTGGATTGAAATTTTATAGGCTAGCTGTCTGTAGATAATAGGGAAGATTTATTAAGTGGTCTTGCTTGTATTATTACTTACTTGAATGATATTTTCCAACCCTTTCCACATGATCTTTGAAAGGAATTTTATATGGATCTATTGGTCATGGGTTAAATGAATTTGTGTTAGGCTAACATGATTGAAGATAAGGATCCAAAAGGAAATGATCATTGGGGCCTAAGATGCACTTGGATAATAGTGATAAAAGATGGACACCCTAGGGTCTGACACTAGTTTCCAACTTGGGTGTTATTTTCCTGAGCTAACAGGGCTTGAGGAGATGGATTGGTCATTAAAAGAGGGTCTTGGCTTAACTAGGATCAAGTCTAGAAGGCCATAGATGATTAGGAATCAGTGAAAGTAAACCTAAAAGGGTCATGAGAGCAAGGAAGAGGGACATATGGATTGGATGTCATTATCCATGCTCAAGTTACCAATTTTTACATTTTATATAACTACATTTACCCCCCCCCCTTTATTCTAGTGATGCAACAAAGTGAAATACTAGGCTAAAGGAAAATAGAAAGTGTACCTGAACTTACCTACAAAATTGAAACCCATGAATCTTTTGTGATGCTAAGTACTACTGGATAGTGCATCGAGAGCACATTGAGTAAGTGTGAATCTATGAAAGGAAAATAAAGAGTAAATTAGTTCTTATTATATGTAATATAAAATGAGAATGTAAAAAGGTAGATAAGAGAGAGGAAGATAAAGGAATGAATTCACCTCACTAGATACACAAACCAATACAAAACTTGTTGTCAGACTGAGTAAAAATGAATGTGTTGGGTATGTGTGGAATGATGTTGTACCAAAAGTTATATTGTGAATGGAGCTAAGTGCTTAATTCCCAAAAAAGTGGCTAAAGAATGCAAAGGCTAGCCCTTTGGCTCCATCATCACCTACTAAATAAATATATATGACCTTACATGTGTTAATATATGTTTAGACTATGTGTCCAATCCCTTTGAATAGGTGGCTTAAGAATACAAAGGTTGGCCCTTTGGCTCTATAGTTTCCCCATGAAGTGAAGCTAAATGATCATGCATGTGCTAATTGATGTCTGGATTGTGTGTCCAATCCCTTTGAATAGGTGGTTTAAGAATACAAAGGCTATCCCTTTAGATCCACCATTGCCTACTAAGCGAGTCTAGATGATTATACATGTTTTAATCAATATTTGGACTATGTGTCTAATCCCTTTAAATACTTGGATCAAGGATACAAAAGCTGGCCCTTTGGCTCTATCATTACCTCATGAAGTGAAGCTATGAACTAATACAGATATGAAGAAGTATTTCATATGAAATGGATTTTGAATCCCATAAATGCTTTGTAAATCTAATAATGTGGAATGGATAGTTAAATGTGTGCTAGAAACTAGGTCAATGTTGGCCAACTCAAAAAAGATGGAGATTAGGCTTGTATGAAAGCCACTCCAAAACTAAAAAATTAGCTTATGTGGAAGCTACTTGGGAACTCAAGTACTCAATAAAATGGAGGTTAAGCTTCTATCAAAGCCACTCTAAAATGATACCAACCACCTAAAAATATAATAAGGCATGTAACTATTAAGAATTTTTGGGTAATACTAAAAACTGAAAGAAAAGAAGCAAAAGTGTTGCGCAATCTTCCCCCAATCACTGGTGTCTAAAACATGGATTTTTATTTGGAAGTTATACCAATTTCCATATCTAAAACTATAAGTGAGAACTAATCATGCCATGCATGATGCCCCCTATGTCTATATTTTCTAAAAAACTATACTAAAAACTATTGATCTAAATTGGTCTGATTGTGAAAAATTGTAGCTAAACCTACCTTTTTGCCTACTTCTATAAAACCTATTTTTTCTATTTTTTGGATAGGAGCACTGAAAATGGACCCCCTAGTGTTTGGTGCTATGGTCCAGCTTTGATGATATTATGTTGGGCTAAATTTGATCACTATTTTAGAATATTGACTATCTGCCTGGTATGTTTTGAGTGGTTTGATGACTAGTTACTATTATAGTTGTTTTCAAATTAGATTTTTCAACCAATAGGAACTTTGAGATTTAAATCAAAAACCTTGTTTATTGCCCCCTCTTTTGAGGGTAGGAATAGGTACCCTAAAATGATTGTCCTTAGAATAAGAAGCCTTGCATCTTGTGTTAAGCTCAAAATATACATGATATAGAAATGATAATCAACAGTATATCTCAAGATATATCATGGTTTGATTTGAGAAATTGTTATATCAATATGGGTATGCCTAGATAGATGTAATAATGTAATAGTATGTGTAATGTATTGAACTATAACTAAAAGTGTTAGTTGTCAATTTGTTGATCATTAGTTAGAGGGATGAAGTATGATGTCCATCATGGCATATAAGAGAACAAGAAAATGCATGATATGGATCATGTCATTGCAATAATTGAGAAGTAATCAAAAAATAAGTACAGAAATCAAGAAGCATACAAGGATGACCAAGGGGCCACACAAATAAGGGACATGGACACATGTCACTCAAATTGGAAAGTAAGCATACAAGGCATGTTCAAATGTTATATACACATATAAGTGAAACAAGTAATGTTGGCACAAGGGACATAGGATCATACAAGAGTACAAGTAAAGGATATTGGTAAATGCCCTAAGGCATACACATGAATAAAAGCAAAGGACATTGGTAAATTTCCTAAGGCACATATAGGAGACAAGTAGGAACTGAAAATACAATCCAAAAAGCTACACTAAGCAATAAGATAAAGTATGTAATAAATAGAAAAATAGAATCACATATAAATAATAAAAGAAAGAGTGAAAGTATGCAAGACATGTTTAGTACAAGACTAGGTATATGCTAAGAGATACAAAAGTGCTAGATGTTAGTGAAAGGTTGATATAGTAATCTATGCAATCTAGTAATTAATGTATATCAACATGATAACTTGGAGTTTGTCATGTAGGAATGACATAACCTAGATGGTGAAGTCATGTAGAAGATACCCCCAAGGGGAAGATATATCTATTTGTGTCTCAAATTTAGAATTAGGATGTCCCCTTAATGGGTAGAGTGAAGCAATAAAGTAGTTGGATGTCATTGCACACACTCAAAAAAGATCAAGTGAAGCATGGTAATGTAGATAAAGTGACATATAATATCATGGGATAACAAATGTAAGTCCTATAAAGATATTAGAAATATGAAACATGGATGATGCATACAATTGAAATGTTTTTAGTGTTTTGACATTTTTTTTTTTTTTTGGATTTTGAAATGTTATAATGTTTTTATATTTTAAATTTTTAAAACTATGTATAATCAAGTAGAAGAGATTATGTACAAGAAAATTAGGAAAGAGATGATACTAATCAATGAATCTCATGTGAGACTCCCTATCATGATGTCTTATATCAAGGAGTGAAATTGTGCATGATCATGAAACCTGATGGAAATGTTGAGACTATAGCTCTAAAAGCTATATATGTTGTAAATGTTCTAAAATATCTAAAGTATAAACCAACTATGGGGTCTCTTTGTAACTCTAAGAAGTGGATAAAACTATAGGGATATTAGGGACCCATCTATAATTAGGAGAAGATCTCTAAACATGTACTCTATGTGTAGGTGCATGAGATCTCAATGAAACTAATCTAGGTGTGAATAATGTAGTTAGAAGTTGTCTAGAATATTGAAGATATGGAGGTGTATGAACCCTATGCACTGGTGATGAATGCCTCAACTGTGTCTAAATATGAAGTAGAATAGGAACTAAAACTAGAGGAAAAGATGAAACTGGTGGCAAAAATGAAACTGGTGGAAAAACTAAAACTGGTGGAAAAATTGAAACCAATGACTACAAACTGGTAGATGGATCTGAAGTGGGGAGTGGTAACTCATATGAAACTCCACTGACTATAATAACCTAGTTAGTGTGAATGAATTTCACACATATATAAACTATAGAAGGTACTACTCTGAGTTTTTGAATCCATTGTCGACCAAGTAACATATCAAAAACTCCTACATTGGGAACTATAGTGAATGGTGTGGCCATATGTATACGACCAACCTATAGTGGAATTGATATCTCAGCCTATGAACTCTATATATGCCCACTAAAACCATTGATAATTATGTTTGTCAGAGTGATATACTACTTTGAAAAACCCAAATGATGTAGTAGTGTCAAGGTCCATATGTTAAGACTAGAATCATTGTCAATAAGCACATTGTGAATAGGATGATTATGAATGTGAGCTCTAATAAAGAATGCACGATAATATGAGTCATCCTCAATGATCTTATACTCTAAGAAGAAGATAAAATTTCTAGATGGAACTTTTGAATTATATACATTGATCATGTTTCTCAAGGGATGTAACTCAATTGAAGGTGACCTATATGTATCTGGTGGTAGATGTGCATGGTATGAATGATAAACCCCTAATGTGTCCCCTATATCCTATTTTGAATGTTGTGGAAATAGATTTTAGAAGATTTTTAATGATTTATCCTATGTGTTCTTTGCTGGTGGAGGCTCAATTGAAGTGCCAAGATCAATAGCATTTGAATCTATTAGGTCATATATCTTGTGCTTTAAAGTGATAGATTTATTTGTCCTATGGCCTGGTGCCATGTGGTAGTCACAAAATGCCAACTAATCATATCCCTTTAGAAGAGGCTTTATTAGATCAACTTCTTAAATATGAGGGAGAAATATGATATTACAATAAAAAATCTATTGTAAAACCCTACTTGGAGAAATTGGAAGATGTGAAAAGGTACATCAAGGGGGTGCTAACAAAACTATTCACTGAGGAGGCTCTAAAGTTGCATTAACTTTAGCTTTATTTTGTCCTTTAGTATCATTAAACTTGATCTTATATGGGACTTTTTTGTTACTCTTATTAGTTTTTTCTAATGTATTAGTGTACATTAGTTTTCCCATTGAAATTAGTTTGACTTCTCTTTCCTTTAATGTATGACATAATTTAGTGAAAGAAGAGAATCTTTTGAACATGATTGATTCATTAAGTGATAGTATAATACTTTATTTGAAAAGGTCCTATAACTCCTAATCTACCATGGGGATATTCATATTAACTAAGATGGTCTTATACCAAAAAACATAGTTTGTGAGATGCTCATTTGGTCATTATTTTTGTTGAGCAATTTGAGCATCTGAAACCTTATCACCAATGTTGATACTGAAGTGTGCTAGGAACATGTTAGCTAAAGGATTGAATGCATTGATTGGTTGATTTGGTAGACTATATAACCATTGTAAATCATAATTCCTTAGACTTCATGGATATAACTTGGTAAGTTGCTAGTTATTTGGTACATAATCCAAGTATGCTGTGTGGAAAGATCTCAAATGTCTCTCTGGATCACCCTTACCATAATATATAGTAAGCTTAGGTTGAACAAAACCTTGTATCAAGGGTGTAGAGGCAATGTGACGTGTCAATGGTGTATGTAGAAGATCAAAAGAATCCAAATCTTGCATAGGTCTAGTGGCACCTTGCTAAATATGTAGCACTTTGGATTGAAGAGATCTTATCTCTTACACAAGGGTTGCCACATTAGGAGATAATGATGTACTAGTTGTAACTAGTGGCATAGACGTAGGTTAGGCTACTATAGGGGGTTGTTGAGACATAGCTACCCCCATAGTGTCATTTGTAATTGGTTGCTCTATGGTTTGAAAAGATTGACCATTGTTCATTTTTTTGTTCCTCTTATAGAATTATAAGCATGTCATCTTTCATATCTATAAGTTTGGTTAAAATATTTTAAAGTTCTCTTTTATCAGTTTCATCAAAAATGGTATATTGGGCCATTGTTAGAGTAGAAATATAATTTGAAATGTGTTTGAATGTTTTGCAATAATTTTTAATAGGAAAAGTGTTAGAAAGGGAAAGTACTACATATAGGAAATGCAAAGTACTAAAAATAATGAATTAGAAATTGTGCAAAAAGGATACTAAACTCCCAAACATATAAAGTGATAATGTAATAATAAAAAATGAGCTAGTACATACAACTAGGGTTTTGACAATAATATTTTTGTAAAATACTATGAATTTTTAAAATTTTAAATGATTTTATAAATTTAATATGCAACTAAAAATTCAAAAAATTAGTGAAAAAAAGTTTGATTGAAAAGGACCTAGTATATGCAACTAGGGTTTTGAGGATTTTTTAAAAAATTAATATGAGTTTTTGACATTTGAAGTGGTTTTTTATATTAAGATGCAATTAAAAATTCAAAAAATTATTGGAAAATTATTGGGAGCTACTTGGTGCAACTAGGGTTTGAAATAAATTTAGTTAAAAATTTACTACAATTTTTTCTAATTTGAGATAAATTTTTGATTTATATGTGCAATCAAAAAATTAGGAAATTATTGGATTAATGCTAAAAAGTTACTCGGAGCTAGTGTATGCAACTAGGGTAATAAATTTATTTTAAAATTTACTACAAAGTTTTAAAATTTGAGATAAATTTTTGATTTATATGTGCAAGCGAAAAATCAAAAAATTATTGGAATAATGTTGAAAAATTATTGGGACCTAGTGTATGCAACTAGGGTTTGAAATAAATTTATTTTAAATTTATGATAAAATTTTAAAATTTGAGATGAATTTCTGATTTAACTATTAAAAAAAAAAATTCAAAAATTAATGGGGAAAATCAATTAGGAATTTACGCTAGGGTTTTTATGTGAAATATGAAGTAAGTCAAGGTCACCAAATGATTTGTTATTTTTGGAAATAATGGAGTTTTATTTCTATTTAATAAATGAGTCTGAGTAGGGAACATTAGTAAATCATATTCCTAATCAAAGATAATAATTTATGAAATTAAATTATAACTACACCTTTTCTAAAAATAGTAGTGATAGAGAGGAAATCAAACTTAGCTTATTCTAGACTATTCCTACTAAGACAGGGTCTAAAAATTTATGTGCAAGACTAAGACACTATCACAAATATGATCCTCAACTTCATTTTCTAATTGGACATAAGCACTGAAATTGGATATATTAGGCCCTAATGCTATCGTCCTCCAACATTGTTGTCTTAAGTATTTAAGATTTTTGGGTTCTCTTCACCTACTCAATGTGAGCTTGTGTACCAATTTTTAGGTCCTCCCTGTCAACAATGCTCCTTGTAGAGTTGATTCTTCATGTGATTATATATTCTATGTAATTAAAATAAACTTTGGTAAATGGATAAAATGGGTTAGTGTGTGTAAGATGTACTATATGTGTTTCACATCCCTTGTGTGGGCATGCTTCTTACACACCAATACTTTTAAGAGGGATCAATCCATATGTAGTTCTCCTTTTAAGAGTGCTTGGTGTAATAGTAAATGAAATGCAATAAATGATAAAACTAGGTATGCTTGAGATGACTAGAGACTAGTGTAAGGACTTAAATTGGATTGAAAGTGTATAGGTTGGTTGTATGAAGAGAATATGGAAGATTGCTTGAGTGGTCTTGCTTGTAGTATTACTTGCTTGAATGATATTTTCCAACCCTCTCCAAATGATCTTTGAATTAGATTTTATATGGGTCTATTGGTCATGGGTTAAATGAATTTGCATTAGGCCAACATGATTGAGGATAAGGATCTAGAAGGAAAAGACCATTGGGGCCCAAGATGTACTTGGATAATGGCATCAAAAGTTGGACACCCTAGGGTCTACCATTAGTTTCCAAGTTGGGCACTATTATCATGAGCTGATGAGGCTTGGGGGGGATGGATTGGTCATGAAAATAGGGTCCTATCTCAGATGGGATTAATTCTTGAAGGCCATAAATGATTCAAAATTAGTAAAAGTAAGATTAAGAAGGTTATGAGAGCAAGTAAGAGGGACCTAAGGATCGGGTGTCATTAGCCATGTTTAAGTTACCATTCTTTGCATTTTATATGACTACACTCACTAAGAATTTTATAGTTGTCTCTATTCTTATCTTGTACTCTTGTTTCAATATTGTACTTATGGATATTTTGGTTGCAAACCTTCTAATAAGATCATGTGGGTTTTTATTTGATACGTTTGATTTCCCATTTTAAAACTCTTGTCACTATGATTTGATTTTGAGAGGTAACTTAGTATTGTGTATCTTTATTTTTATCTCACTTCAATGCAATACCATTGATGATAATTCTTTGATTAAATTATTTCATGGTATTAGAGCTATGGTCATCTTAATGACTTTTTTTTGAAAAGTGTATAACTTTTAAAAAAAAAATCTTGGATTTGTTTTGTAAGGGCTCTAACCCTTTCTAATTATTTTAAATCCATTTATCTTTATCCTTATTTAAATTAATGGTTTCTAACCTTTTTTACATATTTTTTAACCACATTAAAATAACTTTTTTTACCTTCTATTTTTTTTAAAAAAAAATTGTTTTTTAAGTAATCTATTACCAATATTTAGTTTTTTTAATGAGCATTTAACTTTTATTATCTTTGTTTTATTTATATTTATTTTATTTTCTCATCTAATTAATTAAATTTCATTTCAAGAAATCACTAAAAAAATCATTTATTATTAATATTCAACATTTTTTTTATGAGCATTCAAACTGTTAATATATTTATTTTCAGCCATATTCTATTTGCTTATTAATTTAATTTTCTCTCTAGCTTTTTTTTTTTTAAGAGAGATTTTTAATGGTTCTCAACCATTTTAAAATCTTAATAAAACATTTACACATTTCAATCATTAGATCTTCTTTTTTTTATTTTTACATAAATAAATTTGGTCTTCTATTGTTAAGAGATATATGTAGAATAGGTTGATGCCTTTGTACATAAGGTGTTATGTTCAAACACAAAAGTTTAAATATAAATATGCATGTATTTTATTTCATCTACTTCTAGTTGGGAACTATTGTTGGGTGTTTTATTTTTTTCAAACAAGAAATATCTATTCATTTTTTCCTCTAAGCTCTAAAATGCCTTTGTTCAGACCTACATGGCATCCTCTTGGCACCTTCATGGCATCCTATAAAGAATTATATTACCTGGCATCTTGATTTATATAGATCTTCTTTAGCATTTGACATCACTATTGAGAGGCCATTGACTTACCTGTAAGTGCTATCTTTAGCTTGGCCTTCCACTTTGGCATCGTCGGTGTAAGTGTGTCTTACCTTTTACTTCTGTGTTTTACTTTTTTGAAGTCTCTCATTCAAATTTCAAATTAGTTATGTGCAAAATAGTTTTTAACTAAGTAGTATATTTTTGGTAGGCACCTTTTTTATTTTAAATACATTGGTCATTTTCTATTCTGATAATTCAATCTTTGTTTTAGTTTTGTGTGGAAATTTGTTTTTATGTTTTCCAATGTAAATCAAGTCTCAAATTTTCTTTGACAAAAAAACATCAATAAAAGCTTTTTGCCATCTCATTCTCATGATGCAAGTGCCTTTATCTTAATCACATTTGTTTTAATAATAATAATAATAATAATAATAATAATAATAATAATAATAATAATAATAATAATCATCATCATCATCATCATCATCATCTTTAAATTTAAAACCATTTTTTTAATTGGTAAGTTGCAATTTTTTTGATTTTATGAGCTTAATTTAAATTTCAAATGACAAAAAAACAAAGAATTTTATTGTCAAAACTTATGTAAGGGAAATTAGTTTTTTTATTTAAACTGTCAAAGTATTTCTTTTAAAAAAATCATTGTTTAAAGTTTTTCATTTAAGATTTAAATAAAAAATTAAACCTTTTTTTAGTTGATATTATCTTTTTTGTATCAACTTGGCAAATTATTTTGCAATTATCTATCCTTTTTTCAGCTCTTATTTATTTCTTTTTATCTCTTTTATATTTCATCAAAGTCATTCCCTTGGTTTCTTGTCCCTCATACAACTTTTATTGCCTAAATGATTTTTTGCTTATTTACTTTCTGGTCATTGGGTGAGATTTCAAGGCATAATGACTCAATTGTTTCTAAAATTTGAACTCACATCCACCTATTATCATTTATGAAAATCACATATGCAATATATTTTCACTTTCAAACATTTAATGAATGTAGTAGATGACACAAATCCTTAATCAAATACAAATACTACCTCCACCAAAATTCAAGAGAAATGGTAATCAAAAAATGATGAGACCTTAGGATTGATTGACATGGTAATGACCCCTGAATTGTATGTCCATATTGATGGTTGTTATTTTGCCTCCACTGCTTAGTCTAACATTAAATCTATTTATGATATTTTGAGTGAATCTTGCAAAATTCAAAGTTAAGATCAATTATTTGATTTAAACTATGACTTCAAAATTATGGATGATTTTTTGATTAAAATTTATTATTTACATTCTAAATTAGATAGTTTAGGTATTAAACTTTCATATTTAAATTTGATTCATATTATCATTAAAAAATGTTTTCCTCATCATTTTCAATAATTTATTATTAATATTCATTTGCAACTAGTTTTTCCTACTTTATCTATTATGTTGGCATTTATATTATTTTTTAATTTATTACATCAAAAAGAAAAAAATTGATTAAGTTTGGTAGTCTTAATACTAATGAATATGATTTTATTTTTAAACAACATAAAAATGGTAAAGAACATGCTAAATCTAATACTACATATGAAAAGAAAGATAAAAAATATAACTCTAAACTTAAAAATAAGTTAGAGTGTAATTATTTTGAAAAAAACACTCATGATGAAGATCACTACATTAAAAATAAATGTGATACCAAAAGTGGTAAGATTAAAGTTAAATACAATATTAGCACTAGTAACAATAAGACTCAAGCGAAACAAAAGTCTAATACTAGAGTTGCTTTTACTTATACTTTGCATGCTTCTCTTATTGAATGGATTATTGATTCTAGTGCTACTCAAGATATAACATCTAATGCTCAATTCTTTACTTTTTTATGACTACATATTTATAACAATCATTTAAGTCTTGTAAATAATTATTTTTTTAATGTTGAAGCCATATAAAATTTTAAAATCCCTAATGGTGAATTGCATGATGTGCTGCTTGTTCCTAATCTTAAACTGAATTTACTTTCCATCCTCAATTATGCAAACATGACTATAAGGTATAATTTATTAATGATACATGTTATGTTAAATCTACTAAGCGATATTTTCAAGTAATTTCTAATACTTTTTTAGACTATGATAATGCGTTCAAATTTATAAGATTCTCTTTTCCCTCATCTTATCATGCTTTGCTTGCTTCTAATTATGCTAACTTTTGGCATGAAATATTATTAAATATCAATTACCAAAGTATTGAACTTATGAAAAAACTTAATATGGTGCAAGGTTTACGTAAAATTTCTCTCACTTCTACTTGTAATGGTTGTATGATAGGTAAAATTCATAGAAAATATTTTCCTAAAAATCACTCTTGATGTGCTACTGAAAAGTTTCATTTAGTTCAAAGTGATATTTTAAGATCTATGCAAACTCTTTCTATTAATGGTGCTAAGTATGCTTTAAATTTTATGGATTATTTCACTAGGTGAGTTTGGATTTAATTCTTAAAAACTAAAGATCAAGTTTTAGACACTTTTATTAAGTTTCATGGCTTTGTTGAAAAATAATCTCATTATTATTTATATATATTATGCACTGATAAGAGTACTAGTGTATGTTAACAATTATTTTCTTGCATATTATAACTAACATAGAATTAAACATGAGAAAACTATTTCCTGCACACTTAAGCAAAATGATGTTGCTAAACATAAACATATAACTATCACTAAAATGTCTAGGTGTATGTTTCATGCTAAAAATATACATTACAAATTTTAGGATGAAGCCATGTATTATTTTGTTTATCTCATTAATAGGTCTCCAACTAAATATATTTTAAATATTACACTTGAAGAAGTTTGAACTGGTAGAATACTTAATTTACAACATTTATGTGTTTTTGGTTGTGATGCATTTGTTCATAATCCAATTGAAAATCATAAAAAGTAGTATTTTAAAGCAGATAATTTTATATTTTTTGGTTATGATAAATCATGTAAAACTTATAGGATTTATGATCTTCAAAGTAATAAAATCAATATTAAAATGTATCTTAATATTGCTAAAAATGGTGTACTTAATTGTGCTTTCAATTCTAATTCTCTTGATATAGTTTCTACTTCTTTTCCTTTTGAAACTAGTGATGATCATAATGATGTGTTACATAGTGATGTTGTTCCTCCAATTAATTCTCCTTCTTCTAGTCTTGATCCACTTATATCTATGCCTAAGTGGGCCAAGACTACTATAAAATATTATAGAATTCATGTGGATCTTAATGACACTCATATAACCAGGCAACAATTTTATAATAATGCTTTGATGTCTAAAATTATGCACAATAATGATCCTCAAAAAAAAAACTCGATGTCACTCTCATTGGGAAAAAAACAATGCATGATGAATACAATTCATTGATTTATAATAACACTTGGGACTTAGTCCCACTACCTAAAGGACATCACTTGGTAAGTTATAAATGGTTGTTTAAAATTAAGTTCAATTTTGATAATCAAATTGAAAAATATAAATTTATATTAGTTGCTAGATCTTTTTAAAAATTGAAGGAATTTATTATAATGAAAATTTTACTCTTGTTACTAAGATGCCCATAATTAAATTTGTTTTATCTTTAACTACTCACATGCATTGGACTATTTATCATATGGATGTTAAAAGTGTTTTCTTAAATGATGACTTGCATGAAAAAATTTACATGTCTCAACCCCCTAATTTTATTAAACAAGGTAATGAACATCTTTAATGCAACTTAAACAAATCTATTTATGGTTTAAAATAATATTCTAGAGAATGGTACTCTAAAATACATCAATTTTTTATATCTCAAGGATTTACTCATAGTTCTAATGATCCCAATCTTTTAGTCAAGAACACTCCTAATGGCATAGTTGTCATTTTTTTGTATGTTGATGTCTTAAACATAACTAGTAGAAATAGTTCAATAGTTGTTTGCACTTAAAATGTTTTGAATAATACCTTTTAAATGATTGATTTGGGTATCTTACATTACTTTTTAGGCATTCAAGTTTGGCAAGAAAAGGATAGCATCTTTATTTCTGAATCTAAATATGCATATGATTTATTATCTAGGTTTAATATGTTAGATTGAAAACTTATTGCTACTCCTTGTGAACTTGGTGTTAAATTACCTAATGACATAGATATAGAAACTATTGATCCAACTCTATATAGATAATTAGTTGGTGGTTTGAATTTTTTTACTCATACTCACCCTGATATTGCCTTTTGTGTTAAATTGGTTTCTCGTTTTATGTCTAAACCTCAAGCTACTCATTTTAAAGATGCTAAAATAATTATTCATTATATTAAATATAATCTAACTTTTGGAATTGAATATACCTCGAATAGATTTTTTTGGGTAAGTTATTCAAAATTTAAATGAGATGGTGATCCTAACAATAGTAGATCCACTATTGGTTATTGCTTCTCTCTAAGTTTAGGCACTATTTCATGAAATTGTAAAAATAAAATTATTGTATCTTTATCTTCCACAAAAGTTGAGTATAAATGTTGAAATCACTTTTTAAAGGAAACAATTTTTTTTAGAAGACTTCTTGTAGATTTGGGACACCCAAAACATTTAGCTACTCCAATTTTTTGTGATAATCAAATTGCCATTGCCTTAGAAAAAATTCATTTTTTCATGCAAGATCTAAGCACATTGAGATTCAACATCACTTTTAGCATGAAATTATTAAATACAATCAAATTCTTCTCTCTTTTTATCCTACTAAAGACCAAGTGGCTTATATCTTCAGTAAGCCATTATGCAAAGACAAGTTTGTTTTCCTTTGTAACAAGTTAGGATTAAAGGAAGTTCTCATCAATGGGGAGAGTTAGTGATGTTTCCTTTCTTATTGTTTGTTTGTAATACCTCTAAATAAAATTTAAAAGGAAGTGATATAATTATCCTTTATTTAGAATAATTTATTTCATCCTAAGGCTTTTTTTCATGTGTGAGAAATTTATAGTTATATGAATTATTAATTCACATGAATTAAGATTCTATGAGGTGTCACTCACCTCTTTGTATTCCCTTAGGATTTGGGAGTTAATATTATGAATAAATCCTTTCCCCACATTGCACACATCTCCCTTCTTTTTGTAAGGGACTAGGACACAAGTGACACATATTTAGGGGGATTGTAATGTCATAATGAGATTCTAGGTAACTTCCATTTTCCTTCTCTAACTTTTAAAAGAGATCTTCTTCTTATTTTTTCCTCGCTAATAATCTTATATATATCTCTATTCTTCTCTTGTGCTCTTGTTTCAATATTATACTTTTAAAGATTTTAGTTTTGAGCCTTCTAATAAGATCACATAGAATTTTTCTTTGATATATTTGGTTTTTCACTTTAAATCTCTTGTCACTATGGTTTTCTCTTGAGAGGCAACTTAGTATTTTGTATTTTTATTTTTCTCTCACTTTCATGCTATGTCATCGATGATAGTTCTTGTCTTAAAATCCTTCAATAATCATTAATTTTAATATAAATCAAAGGATTAGCATAAAATTTAATTTCAAGAGAAGGATTAAAATTACATTTATTTTTAAGATAATGATTGAAAGAGATAATTCTAGATGCATCATGTTGGAATAATTTAAAACTAATGTTTTAGACACCATATGTGTGCCCATATTCAGGGAAAAGATGAAGAGATTAAAGAATTTTATGAGATATAACCACAATGATAATGCCCTAAATAGTGATAATAAAACACAAAATCACAAAGGGGATGGTTAGCCTCCTCAACAAAGAAACAATAAAATAGACACAAAACAATCAACATGAATATTCAAAGAGTCAAAATATTGGTTGAAATCAAAGGATTTGTATGTGTGAATTTCAACTATTCTTTATATTATTCATAATTGGTCTCCATAACTCACCAATTCCTAATCTGTTTTCATGATTTAATTTTCTTGGTCTCTTTTCTATTTCAATAGTTTCCCTAACCTCTCTTTCCCAATAATCATCCTCATTGACTACAATCTTAACATGATAAAAAAATTATGGTGTTTTGTGAGATATGAGTGTTCAACAAGGTAGAACTATCTATACAAGAGTAATGAATGTCTATATTATGTTATATAATCCTTGTATGTATATATCTACTAGTTTATCTTATATAAGTAACTCTATATGAGCAAAGAATGACATGAACGCATTTTTTAATTGTAGGATCCACAACATCCTTGGTAAAGTCTAAAGATGTTCTAAGTGTGTTACAGGGTTTAAAATTAGTTTTTATACCATCCCTTCTAAAAATTATAGATAAATTTTTAGAATTTCCCTTAACATAAAACATAGTGATCCTCAATGTCTCTTAATCTATATACTTATTTTTTATTTTGATTACTTATATTCTGAAAGGATTTTTCAATTTCCCATCTCTTATAACCATTCTCCATTAGTAATTTGATTAGGTGATATTTTTATTGATGTATTTATTTTTGGTTTGATATTTTTAGAGCCCTTAAGTCTAAGGAATAAAGGATAGTGGCTTTATGGCATGGTAATGATCCAATTTAGATTGCAAATAAAGATCAACATGGGTCTTATGTATAAATATATTTATAAATACCACGTGATAAATTATTATCAAGTCTTTTTACAATATTGACATCAAATAAATGTAAGTTGTCAATGTCTTATTTTTCCGTAGTAAATTTTATTTGGATTGATCTTACATTTAGATGCACAATGAATTTATAAATTCAACAACTTACCTTTACTATGTAAAAATAAGAATACAACAACTTACCTTTCTTTGATGTCAATTTTATGAAAAGACTTGATGTTACTTTATCTCTATGGTTTATAGAAATAATAGCCATACCAATATTTATTTACAATTAGAATTGCACAATAACCCATGCCATAAATTCATTATCCTTTATTCAATAGCCTAAAGGGCTCTAAAAATATCAGACCAAGAACACCTACTTCAATAAAAATATCACCTCATAAAATTACTAATGAAAAATGGTTATAACAGATGAGAAATTGAAATTCCTTCCATAAGATAAGTAATTGGAGTCAAAAATATAAGAATACATATGTAGATACATCGAGGATCATCATTCATTATGTTAAGGGAATTTATGTTTTTTTTTCTAGAATTGTGAGAAAGGCTAGTATACAAACCATTTTCAAACCCCATAAAACACTTCATTCATCTTTAGATTTTTCCAAGGATGTTGTGGATCCTATAATGATAAAAGGTGTTTACATCATTATTTACTCATGTGGAGTTCCTTACATGGATTAAACTAGTATATATTTACTTATAATGATTAAATAACATAATATAGACATTCATTACTCTCATAAAAATAATTTTACCCTTAATAAATATTCATATCTCAAAAAACATCACATTTATTTTAATGAAGCTAAGACTTTAGTCAATGAGGATGGTTATTGGAAATGAAATTTTAGGGAAACTATGGAAATTAAAAAGAAACTAAGAAATTTAAAGTGTGACAATGGATTAGGCATTGGCAAGTCATGGAGACCAATCTACAAATAATTTAAAACTTAATTGAAACACACAAATTTGATACATTATTTAATTTTAATTAATATTTTGAATCTTTAAATATAATTTAATTCTTTTTTAAAAAGGAGGATTAGGTGAACATGCAATCACACTTGCATTCACTTGATTTGGTACATGAACACATTATTGGGAGAAATACATGCGGTTTGAGAAATTTCCTTTTTAGGTTACATATTAATTTATTTTAATTATATTTTGAATTAAAAAATGATTGAAAGCTAAATATATATTTTTATCTTTGTATGCCTTTTTCTTTCAATGAATGCTTGTCCCTAAAATACCCTAGGAATTGTATATAGTGATTTCAAATTTTAATTAGGTAGATATTAGAGTACACAATGTGAAATTAAAACCACAAAATTTTAAAGTTAAATGACCTAAAGGGTGGCATACATGAAAATAAACTTGAAAGATACACTAAAATATTATCGATAATTTTAGATATAGACCTTGAGAGTAACCAACACTGTCCATGATTAACAACATTATATTAAACACAAAAAATATATATATAAGAGATAGGACTAGTAATTCCTATGAAAAATTCAAGAAACATTAAACAAGTTCAAATACAAGAACTCACAATCAAGCGAAGTAGATAAGGTGTAATACCAATAAAAATGTTTTAATAAGTGTTTTATTTATAATGAGAGCCCATATATGTAAAGTCACATGAAAAATAATTAAATTTTATGGTTTTTTTTGTTAATTTTAAAAAGTTAAAAAAATAATTTATACAACATAGTCTTTCTTGTTAAATGTACAAGAGATAAATTTTATAATAAAATTTCACAACAAAAATTGATAAATTTAAAATATATAGTTCTCAAAGGGATAAAAATGATCTATCGAGAGGGGCTTAATGTTAAAAAACTATGAGTATTATCTTGAGCCAAGAGAAATGATATTTTTTAGGGTTTTTTCATGATCAACTTGATATTTTTTGATAATTAATTTATTATTTTTAGGGAATTAGGTGTTTAATTCCTAAATAATGAATGAGAATGAGTAGATAAAATAAGTAAAATAATATGCAATAATTAAGCCACTAATTTGTGAAATTGAACTATAATTTGATTTTTATAAAAATAGTAAAAGAGTAAGGAGAAATTTAACTTAGCTTATTCTAGATTGTTTCGACTGAGATAGGGTCTAGAAATTTTCATGCAAGATTAAGAAATTATCACAAACAGGATCCTGGATTTCATTTTTTGATTGGATAGGAGCACCAAAATTGAACAATCTAGGATTCAATGCTATAGTAATTCATTGGCACTATTGTCCTAAGGATTTAAGATATTTATGTTTTGTTCACCTACTGAAGATGAGCCTGTGTGCCAATTTTTAGGACTTCACTGTCAACAGAAATCCCTATAGAGATAATTATTCATATACTTGTATCTTCTATGCAAATAAAAGAAACTTTGGAAAATAGGGAAAAGGGTTTAGTGTGTGAAGGATATGTTAGATGCACTTCACACCCCATGTGTGGGCACACTACCTACACATCAATACTCTGAAGAGGGATCAAGATAATGTAGTTCTCCTATTTAAGTTTTCAGTGTAATAGTGTGATGAAAATGTAAGTAAATGTGAAAATAGGCGTATTTGGAATGAATTGGGATTGGTGTAGAGGTTTGAATAAGCTTGAAGTACTATTGGATGGATCTATGCAAAGAATAGGGAAGAGTGCTTGAGTGGTCTTGCTTGTATTCTTGATTCTCTCTTATAAATGAGTTCCAACCCTTCTAAATGATATTTTAATGGGTTTATATAGGAAACTATTGATCATGGGTCAGATGTATTCATGATTCAAATAATATTTTAGGTTACAGTTCGAGTGATGGTTCTACCCGAATTGGTGATATAACTTTTAGGAGCCATAAATTTTACACCATAGCTCTGTTTGAATCCCCATTTGAATCATTGGAAAGCTAAGAATGATGGGAATTCCATGAGATGGAACAATCTCTGCTTGATGGATTTTGACCCCCAAAAACCAAATTGAAGTGCCCCAAATTTCAATTTTATTAGTGCATTATAAAAATAGTAATTCCTTGAATTCTGTATTGTTATGAATCATGGAAGTCAAACAACTTAATTTCCCTCGAGATTGGTGACCTTCCACATCCTCCTACTACCTTCAAAATGTGTATAAATTAATATGTAACCTAAAAAGGAAATCATACATCTCTTCCCAGAGATAGACATATGTTGTATCTACAATTTTGAGCAATAAAACATCTCTTCTCAAAGATAACATTATTACAACTATGTTGTTCTTGTTTCTTGAATTATCTTTCAACTAAAGCTTCTCAATTGTGGATCAATTCATGCTAGGTCGATAAGGAAAAGGATAAAGATTAGAAGAATCTAACCATTGGGGCTCAAATGTACTTGGACAACATCACTAAAAGTGGGACACCCTAGAGTTCAGTTCTATAGTCTAAGTTGGATGTTGTTATCCAGAGGTTATGAGACCTAGGAGGATGGATTTGTCATTGAGAAAATAGTTTGGGTTAGTTATGGTTAATTTTGGAAGGCCACAGATGATTGGGAATTAGTGAAAAAGAGCCTAAGATGGTGAAGAGAGAAATCAAGAGGGACCTATGGGTTGGGTGTCATTAGCCATGCTCAAGTAACCAAATTTCACATTTTATATGACTACATTCCCCCCCCACCCCATTTATTCTATTGATGCAACAACGTGAAAAACTAGGCTAAAGGAAAAATAGAAAGCATACCTAAACTTACCTATAAAGGTGAAGCTCATGAAGCTATGTAATGTTAGATGTGTGTAGAGAGAGGGGATGGTGTGAAGTGTGAATCTATAATAAAAAAACATAGATTAGATCATTTCTTACTAGATATATTATATCTAAAATAATAATGTACAAAATCTAGGTAAGAGAGAGGAAGAGAAAGGAACAAATACACCTCACCGAGTACATGAACCAATACAAAACCTATTATGATGTTGGATTGTGTTGGGTGTGTGCTATATCAATATTAATATCACAAATGGAGCTGAGTGCTCAATTCACCAGAAAGTGGCTCAAGAATGCAAAGGTTGGCCTTTTGGCTCTATCATCACCTATTAAGTAAATCTAGATGATCATGCATGTGTTAATCGATAAATCATGTGTCAAATCCCTCTAAATAGGTGGATTAATAATATAAAGGTTGACCCTTTGGCTCCATCATTGCCTACTAAGTGGAGCTAGATGATCATGCATATGTTAATCAATGTCTGGACTATGTGTCAAATCCCTCTAAATAGGTTATTCAAGAATACAAAGGTTGGCCCTTTAGCTCCATAGTTGCCCCATGAAGTGAAGCTATGAAGTCATATCACTATGGAATATATGTCATATGAGATGGATCCTGAAGCCCATGAATTTACTATGAGCTAAGAATGTTGACATGGATAGCTGAATGTATGATGAAAACTAGGTCACTCTTGGCCATTTTGAAAGATAGAGATTAGGCTTATATGAAATCCACTCTAAAATTGGTGAAATAGGCTTATGTGGAAGCCATATCAAGAACTTGAGTACTCAAGAAGTTAATCTTGTATGAAATCCAAACTTGAAAAAGGATCCCATTCACTTATAGATGGAGTAAGGAAACTAACTAATGAAAAATACTTAGAAAACAAACTAAACTCAAAGAAGATCAATGGGTAGAGTGAAGCAATCAAGGATTTGGATGTCACTGCACACACTCAAAGAAGATCAAGTGAAGCATGGTAATGTAGATAAATCAACATAAAATAGCATGAAACAACAAATGTAAGTCATAACATGACATTAACAATGTAAAACACGGATGATGCATACAATTGAAATGTTTTTGGTGTATTGACATTTTTTAATGTTTTTGATATTTTGAAATGTTATATTGTTTTATTATTTTTTAAATTAGCTATTCATAATAAAGACTGAGGAGAAATGATAATAACCAATGAGTCTTATATGAGACTCTGTATCATGGTGTCCTATATCAAACAAAGGTATCGTGCATGATTATGAAGTATGATGGAAAAGCTAACATTGTAACTCTGAAAGTTGTGTGCATTGTAAATGTTCTGAAATCTTTGAAGTAGATGTTAATTGTGGAGTCTCTATGTAAATTTGAGAAGTGGATGCAACTATAGGGATCTTAGGGACCCATATGGAAGTAGGAGAATCTCTCTAAACATGTGCTTTATGTGTAGACACATGAGATCTCAATGAAATTGCTCTGGGTGTGAATATTATAGTTGGAATATTTTTAGAATATTGAAGCTATGGAGGTATATGAACCCTTTGTACTAGTGATGGATGCATTAACTATGTCTAAATATGTACTACAGGGAAAACTATAACTCATGGGGAAATTGAAACTAGTGGAGAAACAAGCCCCGGTGACTACAAAGGAGATGGTTCTAAAGTGGGTAGTGGTAACTCCTATAAAACTCCACCAACTATAATAAATTGATTAGCATGAATGAATTTCATGCATCTATGAATTTTAGAGGGTACTACTCAAAAATTTTAAATCATGGGAAACCAAGTAACATATCAAAAAATCCTGCACTAAGAACTATGGTGAAATGTGTGGTCACATGTGTTGGACCAATCTATAAAGGAAGTAGAATCTCATCCAATGAAATCTATATGTGCCCATTAAATCCACTAATAACTATATCTATCAAAGTGATATCCTACTCTGAATATTCTAAATGCTGAAATAATGTAATATTTCACTTGTTGACACTATAACCATTATCGATGAGAACACTGTGAATAGGCTAATTATGAATATGTGCCATAATATAGAGTGCATTATAATATAAATTATTCTAAAAAATATCTTGATCTGAGAAGGATATCAAAGGTCTATTTGGAACCTTATACTCATACACACCTATTATACTGATCAAAAGGAAGTGACTCAATTGAAGGTCCCTAGTATGTAACTGGTGGAGGACGTGCATGGTACGTGTGGTGAACACCTAATATTTCTCATTTATCTTGTTTATAATGCTATGGAAATGGATCTAAAAATATTTTCAAAGATTTATCTTGTGTTGGCTTTGCTTGTGGAGGTTTAACTGAAGCCCCATGTTCAATTAGGTTGTCATTTATCAAGTCTTGTATCTTATGTCTCAAAATAATGTATCTATTTATTGTGTGTCTTGGTGTCATATGGTAGTTGTAAAATGCCTATTGATCATATCCCCTAAGAAGAGTCCTTACTAGGTCAACTTATTAAATAGGTGGGAGAGTGATGATGTTACATTCCAATAATTGATGTAACGCTTTGTCTAGAGAAACTGGTAGATTGGTAAATGCACGCTAAGGAGGTGCTAATAAAACCACACACTAAGGGGGCTCTAAAGTTACATTGATAGTTGGTTGATTTTGATTCTTGTTATCATTGACTTTGACCTTGTATGGGAATTTGTTATTACTCTTACTTTTGTGTGTTTGGAATGCTTGTATACCTAATTTTTCCCATTGAAATGAGTTTCACTTCTCTTTCCTTTAATGTATGACATAATTTAGTGAAGGAATAAAACCTTTTGAACATAATAGATTCATGAAATGATGGAAGAAGAATTTATTTAAAAAGATCATGTAACTCCTAATTGCCATGGGGCTAGTCATCTTAGCCAAGATGGTCTTATATCAAAGCACATAGGCTGTGAGATGCTCATTTGATTTTTATTTTTGTTGTGTAATATGTGCATAAGAGACCTTATCACCAATATTGATATTGAAGTATGCTAGGAACATGTCAGCTAAAGGATTGAATGCATTGACTAACTAATTTGGTAGACTATAGAACCATTGTAATGCATAATAATTTAGACTCCATGGAAATAACTTGGTAAGTAGCCAGTCATTGGGTACATATTCTAAGCATGCTATGTGAAAATCTCTCAAGTGTGTCTCTAGATCACCCTTTCCATCATAGAGGGTAAGCGTAGGTTGAAAAAAACTTTATGGTAAGGGTGTAGAAGCAATGTGACGTGACAATGGTGTATGTAGTAAAGCAAAAGAATCCAATGCCTATGTAAGTCTAAAGACACCTTACTCAAGATCACCTTGGATTGAAGAGATCTTATCTCTTGCACAAGGGCTGCCACATTAGGAGATAGGGATGTACTAGCTATAGATGGTGGCATAGAAGAAGGTTGGGCTACTATAGGGGGTTGTTGAGATAGTTTCCCCCATAGCTTCATTTACAATTGGTGGCTTTGTGGTTTGAGAATATTGACCATTATTCAGTTTTTGTTGTTCCTCTTGTATAATTCTAAGCATGTCATCTTGCACATCCGGATTTTTGGTTAAGAGATAAATATGTAACTAAAAATTTAGAAATTGATGGGAAAGTACTTGATTTAGTGGGACCTAGTAGATACAACTAGGGTTTTGAGAATAATTTTTTTTTTGAAATTACTATGAAATTTTAAAATTTGATTTGATTTTATGATTTTAATATGCAACAAAAAATTTAGAAAATGATTGGAAAATTACTGGGAACTAGTTGATGCAACAAGGGTTTTAAAATAAATTTATTTTAAAATTTTACTATAAAATTTTAAAATTTGAGAGGAATTTATGATTTTAATTTTCAATTAAAAATTCAAAAATTAATTTGAAAAATTAGCTAGGAATTTACCTTAGGGTTTTTAGGGTTTTTAGGTGAAATTCAAAGTCGGGTTCACCAAAAGATTTATTATTTTTGGAGAATTATGTTTTTAATTTCTAAATAATAAATAGGTTTGAGTAGATAAAATTAGTAAGATAATATAAAATAATTAAGCCACTAATTTGTGAAATTAAACTATAATTTTATTTTTCTAAAAATAGTAAAAGAGTAAGGAGAAATGTAACTTAGCTTATTCTAGACTATTTTGATTGAGACATGGTCTAGAAATTTGCATGAAAAAATGGGACACTATCATAAATAGGATCCTAGACTTCATTTTTTGATTGGATAGGAGCACCAAAATTGGACACACTGGGCTCCAGCACTATAGTCCTTCTTTGGTGTTATTATCTTAAGGATTTAAGCTTTTTGGGTTTTATTCTCTTGCTCAAGGTGAGATTGTGTACTAATTTTCATTTCTTCACTATCAATAGAACTCCCTATATATCTGATTCTTCATGTACTTATATCTTCTATATAATTAAAATAAACTTTGGTAAATAGGGAAAAGGGGTTAGCATGTAAAGGATACACTAGATGCACTTCACACCTTGTGTGTGGGCACACTGCCTACATATCAATACTCTAAAGAGGGATCAAGCTAATGTAGTTCTCCCATTGAAGTGCTTATTGTAATAGTGTGATGAAAATGCAAGTAAATGTGAAACTGTGTGTATTTGGAATGACTAGGGACTGGTGTAGAGGTTTAAATAAGATTGAAGTACTATTGGATGGCTATATGCAAAAATAAGGAAGAGTGCTTCAGTGGTCTTGCTTGTATTCTTGATTCTCTCTTGTAAATGAGTTTTCAACCTTCTAAGTGAGCTTCAAATGGGATTATATAAGAAACTATTGATCATGGGTCAGATGTATTTATGTTAGGCCAATAAGCAAAAGGATAAGGATCAAAATAATTTGATCGTTAGGGCTCAAAATATACTTGGACAATAGTGCCAAAAGTGGGACACCCTAGAGTTTAGTGCTATAGTCTAATTTGGGAACTACTATTTGAAGGTTACAAGACCTAGGGGGATGGATTTGTCATGTGGAAAATAGTTTGGGTCAACTGGGGTTAAGTTTGGAAGACCACAGATGACTAGGAATCCGTGAAAAAGAGCCTAAGATGGTGAAAAGAGCAAGCAAGAGGGACTTATGGGTTGGGTGTCATTAGCCATGCTCAATTTTGCATTTTATATGACTAAAATAACTTGCTTACTTTCCTTTCATACTACTTCTATTGGAAACTCTAGGTTTTATGTCCATTCATTATGCACAAAGCACTATCCTTTGGGTAGGTATTACTTAAATGGCCTCCACACTCTAAGATGTAACTATTATTATAGTTAGCCCAAGAAGAATGGGAACCAAGTGAGCCAGGAAGTTTATCTAGAAGGTATACAATGAGGTAACCATTTTCACCTTCCCTCTCATCCTAAGGTATGTTTGAAAGTAGATATCATTAATATTGTCTAAAAATCATATGATAATTACTCTCTTATTCCATTTTTTTATCATATCCCATTAGAATATTCTCTTAACAATAGGTTTCATCACCAGTGGGATCCCTCAAATGTCCATGTCACTAGGGTTAGAAACCTTATTAAAGGTTTTTCATTTTTTATTTAAATATCCATCCAAATTTTAAGCCCTCTTAACTAAATCAAATAGTTGGTTTCTAAAAAAACATGATCTTGGTTCTATCCCACTAGACCTGGGATTTAAAATTAATTGACCAAGTCTCCCTTTGGGTGCTAGTTTGGATTGAACTTCCCAACTTGTCAATTACATTGTGGTATTTTATTGAACAAATTGATCATCCCATTGGGCAAGTATTATGCCATGAATAACCAAATTTATTTTTATCACACCCTAATAATCGAGTTTACATTGAGGTTGATTTATTTGAGGAATTAAAAGAGTTTATACATATCTAAGTTGGTAATGACTATTGGGTGTAGAAGATTATATATTTAAATATACCTAATACTTATTTTTTATGTAAGGCTCTTGATCATCAAATGAAATATTGTCCCCTTATGGGTCACTCAAGACCTCCTCATAGCCTCCTCAAACTGATAAGTCCAAGGTGGTAGATACAAGTGATAACTAGACTATGGTTACCATCAAGAAATCATATTTGGGACCAAAACCCTAGCCCTTATCACTTTTCCTCTAGTAACCAAGGCCTCCTTGGAGGTTCCCTCCTCTTGTCTCCATCTTGTCAAATCCCTATAGGCCTACTAGTGTGTCATTTCTCAAATTTCACATCCTCAAAAAGGTTCTTCTTCCACCAGGATATCTTCAACAAGCATATCCTTCTCTAGGGAATCATGTAGCCCATACAATGGTGATGATAACCTCCCCAAGAGGAAAATGGGGATAAACACCACTCCATTATGCTTGAGAGAATTTCTCCTCCAAATGAATGTAATAATTTTAAAATACTTAAATATATAAATTATGGATAGGGAGATATCCAAATTAATGAAATTTCCCAATGAATATTCTCTCTTAGAATGTTTTAGGTTTCAAAGAGTCCTCTCACAGATTTTATGTGTGAGATTTTTTTCAATAGATTAGTTCATTAGATTTTGTCTGTCTCTAAGAAGGTAAAATTTTAAGATTTATTCTATAGATCAATTTGATGTGTATTTGACTTGACACTAACTAATTATATACTATACATGAGGAAGAAGGTGGTGGGCCCAACATACTAACATCACCAATATTTTCCCTAGTAATTCTTGCCACAGGGAAGACCCATCAAATATAGTGATTTTTTTACTTTTGGATATTGATCGTCATTCATTAGACATTATTAACAACTACACTCCAATTAATGGTGTTAACATATATTTATTATGGTGATATTTGGATAAAATTTTACTCATTTCTATGTGGCTTGTGTACGAATATTTTAATATGGTTGAAAAACCCAATGAGAAAGTTGGTGCCTTGCCTATGAGATGGTGAATGAGATAATGTGAAGCATGGTATTATTTTAGGAATATGTGGGGTCGTATTGACCCTTTCCTTTAATGACACATATTAAATATTACACCTTTTTTATGTGGTCCAACTAACATATTAGCATTGATCACATCCTCAAAAGGCTTAACCATTACATGTTATCAGAAAAAAAAAAAATTTATTTATCCAACATTAATGGCCAACTTGTCACTATGTATTCTTAATGCATTCTCTCTGACCATGTTCCCATCTATTGTAAAGTGGAGTGGATAATAGATCATTTAAAAGTGCCACATAATCATTTCATTATCAACACCTCTCTTGAGTCACGTAGGCACCATCCATCTCATTACCTAGGTTTAGAACCTAACACCTCACATACCTTATACTGCTAGCTAGATTGACAGGTGGAATAAGGAATTTTTTTCACCACCACATTTCTCCACCAATATGTGAAGTAAATCACTCATGTTAGAAAATGGGGAAATAAAACCATGCTTAAATATTTTTGAAGAGTTTCCTCCCTCCTTGAGCATAATCCTTTTGATCACCACTTGAAAAGCCTAGCCACCTCACTCAAAAACCAAATCAAAGTGGCATATGGTCATGTTACTATAGGGGCACAAATTTGTGATCACTGGCATTGGCTCAAAATTGGAGATAAGGATTTAAAGGATTTTTTAAAATCCCTCAAGGCCAAACAAGCACAATATTAGATCAAGGCTATCAAGTGAGTTAAATCAAGGCTCATTTCTCATCCTATCATCTCCTATACTTCTCTAAACCACTATAAATTAGTGTTTTAATCTTAGGAGGAAATAGTGGAAAGAACACAAGATCTATAAGAATTCTTTGATGTATTTCCCTATAGGCTAAACCCTATAGAGCAAAAAATTTGTGAGGAACTTATGAGTCTCCATGAATTCAGATAGGATCTTTATTTCATGATTGATGATGAATATGCTAGCCTCGACAACTTTCCCTATGAATTTTACAAATCCATAAAGGAATTCATTAGTCCTGATTTACTTAAAGATTATAAATAGTATCTGTAAAAGTAATATTTGGGTGTCATAGACAATCAAGTTAATATTAAATTCATACATAAATCTAATGACTTGAAGCTTATTACAAACTAGTAGCCTATCACTTTGTTAAATATGTCATATAATATCTTTGCTAAATCTCTCTCCAATTGTATGCATCACATTATTCTTACTATTATTAGACCAGAGAAAAAATGATTTATTAAAGGTAGATATATTATTGATAATTGTATTACTATCTAGGAAAGTATGAAATGGGCTAGGGATTCACATTAGAGAACCATTTTTCTCAAATATGATTTTTAAAAATCTCATGACATAATTCAATGACCTTTTATCTTAGTTATGCTAAAGGCTCTTAGTTTAGGCTAGTTATTTATCTCAACAATCCAGAATTTATTTATATATGACTCTTCCCACCTCACTATTAATGGTCTCAAATATTAAAGTATATTACTCCAATTCTCCATCTGTCAAGGTTTAACTCTTTTGATACTCTTTATGTTTAATTATACAAAAGCTTTAGGTTATCTTCTTGCTTCTAGAGTTGAGTGGGGTCTTGTTCAGTGTATTTTTTTACCTAACTAGTGTTCTCAACTCATTAGTGGCCACTTTTGTTTTATGATTCTTTTCCAACAATGTAAGGCCATAAATAATTTTTTATTTAACAATGATGCATTTTATTATCTCTTTTCTATTAATGAAAAGGTTATTCTTATATCTTTAGCCTGCATGTAGATTCAAGTCCAAGCTAAGAAGGTTGCCATAGAGGTCCACCATATATATGAGTTGTTTGACCATTGGGGAAGTGGTACGTACACAATAAGTTGAATCCTTCCAGATGTCCCCCTAAGGTCCACCTCTTCCATCTGCCAAGAGGCATAGAATTTATTCTCACAATCATAGTCACTATCACTTTTCCCCTCACTTATAACAGGAGAGATGGAGGTTTTTGCTACTATGTGGAAAATCTGATACATCTCCCTCTTAAAGGGTTCTCATGTTGACACTACTACTCAAACTTATGCCACTAATGGATTGGTGATAGCTATGACTTTGGAACCCCTAGATGGCTGGTTAGCACTAGATCCTCCTTTGATATATCCTTCCATTTGGACTACTCTACCACCAAAGGATGATCCTCTACCTCCTCCCTCATGTGTTGTGGCTTGTGCTTACTTCTCTTCTAGTTTGTAATGTGATTTTGAGTATCATCTACTAATGTAATGTGGTATTGAGTGTCATTTCTTATCTATCTTTCTTTATTTTTGGTTGCCATGTTATGGGCCATCATTTTGTCATCTAATATGGAGTCTGAACCATGAATTCCAAAGGACCATGTTTCTATGTAACCTTTTGTACTTTTGTTAGTTTGTATATTAAACTTATATTGAAGTGTTCCAATAGAAAAATTATCTATCCCATATTTTCCTTTACTTAAAATTTTTAATGGTGATTATATCTTCAACATTAAAAATATTTACCTATATTTAATCTTATTTTACTTGGAAAATATATAGACTTCATTAATTAGTACTATTTAATTCTTTAATCATCACTTTGATAAAAATACAACACTTCTACTATTTTTATTAATTATTTTTTACGTATATTCTAGATGTAAGATGTTTAACACATTATTTATAAATATTGAGAGATCTTGTGGAGTAATATTACAGAGGTATTTTATTATTTTTAAAGATACTTCTATTTTTTATGACTATCAAACAAAACAAAAAATATATCTATAAAATAAAAATACCTAATTAATATTACTCAACAAAATCTCTATTTATAAATAATTTGTTAAATATGAGATCTCCCACATCTAAGTTATGCATAAGAATATTTTATTATATCATATAATTTTTAATATGTAATTAACTTGGATAACTATTTTTGGCACAAATTTTTGTTTGTTAGTCGAACATTAAATAGTGAAAAGTTTAAGGTTTCATTTTTCATTTTTCATTTTTATTTTAAATTAAAAATTGCACTTTTATTAATATAAGAAGATATAATACAACACTAATCATATAAAAAATATAGGTGGAAAAGTCATATCCCAAAATCAAAACCACATCAAGCTAAATAAGCCTTGAAAAGAGTACAAATTTACAAAAAGGGCCAGCCCAAGTCCACATGAACCAAAGCTAAGCTAACTCAAGTGCACATCAGCCAAAAAAGGTGTAGACAAAAGCACAAACAACAAGGATCTCATTAAGGAACAATAAAAAACATGGTTGTAGGTGGAGGATGAGGGGGTTAGAGGATGATATGAATTTCCTCCTAATCCCCCTTGAGTAGGGGGATATTAATCAACCGGTAAGGGTTTTAACCATCATTCCATTTATTGTTTTTAGATTCATCATATTTGATAGAAAAAATGGCAATATATATTCAAGTAAATTTATCCTATGGTGGGGGAGACTGACTTCCCCCTCTACCACTATTTATGTTAAACCAATCAATCCCATTATGGGGTAAGGAGTGCTTGTATAAGTTAGGATAGGGGATCATCTAGCTAAGAGACTTTCAAGTATGATATCACTGTCATGAATCCCCATGCCCACACCCTTAATGAAGAGAGTGATTACATTAGAGATCTAGAGGCTCATAATTAATAGCACAACACATTCATATAATGGTCCAAAATAATTTACATATGATTCATCTCTAACCAAAATTTATCTATTTGACTCTATATATGGAGGGTAAAATTTGAAATCACAACAAATTTTTTAGTTAAAGAAAATATTCCATATCTTCACAATTAAAACATACTTTATTTTTATTTTCCAAATCTGAAAAAAAAAATAAAAAAATTGGCATGATAAATATACTAAAATCTATTATATCTTAAAATATGCAAGGCAAATTACCCCAAGAGATCCATTTTCCAAGTGAATATTTCAGGCTACAAGAGATTGAAGAGGGTGTGAATCCATCTCCAAATAGATCGAGTATGAGGATAAAACCAAAAAAAATGTTTAGGGGTTTCTAGGTGGTGACAAGTAAGATAGATAGGGTTTGAAACCCCCATGTGCTTGATTTTATCACCAATAATCAAACCTTGGTAAATAATACAAAAAATAAAATGGACTTTCTTAGGCTCAATAAGAGCTACCCAAATATCAACAAAATGTATATACCATATAAAGGGAAAATATATAATATTCCATTGATGATTAAGGGTTTTAATGTCAGTTTTTTTACAACCAACATATTATACCCTAGATGAGGAGAATAACAAGTAAAAGGTGTAGTTTTAGGATAGTGCCAATCTTTCCACCAGGGCATAAGAGAAGTAACAACAATTTTTGTAAGAAATCCTTAGCTATGTAACTTTGCAACTCAATAATATACTCTACATCTTCATTATTAAGATTAAACTTATCATTCACAATATTACATGAGAGCCAATCTTAGTTTATCTTGTATAACAAATCTCTAATCATTTTAATACCTTTTTTTAATAGTCTCAAACCTTTGATCCGAGGAACCATGGCAAAGGGGACTTTGTGATAATTGAGCATAGGATATCACCATAGGAAATGTGATTTTAGATAAATACCATTTATAAATCCTTACCCTACCAAAATAAAGTGAATATTGAGCCTATACCAAGCCTTCCAGATGTTTTTCATAACAAAAATACCACTGATCTTAATAGGAACAGGGATAATGAAAAGGTTGTGTAAACTAATCACTTAATAGGCCTTCCTGTCAAAAGGGAAACCTTGATAAATGTAATGTATCAACAAGAGTTTACAAGATTCATCACCTTACAAGAATATAATTATCCATTTGACACTGAGGGTAAAAACTTAGAGTTTGATGTCAATAAGACCAAGCCCGCTAGCCTCTTAAGTTAGACAAAAAATGGCCCAAAAGACTCTATTAAAACCCTAATGGCCTTAAGATTTGGCCCACATAGATTCCCTTAATATTTTATCCAACTTATCATAGGATTCATTATATAAAGATAAAAAGGAATATTAATAAACATGAGTAGTAGCCAGGACCTTAGACCAAGCCTGAAACTTTCCTACTAAAGTTAAGGGTTTGGTGATTTATAAGGATATTTTTAAACCCTTTGAACCATGTAATACCAAAAATTAGTGTGTAAGGATATAAGTGAAAGGTTAATTCCAATGAATTTAAATTAAATTCCTATGAGAATAGCCTTGGGAAAAAGGGACTGGCAAAAGCATTGAGTCTTATACCATTAGATGAAATACTCCCAAAAAAGGAAAAAAAAATTGAGGCATTCCATAACATTTTTAACAAAATCTTCTTCCACTTTAAAGGTGAGAAAGGAATCATATATAATTCATTCATTAATAGATTAATGGTTTGAATTAGGGAGGGAAATACTTTTTACCAAACCCTTAGAAGTGTAACTATACAAAAGATAGATAAATTCCTTAATATCCAACAAATATAGAGATGTAGCTAGAGGGTAACCTTTTTTAATATAGAGATTAATCTCAAAACATTGATATTTAGTACCATTGATAGTGATATAGGCACTAACATCCTAAAAAATTGCACAAACCTAAGTTTAAACCTTAGAGCTTGAAGAATTATTATAATGAAATTCCACTCAATTCAATTGTATGCCTTCTAAAAATAAATATTGATAAATAAATCATTCTGAAAAGAAATATCATCCCATTCCTTACCTTCCAAGATAGAAATAACATTGGATAGAATGTATCTATGTTGAATAAACCCTGTTTGCTCAATCCTAATAATTAGTGGATAAGGTGTTTAATTATGATGGAAAAAGATTTAGAAATAATTTTATAATACACATTAAAAATGGTGATGACCTCTATTTAGTAATAATTTTAGGATCCCTAGACATAGAAATAAACTTGATGTTACCTTGATTGATGAGAGAGCAAAAAGTGTTCATTAAAACAACTTCAGAATAGACTTTATGAAGATTAGGCCCAAAGTATCCCACAAGATGTGATAAAACTCACAAAGAAACCCATCAACTCTTGGGGCTTTATCATTGGCCTTCTACATCACATCTTCCTTAAAATAATTGAAGCTGAGAGGTATATCAAAAAAAACTCTTTATGATTTAGAGAGATTGTACTAGATAACATCAAGGCATTGAGGGAGTATGACTTCATGAGCAAGAGTGGAAGGCTGGGTTAAAAAGACACCCTGCTATTTTTTTATAAAATCTTGCAAGATATTAGGCAATTTGGTAAATCTAGATGAAAAAACTTTAATGGATTTAATTCTACCAAAAACTTGCCTAGACATAAGGAGAGAAAATAATTCTATTATCACTTTATCTCCAACTTTCAACCGATGCATCCTAACTTTGAGATGCACTCCTCTAGCTTTGAATGCATCTTCAATTTATATTTTATGTCTCCAAATGGTTACTTGAGATTGAAGGTGAGTATTAAAAGGTGAGGCCTAAATTTCTTATGATACCATAAGACACTTAGAATTTATGGCATGATGTAGTCATTATTTAAGGATAATAACTTATTTACCATATAATTGAATAAAATTGGTGGTGTGAATAATCGAATCAACCCACCAAGAAATCTAACTAGTATCCCTAGAGGTTTTGGGAACCAAGTTATAAATTCAAATAATCTTCCCAATAGTTCACTCATGTCTAAGATGAGTAGTAATGAGATAAAACTATGATTTATGGGATTTAATCTAAGGATTGGTCCATTCAAATTTGAATAAAATAGGATGATGGTCTAATAAAATTCTATACAAGAGCATAACTATCGAATGTCCATACATAATACCAAATAAAAAGGGTCTTGTTCAACAAGCAAAACTTGATCAAGATATTTAAGCACTCAATTTTCTCCTTGATGAAAATTAGACCAGATGAACTATGGGGAATTTGATTATCTCCTTTGATAGTGGTTGGGATCAAACACCTTGAGTTTGTTATGCATGTAAAACAATACATCCCGCTCTACAACACACCAACGCATGGGAAGGTAACCTTATTTATATTCATGAAACTCAAGCACATTGAATTCACTATATAAGATCTAATAGGCATATAGAAGTGAATCAACTAACCATGTTTATATCAAAGTTATTTCCACTACATCATTGTATGCATATATGTATAAAGACCAATAATTTAATTATCAAAATTGAACAGAGTCTATATGACTATATGGGTGGGTTATGAACCCAAATAAATAATATTTTGATAAATTTCAAGTTCCAAAAGAGTAAGAATGACGCCACAAATAGGCTCATGATAGGTAGCCTGACATAAATCCCTAGGATAAATAATGCAAACATCAAATTGAAGGAGGAAGTCATAAATCTTAAATTCTTGCATGCAAAAAGAAACATATTAAAATTTTGACAATTATTCTTGACTGCATACTTATGTGCTAGATTAGTAAGGAATTGAGCATTCCATGAATGACTAACATTGAGAAACATGAATATTCATTTAATTTTCCTCCAAAAGGCCTGAGAGGGTTACAAACTAATCAAAATCCACATCACTCATAAAAAAACTATCCTAGCTTGAAATGTTGGCATTTGTTTGGTACATACTCATCATCTGTGATGGGAGAGGGGCTCTGTGAGAACCAAAAAATATATTTATGGTTGAGAGTAATGAGATTGAGTTCATAATATAGGATTTTAATCTCTAAAGGGGGTTATGAAGAAGGATTCAAGATCACAAAGGATGAGAAATAAATAAAATTAATAATTTCTTAAAGAGAGTTGGAAATAGGAGGTGATACCTTAACTTGAGTAGGAATAGACATTTTCTAAAAAATAAAGAGTTATGAGCACTTATGGGTCAATACGTAGTGGGTTGGGGTTTAGAATCAAACCCACTTTTGTCTTGAGGAATAGGAGAAGTGGTGACCAATAAAGGACATTCTCAAATCATATGATCCAAGGATTGACACCTAAAACAAGTGTTTATCAAGTTAATATAAAACACACAATATGTGAATTGGTTATTTATGACTTGAATCTCAATGGAAAACTTGAGATATTTGGCTAGGTCAATCTACACATAAAACCTTTTCTAAGGATGAGATACATAGAACCTTGCTTGTTAATGGTAGATGAAACATCCTAGGGGTTTAATGAACTAGTCAACAAAATTCCATAGGAGAAATGCAAGCCAAGGAATTATATCGACATTGGGATTTTAAGATTGGATTGATTAGAAACTTGAAAGTCTTAGGTCTAATGAGAAAAAACCATCAGTGTGTTATAAATAAAATAGGGGCCATGATTAAAAATATATCTATAATGTTTGGGGTTAGTGAAACAAAATAGGCAAAAACCCTTGGTAAGGTTTTATATTCCTTCTAATTTCACTCCATGGCCTCGCCAATGGTTATGGACCCACTCTTTTAAGAGGATATCAAGAGGGAATTGACCCACAAAGTAAGCAAGCAAAGTGAAAATTTCAAATTAGCTATAATCTCTATCAAACTTAGATTAATTAAACAAAACATAAAGTAAAAGAGAGTCTGGATCAGAACCAATAACTTGGGGTAAACTTTTAGAAAAAAAAAATCATGTTTGTTTTAGTGCCATTATTTCCTAGACTCCCATCAATATTCCTACATTAATTGATGAAAAAATGGTGGTGACAACCATTTAATAAAGGTTTTACAAAACCACCCAAAAGGAGGAGTGTCAACACAACTCGATGTAATAAATGTCTAATTAAAAAAAATCATGTCTAAATCTACTATATATTGGTAGTGTGATAGGTAGGGATGAAACCTTAAAATTTTAGAGACATATAGTTTTCATATGGTTCCTCACTTATTTTTCACTTACTAATCAATTTAAGAACTATCTATATTACTTTTTGAATCTCATATTTCATTTAAACATAATTTACTACATATTAATTGAAATGTTTGTGTATTTTGTGGTTTTCCTTAATTTTTAATTGTTAAAAAAAATTGAGTTAAAAAATCATATATAAGTAATTACTTATACAATTCATTGAATTTATATATATATAAAATAAATTTTCACTAATAAATGAGAATTAAAATTTAAAAGAGAAATCATTATAAAAGAAAATAATTAACAAAATAATGATTTGAATATGTAGATTAAGGTATAAATAGAAAGGGATTGGACTTGTAAACCTTTTAAAATAATATATAAGATAAATACAAAAAAGATTGAAAATATCATATACCAAGTTAGTATGTTTTTAGATGACCTAAAAACTACTTTTCCCTTTAAAAATTATTTAAAATAATTTATACTTTTCAATATAAATAGTTACATTTTTATTTATTTAACTAATATACATATATTTAACTAATAATTATTAATTAAAGTTATAATAAAAAAGATTTAACATTATTATTATTTTGCTAAGAATACATTAATGTGACACCCTATTAACATATAATTTATTGATAAATATATTTTTTAAAATATTTAATATTATTTGTTAAATAAATTCAAGTTATATTGAATATTTTCAATATATTTATTCTTTTATATTGGGAAAAGTATAATTGAAGTGAAAAGATAAACCTTTATTTATAATATATATATATTTTTACTAGTTTTAATATGAAAATATAAATTTATTTTGAAAAATGATCATCACTACCTTTTTACTTCTGAAACACCTTTTACATTACTACCTTTGTTTTTTTCCATCTTTTGTTGGATAAAATTATAAATGGATATAAATTATTAAAAAAAAATTGTAATTATATAGTTTCAAGTATTTTTAACCACCTTAACAAAGGGAGTTACTATTAAAAGATTCTCAAAATAAACAAGGTTGTTTTCCACCACAAATAATTTGTAGTTATCTTCCATCAAAATTTCAAATAAAATATATAGATATGTTCATAGTTAATTAATAATTATCAAAGGTTTAATATGAAATATTTGTGGAGTTCTCATGCATGATATTTTTTAATCTACACATCATTTTAAAAGTAAAATTATTCTAGTTTTGAAACATATTAGGGAAGAATGTTGCAGAAGAAGGCAACTAACACAAGGCGATAAGAGGAGCAAGCAAAAGTAGCAAAGAAGGGAGGCATGAAGAAGCATGAAAAGTGAGTGGATATTAGTAAAGAGGTGGCATGGGTGTGGGAAAGAGATAAGGGTGAGGATTAGAAGTTTTTGGAGGAGGATCCACCTAATTTTAGTGATGAGGATAAAAACATTCTGACTTTGACACTAATGCTCCAAGGGTACCACCCTCAATAGAGAATAGTAATCATCTCAAAAAATGCTCATAAGGTGGGAGAATTCATTTTTTCATTTGGTGGATCCCTTAGGCAAGTTTATCCCAAACATTGGACCTAGTAAAGAGTTATTTTTGGAGGATGGTACTTTGAAGATTAATATTTATCTTTTGAAAAAACGTGGCATCATTTGAAAAGTAGTGGGTAGATGGCCTGTTATTGGGGAAGTAGAGGCTTGGGTCTCATCAAACTAGGTAGTGAATCTTCATGTCAAATTTTTACCTAATGGTTTCTTCTTGGTATTTTTTTTAGGATGGTGGGACCATGGATTCTATCCTTTCCTCAAGCACATAGATATTGAATGGCATAGGAATGTCTATGCAAGCTTTGTGTTCTAACATTGATTCACAAAATAAGAACCCTTCTAAGATGTTGATGTGGATCCAAATTTATGCTTTGATAATTGAATATTGGGGGAGGAAATCTCAAATCAATTAGGAACTTAATTGGTAATTTCATCTTTGTTGATCCCATCACCCTAGATGGATCACTGGTTGCTTATGCTAATATCTATGTGAATGTGGATTTATAGGTTGAAATTATAGAGGCAATTATCCTCAAGTCCTTTAGAAGAGAATGGGGTAAAAACATTGACCTATAAAATCTTCCCTTTCACTAATATGGATGCCACAGAACTAGCCATATAATGAAAGAGAGTCCCCTAAGGTCTTACCCCTTGCCTTGAAGTTAAGAAACTATAGAAGATCAAAGACTCCCCAACATCAAAACACATCTTGAAAATAAATAAGGGGGATTGGTTATGCAAAATTCTAATCTTTCTTCCTGACTAGATCTCCATTGCTCAACCTTCCAACATACATATGGAATCCTCTTCATTACAAGCAATGGTGAATGCTATGAAAAAATTGGTAACTCAATCCTCTAATCTTTTGAACACTCTTTCCTCTTGTAAAATTTTTCTCTATTAGGAAATTAAAAATGATATATAAGGATTAGAAGGTATTGTGAATTCCTCCCTAGAAAAGAATACAAATTTGATAAAATATAGGAAGGTTATCCTCGTTGGTGATTCCCTAGACCTTGAAAGGATTGATAATTTAAATTTTTGAGGATGAATAAGGATTTATGCGTAATAAAGCTATTGGGTGTTTTTTTATTGATGGCAGTGAATCAGAAGATGTGCTTGGGTCAAAAGAAATTCTATCCATATCATAATAGGATTTTTAGTTCATTGAACCAAACTATGGGAATAAAATTAAAATATATCAAAAAATGAATTTGGAGTGCCTTTCTAAGCATGGGCTTGTTGTGAATTAGAATCCCATCACCATTTTTATCCTAGAGTGTGAGGTGTGGAAAACCCCTCTCCCACCTCATGAAGCTCATTACTTCAAATTTTAGGAGTAAAAAAGCACCTAATAAGAGGCACTTATTAAAGCATCATATTGATCCACTTCACCTAGACTTTATCTTCTTTTAAGAAACCAAAATAGTCAAGTAAGAGGTGGAGAATGTTATTCTTCCAAGTTGGTCAAATTGGAAAGGTTGGTTCATTGATTTATTTGGTGATTTTTGTGGTTTGGCCACTCTTTGGAACCCATTCAAAGTGGAAGTGACTCCTTTAGGTAACAATGATAACTGGTAGTGGAGTAAGATCAAATATTTATCCTATGACATAGTGTTTTTATTCCTCAATGTCTACGGACCAAACAGTCCAAAGCTTAAGCATCAATGCTAGATAGAAATCCTAAAAATACTCACCACACATATTAATGATAAATTCACTCTAGATGGGGACTTCAATGTGATTATCACCCTAGAAGATAAGTAGAGAGGCATGGGAAAATGACTTTTATCCCAAAAATATTTTTCATCTTTCATTGATTATTTGGGGCTCATGGATGTATTCCTAAGAATGGAATGTACAACTAGACCAACTAAAGGAAAGTTTTTGGAAAAATTATGGAAATATTGGATCACTTCTTGATTAACCCTATGTGGTTAAATTCTTCCTAGGTATATGAGAGCCACATTATTCCTATGTTAGGATTTGATCACGCTCTTGTCGACCTTGAAATTTCAAAGGATCGAGCATCCCACTTGTACCATTTAAAATTTGATTTAATGTGTTTAAAAGATACATCCATATTTGAAAAATTCAAATTTTGTTTGAAATCTTGTCTCATTTCAAAAGGTAATTATATGCAAACTTTTGCTAAAAAACTCATTTTCATCAAAAATTACTTCAAACACTAGAACATGACTCATTTAAAAAATATTTTTGAGGAAACCAAAAGAGTGGAAGCAAACATGAAAGATTTGAATGATATGGTTATGACCTTTGGGATAAATGTAGGTATGTATATGCAAGATTGGTCTCTCCTACTGGAGCTTGAAGAATTACATATCAGAGAAGAAATATACTCGAAATAAAAATCAAGAGAAACCTAGCTAAAATAAGGTGATCAAAACACTAAGTTTTTTCATAATTCCATGAGGTGCAAAAAGAACAATAATAAATTATAAAATATCATGGATGGAAATGGCAAGCCCCTAAATCTCAATTTTGATATTAAAAAGGAATTAGTCAAGGTATTTTCAACCCTTTTGGACTATCTTGAATCTTATAATCATAGATCTCACAAGAAGATTCTCAATGTCATCCATCAACTAGCTACGAGGCAATATAATGACCTTATACTTACGCATTTCACCTAGGATGAGGTTTGAAAGGTTGTGTTTTTTTTATCAGGATAAATCTTTAGGACCTAATGGATTTCCTATAACTTTCTTCCAAGACTTATATACCATTATTAAGAAGAAGATATTTTTGTATTGGATTGCTCCAAATAAATTAAAATTTTAAGCATGGATGTCAATTACACCTTTTTATCTTTGATTCCAAAATGGATTTTCATAAATATTTTGGTGATTTCAAACCTATTTATATTTTTAGTACCATTTACAAGATCATCTCTAAAGTAATATCTTTTATATATAAGTCTTTAATTTCACTCCTTATCTCCCTAAATTAGTGTGGATTTGTTCCACGACATCACATTCAATATGGTATTATAATTTATCATGAGGTTTTGCATTTTAAAATCAAACAATCAAAAAAGCATGCTTATCAAACTAGAAATTAGTAAGGCATATGATAAGGTCAATTGGAGATTCATGATGAAAGTCTTAGAACACTTTGACTTTGATACGGACTAGTGTGAGTGGATATTTAGTTATATAGCCACCACTAAGTATTCTATTCTTTTCAATAAAAGTCCCATGGATTTATTCAATGTTACAATGGGAATCAATCAAGGGGACCCAATTTTTCCATTTATAATCATTTTGCTAACAGATGCCTTGAGTATGTGTATTCAAGTAGATAAATATTTAGGTATGGTTTATGGATCAAACATAATGTAGGGTGTGGATAATCTATCACACTAGTAGTTTTTAGATCAGTCATTTAAATTTGGAAAGGATTCCATCAAGGAGGCATCATATTTTAGATCAATGCTTGAGGATGATGCTTAAGTTTTGGGAAAACAAGTTAATTATATTAAATCCAAAGTCTAATTCATAAACACTGTTAAAAAGAAACAACCTAGATTAACACATTATTTGAAGTTCAAAACTAGTTTTCTACCTACCAAATATTTGGGTGTTCCCCTCTTTATTATAAATTGAAAAACTATCCTTTGGATAAATCTATTAATTTATCTTAGGGACAAATTGACTTCATGGAAATGGAAATTTACCTCCTCTATTGGTAATATTACACTAACTAAATCTATAGTTAGTGCCATGTCAATCTAACTCTTAACAATTTTGAGGCCTCTGATAAATTTTTTTAACATCAATCAAATATGTAGATCTTTTCTCTAGAAAGATAATTATGAGGATATAAAATTAAATATTTTCACCTTGGATAGATTATGATTCTCCAAAAAATATGAAGGAACTCGCATTCAGATAATGGATATATATAATACAACTTTGGGGGGTAAGTTGGCGTGGAGTGTGTTTTCTAATCTTTTTCCTCTAAGTAGAAAAATCATTTAGCATAAGTATTTGGGATTAGTGGATCTGATGGCTATCTTCTTAATGACTTATCCATATTTTATATCTCATATTTGGAGTTTTATTCTCCATTTTCATCCCCTCATTACAATCACATCTCATGGGTCATTAATAATGGAAGGATAACTTCTAGGATGATTCATGGAATGGTCATAAGCCGTTGTATGAATTAAGTGAGTTAGATGAAGCCATATTATTTATTTTTGAAGTTTCGAAAAAAATTGGTGATTACATCGAAAATTCTAGGTGGGGGTATGGTGCTACTATTAAATTTAATAACCTTGAAAGTGATCCTATCTCTATTAATCAAAATATGTTGCTTTAATCAATTTTGACTAAGCGTAAGGTGTTTTTAATAAATAAGGAAGATTCTATCTACTAGACTTTTCTTGGTTATGAAGAATACAAATTTAATTTTAGGCATCAAATCATAGTGGTAGAAGAGGAATTGTATCCCCAAGTTAATATTCTCTATTAGAATAGAAATGGGATTCTAAAAACTAGTAATTTGTGCTTGGTTAATGATCCAATAAAATATTCTCATGCTAGACTAGCTCAAGAAAATGGGTTTGTGTGGCCCCTAAATATGTAACATGTGATTCAAAGAGGAATAAACCATTGATCACTTTTTTTCTTCTATCTTTTTGCTTTTTCTTGTTGGGACTGGTTATGTAATAAGTTGAGTTAGTAGTGAGCTCATTCTCCTTCATTATTTTTTACCTTCTCTTCTTGGAATATAGGATGAGAGGGATTTATTTTGAGGGCCATTTGGTTATCTAGCCTAGATATCCTCATTTGTATTCTTTTCAAAGAATGAAACCACCATATTTTTAGTGATAAGGCTATCAATTTATCATCTTTTGTAATTAAATTTGAAATAACTATCTCTAAGGTCATTTCTTCTCATTCTGTTAGGAAGCATACTAACTTATCCTATGGTAATTATTGATTAGAATTGATGGGTTCTATACACACCCAAAAACCTTATGAGGTATCCCTTAAAATTTTAGGATCAGTGAAAAAGATTCACTACAAGACACAAGCTGCAGGGTATTGGGTTTTGTCAACAACATTTTAATGGAATGGCGATGAGTGAAGTAGTTTTTACCATCGATGTTATATATATATATATATATAATTGAGATGGGTGGATAAATTATGGATATTAACCTAAGGTGGGTATGACCTAAAATAAAATTAAAATAAATAAGGAAAGGTAAGGTAGAAAAGAAGGCTTAGGGACAAAACATGATGAAACCTTTCTAAGATGGATCTTAAATTAGGGCTAAAATAAGTAAGTAGGAACTAATTTTTTTTTCAAGATAATATAATCACACAAATAATAAAACATAGTTAATATTCCAAGGAAACAAGAATACAATAAACTTTAGCGTACATAATCAAAGGTTAATGTGTTTGTTAGATTACAATTGCAAATCTACAAAGGGAGATTGTGATTAATATGAAAAAGGCATTAAAATTAGCAATAACACAATGTGAATAACTATATTTAAATTAAAAATCATACACAACAAAAATACTAAGATACAAGAATGATAAAACTTACAAGATTCATAGTTTGGAGAAGAATCAATGTTTGCACATCAATACCAATTGTAGAACAATCCTTAAATTTTCATATTAATACTAATAGCCAAAATTATCCTCTCTTTGGGATATGGAGGATACAAATATATATAGGATTATGGAGGGGAAGGCCTCATCCTCCAAGTGAAGTCTAAATCTACATTTCTAGTAATAGAACTATGTGTTCATTATCATGCAAATAATGCATGCTTAAAAGTGTATACATAAAATATAATTTCTAAACTATATATATATATATATATATATATATATATATATATATATATATATATATATATATATATATATATATATAAGGAACCATCAGATATAACTTAACTAAAACATGAAAATACATAGTCATATTCATAATGTTACTAATATGGCACTACTAAAAGAGGATAAGAGTTGAGTGAAAATCTTAGAAATATAAATAAACATTGTAGCTAATTGGGGAATTAAAACTGGCCTTATTGAAGTATGCATGAATACATACATATAAAATTAGGGACCATATGATGACATGAAAAAAATTGTATTTATATGTGTGCTTGGTGTTACCCTTGACTCTCCCTCTGTGTCCTTGAGTTTTTCAAATAATGTATGTACAGTCTCAAACTATTTATTAACAATATCAAAAATAATTAGGTAAGGTTTAAATATTTTATGGATTCGACCATCAACCTTGTATGATCTATGTTTTAGATTTTAAATTTTATCCAAGGGATTTATATTTTGTCATTCTATCCTTATCAAAATTGAAAAGCTAATGGATCTAATTATTAGTCTTGTAAATAGTTCCCTCAACTTCCTCCTTAAATATATTTATAACTGCTTCAAGGAGTGTTTCAAAACTAGACATGTTGACAAACTCTCTAGTAGAGGTAATCACATTAGTGACTCTCATATCTCTAAAAATTTCTAAGACCTCATTCTCATGGCCTAAAAATTTTACTATCAAATCCTTCATCTACATATGCCAATTAAGGGAACCATCCATTTTTTAAATTACATAAATTAGGGACCACATCTTAGTTGGACATTAGGTTTAGGTGATTAAATGCGATACGTCTTGAACACTAAACCAAAAAGGTAAGACTTTTCTCAAATTCATTCAAATGGTGCCAACGTTTAAGTACCTTTGTCCTCTCAGGTTGGCTTTCTCCTCTAGACACTTGGATGCCATTAAAAATATTATACACCATGGTGGTTTCACTCTGTACACTATCTATAATTTATCAAGGGGCATGTATAATCTATCTCTATAGTAACCTGTGTTTTGCTTCTTCCTTTCTCTTGTATATTTCCCTCATTTCTTCTTTAACTGAGTCCATAAAGGCATAAATCTTATGTATACTCTATTGGATCATTTAGATTCTTTTTGGCCAAGGGAAACATGTTTTCCATTTGTTCAAACTCAATTTATTCCCTTTTATTTATGTTCATTACCTTCCTCTTCTTCACCCTTTGTATAGTGCCACTTTGTTTATCAAACTAGGTAGAGACTATAAGTAGTTTTGTGATGACCATATTTTGTCTCTCAAGCCTTTGGCCTTGTAGCTCTTTAACCCATTTAGGAATAATGAGTTCCCTTTCTTCTTATTTTGATTTGGGTCTTCATAGGTAGATGGTGGAGTGTTCATTAGAGGGGGATTTATTGTTAGAGGTACTAATGAAGCACTTATTTGAATAGGGAATTAGAGAGGTGCATAAATAATTATTTGTTATGGTGCATTTTCACTTTGAGGGGTGACTTTAGCCACATATTTGGTTAAGCCCAGAGTTATTGTAACTATCATGGTGGTTGACTATACAGGTGTAGATTATGGAAATTATAGTTTCAATAGAGCTAAAGATTTTTGGTGGAATGGTGGTCCTCTAGAATTAAAAGTAGAAATTGAAATCAAAGTTTCAAAATAGACTATTTTTTTTAGCAATTATTTTTGTTGATGTTAAAAAATACAAGAATCCCCTGAACTAGAAAATAAAGGACTTGAAATAGCTAGAGGTAAATCTATAGCTTGAGTATTTATAATAGTAACATAATAAGTAAGAGAAGAAACTACCTTAATGATATTTTGTCTTTCCTCTTCAGTGAGGATCAACTGGTCCAATTCCCTAGTTATAGTTTCTTCTTCTCATAGACTTCCTAGGATCATTGCTTTAGCCTTTTCTAATTATGCTTCCTCATCCAATTCATCTTGGGCTCCTTTTTCACTTGACCTTGAATCTAGTCCCATCATAATTTTTGAATTTCTTTCCACCTCATCTATAGGATAGTCAACTAGTGATATGACATTTCCATGATCCTCTTCCTCTTCTTCATCAAGGGGTTATTTTAAAATCACAAGACCTAATGATGTTCTTTCTTCTAGTTTTTAAATTTTGGAGGAGGATGAAAGGGTTTTAAATTTTATTTTATAAGTGAATATGGGGGGAATGAAAGGTGAAATGGAAGCTGAAACCAATAAAGGAACCATAGAAGTAAATAATACTATTATAGATGGTGGTGAAAGAATTTAAAGTGGAACAATAGTTGTGGAAGGAAAAATGGATAAAGATGAAACTAGGATAATAGGGAGTGTCTAAGGAGATTCCCCCTCACTGATGGTAATGGATGGGAATTCCCTTACCTAAGATGCTTTTGGTAAAGGAGGAGTAGATGGATTAAATGAAAAGGAACTTTGTAAAAAATCCTAGAGAGTTACACATATAACTATTGTAAGTGGAGGGAGAGGTGACAAAGATAATGTGTTCTTTTATATATCCTAAGGAGGTCTAGTCCTCTCAATTATAGTATCTATGCCCAAAATGGTAGTGGAAACTAGATGTGTGGAGGCTAGATGAGGACTAGGGAGACCTCTGAGAAATTATTTTTTGATTTGGAGGTTTTCCTCCCTTTGACTGCTAGAATATCCCTCTTGTATATTGGTATATTTTCCTATAGGAGATGGAGTATGGTCTTATCATTATAGGTCCTGAGGCTTTACTGGAGGCCACTAATTAGTCTAGGATATTTTTGCCTATACTATTATGTAATTCACCTACTCTTTGGTAATATCAAGATCATATTGTATAGCTTGAGAAACTATCATGGATATTTGATTGTTCCTCATCTAGGTCCATACTTTAGATTAATTTGATGCATTTAGAAAAATAACATCACTTTCATGTCCTTGGTGACCATATGTAATGGTCACCCCTTTCTTCTTCTTGAGTATTTGGAGATAGTTTCTAACTTTCCTTTTAGGGTCACATTCCCTAAATTGGGCCACCTTTAAATTGTAATGGGAACTAATCTTCCTTGCCTATTTTAAGTGTGCCCTCACTAAAAATTGGTGTTGCTTAATGCTCAATGGGGTATTATAATAATAGGACTAATTTTTTAGGAAAAATTATTCATTTATACTATTGTATAATTTATGGACCACCTATTATTATACAAGCTTGTATGCAACATGGCATGGTAAGAATAAAGGAGGCACCTTTTTCCTGTAATTTGGATTATGGTATAATCTAGACAATATCAATAATACCCTATCTTGGATATGTTTTTTTTTTTAATAGATATTTTGGGCATTTAAGTACCATGAATAACTTGGTAAACTTGGAGATAAATTTCATCATAAATGCTTGTAATCTCATTCTTGTACCTCTAGATAAACATGAAAATATAGTCCTCACATACTATATTATCAACATATTCTATTGATGGATGCCATAGTTATCTATGTACTCTATGGACCATATAAAGGACTACATTCCAATAGATATTACGTAATATAAAACTACCAAAATCCTATTTTTGTTCATATTTATACATTTAGGCCTTCAGTCTAACATTGATTATCTCTCCTAGGTCCATAATTTTATCAAAAGTCAGAAGAATGTCCAACAATAAGACCCATTCCATATATGAATAAGAAATGATATTGCAGAAATAAAATCAATTGAAAAGGGCCATGGTTATTATAATACTAGGCTTGTATTTAATAATGTTTTTAGAGGAAATGTCTCCCTTGGGGTTTAGTCTTTTGCCCTTCAATAGCCACTATTTAAATTTTATAACTACATTGGCCAAGACTTGGTTATAGGTAACCTCATGTGATGAGAGCCAAAGTTACCTCTAAAATTCCCTTCTAAAAATATATACAATTATATTTATCCATTTTGTAAAGTGCAAGCAATCTCCAAAATATGTACCATTGAAGACCAAATCACATAGTAAATAGATACAAGGCATTACCTATGGTTTAGCCACTTCTTGATGAAGTCCCATGTTTCTCATTGGTATTATTTCATCAATATAATATTTCTCTTCACAAGATAGTTGGTCATATGTGAATTATGGTGCTATAAAATCCACTACATTCCAAAGGGTTGAGTAATATGGAAAGTTAAAAGCTATGCTACTCTTGTTGAATATAATGTTTGTGTATTCTATATTTCCATCAATAGAGTATACAGAAAGGGCTTAGATGCACATTAGTTTTGGAGAATAAATTTAAAGGATTTGAGATATGTAATTCTTTTTAAAAATATCTAAGTTTTCTTAAAACTTCATTGAAAAAAAGCTAGGGATTTTTTTGTGGCTTGAGAGCTTAAGATTACAATGTTTTATTAATGGTGAAGTTAATTTCCTTTGTTTAGATTTTTCATATATTTATAAATCCTTCACCTTGAATGCATAGTTAATGCAACATCAATGTGAGTAATAGTATTTAATTTTTTTCCTATTTAATTTAAATGTGTCAATTAGATTTGGAGGGTTTATATTTGCTAAATGATCATTTTCATTAGCCTTTTATGTCCAGTTATTATTTTTAAGATAGGTGTCAATTCCTCTCTTATTGGCTCTTTGCTTTATTTTCAAACTCATTTATTCACACTTTACCACTTTTCTACTTCTTGTTTGCTATGTATTTAGATTTATAGATTTTCTTTGTATGTTCCAGGGATGCGAGTTAATGTGATTATTCCATGTGGAATAATATCAAGGCTACAATAATTCAAAGGCTCATGTCCACTATTGTTTAAAATTTTGAACCATGTACATCCATGAGAGGCTTCAGGTTGTCAAAATATTGATGCATGGAATTATATTATCACTATAAAGACTCAAAGACACATATCCATGAAAAAATTCAGCTATTAACTTGAAATTTATCCTTTAAAGCTTCAATTTAAAAAAGTTATGCTAATTATCAAACTCTCAGAGCTCAGAACCTCAGAGTTATTAGATTGTAGGTCCTCAGAGCCATTAGAATTTATTTTAATGTCCTAAATTTTGGGTTAATAAAATTGTGATACTTTTCAAACCCTCAGAGCTCAAAACCTCAAGACCATTATACCATTAAATTTCGTTTAAACTTCTAAGGTTATGCCATGTGGCATGTTTTTGAGGATCTAACAATTTAAATACTTAGAATTTTATTTAAAGGATGAAAGGCTATAGGTAATTTAATTTAAGAACATGTATTATTCTTGTAACTTAGATACTTTTAAGGCTTATAATATTTAAAATGCCTTAAGACTCTGTTTGACGTGATCCTACCACTTATCTCGATCCTGGATAATGAAGGTAGAGCCTCCGTGTGGATAATTTATAAGTCTTAGACCATAGTCTTTTGAATATATAAAAATCAAATATACACTATAACATGACACATTAGTTATGTTACTCCATAAAAATCCTAAAATTAATTAATAATAATTATGAAAACTTAAGGATTAAAATAAATCAAAATTAATGCCTAGTATTTTATTTTCACAATTTAAACTTTTGTAAATTTAAAATTTGAGGACAACCTTAGTATTTGTATATTATAACCTATACCATGGATATATAAGGCTTATATGACCTTAAATAAGAATATTCAAAAAATAGTAGGTCCCCATTTGAATGTAAAAATGGGATTTGAGTGTTAGGGCACAACAAATGGTGACTCAATGGGGAAAATACTCTTAAGTATTTGAATACTGATAATATTAGTAATGTACCATAACATAACATCAGATATAAAAAGAAAACAATAAGTAAACCATTCCATTTAAAAAAAACTCCTTCCTTATGCAACATATCAATCCTTTCACTCATTGGATCTATGTGTGTAATTTTTTGAGTTTATTTTTCCCTTGTTATGAGAGTTTTTGACAAAGTCCTAGATAAACAATGTAGGTTTCATTTTGATTTTATATTTTATAGCAAAATAATAAGGGAAACCAAGTGATCATATCCCCAAAATATATACTTATGATTCCACTCTAAGCCTTAATCTATTACCATTTAGGCATCCATAGCCCTGATAGAAGTTATTTGAATCACCTATCTTCTATAAGTTTACATGATGATTTATTTTTAAAATATACATAGAAGAAGGGTTAGGAACAATCATTGGTTAGGTGTATATATAATAAAAAATGTATTTTATTCAATATGTCCATGCCAATGTGCATCTAATTAAATGTTTATTATCTTTCATCCAAGTTTTAGTATGTAATAATGCAGTTGATCTTCTAGAAATGAAATTTCTTCTAAAATTTGCATGAGTATATTAGAGTACATTCTAAATGTCTATCAACATCACTCAATCCAAGTAGAACCTAGTTCAGTCATAATACATACCTCAATCCTATAAGTTCAAGTACTTCTAGAATAAATCCTAATGAATACAATTGTGCTTCCTTTTATATCATCCCATTGATTTGACAAGTCTTTTATAAATCCAACAGAGGAAATTAGTTGTTCTATTCTATAATTTTAGAAAACTAATCTATAAAGTATAATAACTAATCTGCCCAAAGAAAATATAGTCTATGTATGCAAAGTAAAATGAAACTAATCTATATATTAATCCTATCTTGGAGAAGATAAATCCTACTTACACTTCAAATTATCGACACAGTCGATATTTGGGGTCATGAGTAAGATGGATCTAATAGACCTATACAATGGATCATTTACCATAATAATATCACTAGGGAGGGTTATAAAGACTCCAATCAAGAAAAACTATGAAAACCCCCTAATTAGGTCATATGTTTTCATATTAATTAAACTAATAAAAAGTAAAGAAAAGTATAATCTAGTGATTACCAAAACTTATGGTATAAAGTGGGGTTAGAAAATATAAAATTAAACATGCATAAGAGAATCCTAGTTAAGATATGTATAGGTAAAACCCTAATGCGTGGAGAGAGTAATATATTCAAAATCCATTCTTTATGATACTTCTATCTAATAAAGAGGAAAAAAGTTAGATATACTAGCCTTGAGGATGAACCCATCAAGACTCAATCTCTCTCTTGGCCAAAGGTTCTTCGTAAGAGGTTTTATGGTTTGTAAGGATCACCAAGAAAGGCCAAAGCATCTAAGACTTTTCCACAAGAAAACATTATTCTTCAAGTAGAAACTCTAAGCTAAGACACCTAAAGTAAAATGGTGGAAGAGTAAATTGTAAAGAAGCACAAATGAATAATTAACTCTTTTTGTCTCTTTAAGAATGGTAAAATGAATGTGTTTATATAGATCAATCTAACCCTAATCCTTTTTAAAATTTTAAGCAACAAAGTCAACCCAATCAACATTATATTTTTATTAACAAAAATAAATTAGGTCTTGGTCTATGTTAGCCATGGGCTGACTTAGACAATAGATAAGTTTTAATTAAATTAAAAGGTCGATGGGGCTGATAATGTAATGTAAACCATTAAAAAGGATTTTAGGCTAGGGAAGGGCTAAAGAAGGTGAAAAATGACTAGAAGATGGTGAAAATAAGAGTCAACGCTTAGGGAAATTTTTTTAAGATATGGGTGTGTATATATCAAGTGGTAGTATAGGTACAACAATTGTATAAAGCACCAATGGTCTACCCACCCCTTTCCTAGTGTACCCCTTAAGGTGTACACTCAAAGAGATTGGGACTTGACAAGTTCATGCAATATACAAAACATCAATAATTGATAAAATTTTAAAATATTGTATATACATATTACCCACTCAAATATCATCATGTGTCACTCAAGTGCAATAGGGGATGGTGCTTTGAGAAAAGAACATAGAAACACACAATGTTGAAGATAAAAAAATTACTATATTTTAAAGAAAAAATAATTAAAATTAAATTATTGAAATGGGAAATAACAAAAAAAGTAAATGTATGCATACCTTAACTTACTTTTATTTTTGGATGGTTATTTGTCATGTTTATAGTTTTTATTGTGGATGAAGTAGAGACTGCTTTTGACAAACGTAAAGATACAAAACTAAAGAGAAAAAATAAATAAATATAGAAATTTCAAAATAACTGATGTTATGTGGATGAGACATACTTGGAAATTTGGCAAGCTGAGGTGATAAGTGCTATGTTAGAAAAAATGACCAAGTCAAAATTTAGAGTAAATTAGGTAACTAAAAAACCAAGCCTACTAAAGATTGAAAAAATAAAACAAGTAAAGCTTAAGTAAGAAAGGAAAACTCACCAAGTCAAACCAAAGATAGACATCAAAAATGGTAATCAAACATTGATGAAAAAGAAATAAAAATCCTTACATAAACAAAGATGGGCAAGAAAAATGGTAAAACAACATTGATGATTGATCATTAACAAGCCAACCTCACTTAATAATGGAAAAATAACATGAAAGTAAAAATGGACTCAGGTGCCCAAAAAAGGGGTATTATAATAATGGAAAATGGTAAAATAAATCAAGGCACATCTAGAGATGTAGAGGCATGGTATAAATAAAATAATCCACAGTCACTCAAACATATTGTTTGGTTATATAGATAGATAAAACTAAAACAAAGTAGTGCTAGCATGTTTTTAAGATGTGAAGAAGAGGGAATATATAATAAGGAAAAATAGATTTAGAATGATAATTTCCTATCAAGGGGGAAATGAAATGGGTGAAGGGAGAAACAAAGGAAAAATCAAGGTAGAGGATCTCTTTATCAAAGTCAAGACACTCAAATTAATTTTATCAAAATAAGAGGAATTTCGACCTTAAGGACTCTGAAGTATGTAGATAGTCCCATGAAGGCTATATGTATAAAAAATAAAATAGATGTACCTTCCCACAATGTGTTTCCCATTATTTAGGACACCTTATAGAGCCATCAATCTACTATGAAGATTGGGTACATGCATAAAAAATTAGGTAACACCTAGAGTTTGTTGAATTTTCCTACTCTAATCTACTATTTTACCACACCCCGATGGACCTTGGCTCTATCACGAGGCCAATTATGGAATTTGAGATTTGATTGGAGACAGGATATGTTATTTAAATCATGAATTTTTGTGTGATTTTAAATTTTTTGACTATGTATGTTGCCTTTTTTTATCATTGCCTTTGGTTTAAAATGATTCTAATTTTAACTTTATTGATGGATTTTTTTATTCCTCCTTCATACGGATTTAGAGAATTAAACATGGGTGATAAATATGACTTTCATTTGAATACTTGTCACTTGGTTTCTAAGAAAAATACTTAGAGATCATGGTGTCTAAGAGTCTCACTAATTTAGGTGAAATAAGAGTGTGATCTTGACATCAACCTTGGTTTATCTAATGTGGAGTGAAAGGAAAGTAAATCAAGAGGAATAAAACATGAAACAATTTTAATTACTTCAAATTACAAAAAAATGTCACATAGGGTGAAAAAGGGATATAATAACAGTAAAATGTTATTCATTTTCATAAGAATGAGGGAATTTTAGAAAAACATGCTAGCATAGTTTGTTATGAATATTTTATCTACAATAGAAGCAAAAGGTAAAGTTGAGAACAAGGATACAAAATTTGTAACAATTGCAAACACATTTTAGAAAAGGAACACTGAATTAATTAAAGATGGTGATTTTATGAGGAAGGCTAGGTCCTATCCATGGTCTTACACTACATGTTATAAAAGAGAAACCTAAGTTGGGGCACAAAACATGTAAAAATTAAATGGGATAAAGGTTGTATTTTTGAGGAAGGCCAAGTTCTATCCATGGTCTTACACTACAACTCACAAAAGGAAAACCCAAGGGGTGTAAAAATTAGTGGAAAGTGAGAAAATTTGAGAAAAAAAGGAAATCATGAGGAATACCAGTCTTATCCATTATTTTACAATGAAACTAATGATAAAAGGGAAACCAAAGGACCAAAAGGAAGGACTAGGGTTTGTAGAAAGAGAGAACTACTATAGAGGGTGAGACCAATGTAAGTATCCTACAAAAAGTGTTAGAAGGATAGTATATAGAAAACATGATAAGAGGGGAAGGATCTATGCTAACATTTATATCAAGGATAAGCATGTGAGAGATAAGCCTATGTGTCTTGAAAGGTTTCTTAAAGTTAAATTAGTTTGGTATCATGTAATGTAGAATAAGAATGGGCATCACAAGATGCCCCAGTGGGTAATACTATGTAGGTATGGGCATCACAAGATGACCCAAAAAGTGAAGTAATATGTGGGTGGGCATAGCAAGATACCCCAAAGGATAAAAAGAAGAAGAACATATACTAATAAAAAAACACCACATATATTGTTTAAATGGGTTCAAGTTGTCCAAAAATAATTTGATAGGGGATTTCATGATGCTTGATGAGAGAAATAGAATATAATAAAGAAGAAAGAGAATTAGGGATAAATTTATCCAAATAGAGAATAGAGTTGGCCAGACAAAGAATAGGGTTAGGATACAGGTACCAATCAACTGGATCAATAGAGTACTACTAAAATATAGGTTGAAAAGAGTACAAAGTCATATGAGTCAACTATGTATTGATAGACAAGGGATAGGAAAAATAAATAAGAGTACATAGTTTTATAAGTCAACTATTTATTGTAGATAAAAAGGTTAAAGATAGACTATAAGATATTGTACGATCAAGATGACTATGTGTTGAAATAGGGGAAATTTTTTTCATGATATTTTGGAGCAAGAATGAAATCAAACACACAAACAATTGTATTAATGTGATTGATCTAATTTGGTCACACAACACAAAACTTACACAAAAATTGGCCAATTCAAGTTTTGTAATACAAAACACAATGATCAAAGAGAACTAGTTGGTCACCTTAAGTGTTATTATTTGCAAAACACATAATAATTAAATGCTAACTAGTTGGTCACCTTAAGTGTTATTATATTTATTATAAGATTTTGATTTTAATGTGATAGGATAATTTGCTAAAATAGGGAACTAGAAAGTATTCTAAAGTTGGTTTCAAAATGTTTGGGCTAAAAGGGATCTATATTGGCAATGGTATTGCCTTAGTATTGGAGCCTATTACCTCAATTCATAATCCTGCAATAATAAGGGTGTTCGGTGATTTTATAATATTTATCATTAACCACTTATTTATACTTGGCTAGAAAACCATATTGGCTTCCCCCTTGGTGATGAAATCCAAGTAGGTAGGCCTTTGGAAGACAAGTGTTTAAATGTGTTTTTCAATATTAAGTGATTTGGTAGTGTGTGAAAAAGAGTAAAATAGTGTAATTAAATTGGTAATTTTAAAAACCATGTATTTAGACTATGTGAGTTACTCTAAGCATTTAAATAGTTGAAAAGGAAATGTAAATTAATTACTAGAAAATATATGTTAATTACTTGGTTAAAAATAGTATAGAGTCAATTCATGGAACACTATATATAAATAATATTGAGCATAGTTGATTGGGTTGTTGATATTCTATAAAAATAACATCTTTAATAACAAAATCAAATAGGTCAACTATGTCTCTTAGATAGAAGATAAATTACAAAACTAAGTTGACTAGGTTGACCTAGTTAGTTGTAGGTTTGAAGTTTTAAATACTGCTAACTTATGAAAAATAGAATTGAAAGAAGTACTAAAATGACAAAGAGAGGAAATCAAAGAACCTTGGTGGGCTTGAAGATGATTTAGATTGTAAATGTTATGCTATAATGCTTTAGTTGTTGCTTTCAAATTCTGCAAACTAGGTCAATTGTTTCAATTGAGTTTTACAAAGCCCTATGTGCTAAAGAAGAATAAGGAACAAAGCTGACTTGTTTGACAATGTTCATTGACCTATATGTTGGCATAAAGAATTAGAAAATAGATTAAAACTATTTGAAAATGTATTATAATCTAAAACTAAAGATGCAATATGTCAAAGTGTTCAATCTAGTAACCTGTAGTTGATGAATACCTATATAGATAACACAAAGTCATTTTGAAGTGATTGTGTGTTAAACATACGCAAGTGATTATGTGTTAAACATACACATAAATATTTATAAATATATTGATTGGTTTGATATATTACTATAATTTATATGTAAAAATATAATAATATAATAAAATGATGGTGTGAAAGAAACCCTGCAAGGATTAGATTCACATTGGGTTCACCAGAATGTATGTATAGGGAAATATAACTAATCTATAACTCAATTATAGCTCAAAGAAGATAAAACCTACTTACACTTTTGATTGTCGACACATTAGATATTTAGGTTCATGACCAAGAATATCCACTAGACCTAATCAAAGGATATAATAACATAATAATATCACTAGGGAGGGTTCCAAATCCTCCAGTCAAATAAAACTATGCAATAACCCTAACTAGGTCCTATGTTTTCATATTCACTAAACTAATAACAAGTAAAACAAAGTATAATATAGTGCTCACCAAAGCTTGTGGCATAAATTGGGGTTACCAAACATAAAATTAAACATGCATAAAATAGTCCTATTTAAGTTATGTATAGGTAATACCCTAATGCATGGAGAGAAAAATATATTCAAAATCCATTACTTACGATACTTCTATCTAAGAAAGAGAGGATCAAAATTAGAGATACTTACCTTGAAGATGAACCCATTGAGACTTAATATTTCACTTGGAGAAAAGTTCTTCATAAGAGTTTGTTTTGGTTTGTAAAGATCACTAAGAAAGGCCAAAGCATACAAGAATTTTACATAAGACAAAATTCTTCTCCAAGTAGAAACCCTAAGCTAAGACTCATCAAGTAGAATGGAAGAATATAATATTTTAAAGAAGCACAAATATATAATTAACTATTTTTATCTCTCTAAGAATGGAAAAATGAACATGTTTATATAATTGAATCTAACCCTAGTCCTTTCCAAAAGTTTAGCTAATAAAGTTGACCCAATCGACATTATATTGTTATTAACAAATACAAATTAGGTCTTAGTTTATGTTGGCCAAGGTCCAACCTAGAACCTAAATAAGTTTTATCAATTATAGTACAAGGTCGATGGGGCTCATAGTGTAACTAAACCACCAAAAAATATTCTAGGCCATGGAAGGGCTAATGAAGGTAGAAAATGACTATAGGAGGGTGCAAAATAAGAGGCAAAACTCAGGAAAATATTTTTAGGATATGAGTGAGTAGATAAAAAGTAGTAGTATAGGGACAAAAATATTAAAAATCACCAATGGTCTATCTACCCCATTCTGTGTACACCCCTTAAGGCATACACTCAAATAGATTGAGACTCAATCAGTTCTTGTAAAATATAAAGCATCACTGATTAATAAAGTTTGAAAATATTATGTGCATATAAAATGCATAAAATAAAAATCGAAGAAATCAAGAAAGATTATCATATAAATTAGAAAATATAATCTATAAAACAAGAAATCTAATCTAGAAAATAAGATATGTATTCTATCCCTATATTTGAATCCCCTCTTATAGTCATTTAGAATCATGTTCTATTGGAGCATTCATGAAATTATATTTCAAAAACTATCCATTGACTATAAAATTGATGTTATTACCTTGGATGTCTTTCAAGTGGAAGGAATTATTACCTAGTATCTCATATCTTTAACATGGCCCAATATATAAAGGATTGAACTTATCATGATGTCCTTTCTTCTCATGTGATTTATCTCATAGAAGCACTAGGTCTGAAATCGTAAAAGCCTAGATATCATATATTTTTTCAAACCACCTCTTGACAATTTATTGGTGTTTATTGAATCTATATGGTGCTTCAATTCATGCATATTCCATATAGACTATGTCAATTAGTCTAGATAAGATTATTTCATCTTCCCCCATGTAATCTTGTATGAATTGGTATGTTGGGATTTTAAGAGTTATGTGGAAAACTAGTTGTTTCCCATATGCCAGCAAAAAAGTAAAGCCTTGATGGCTTGCTTATGTCCTATTATGTCTAACCATAGTGCAAATTTCAATAACACATGTCATTCTCTTGGTTTGTTCAAGAAATATGATAAAATAGAATGGATGATAGAGGCTAAGAAAGCTTTTCAAGACATCAAAACTACCATTGCTCAAGATCCAGTTTTGATCAACTCATTCTCTTGGTTGAACATAAAAATCTCTACAAATCCATAAAAATTTTCCTAAAAAAGTTTATCTTACCAAAGAAATACTTCAATTCCTTCTTGTTGTTAGGAGGTGTCAACTTAGAGATGGCTTGTATTCATTCTATATCAATGAAGATCCCATCTTTAGTGATGACATGGCCCAATAACTTGCCTTTAGTTACTTGAAAATGCTCTTATTTGGATCAAGTGATACACCATAGCTTCTACACCTATCAAATAATCTTTGTATATGGTCTACATGATCAAATTTATCTTTTAAATACATTATTAAGTCATCCACATAAATGATGATGCATTTTCCAATAATTCCCTAGAAGGCAAAGTCCATATCCCTCCATAAGTTTAGTCAAGCATTAATTAAGATAAAAGGCATCCTTTTATATGCAAAAATTCCCCACCTGGTTGTGAAGGTAGTCTTCATTCTATATAATGCTTATACCATCACTTGATTGTAGCCAAAGAATCTATTCAAGACTAACATCATCTCAAATCACTTCATCGAAGGAGCATAGAGAATAGTTATCCTTCTTTGATGCTCGATTTAGTTTTTTTAAGTCAACATAGAGTTTGATTTATCCATTATTCTTCATCAATGGTACTAATTTGTCTACCCAACTATAACACATAATTGGAAAGATGATCTTAACATCTGATAGATTTTATAATTTTATCTGGATGAGGGGTTCTAGAATTGGATTTACTAGCCTCTATCTCTACTTGAAGGACTTATGATATGAATTCAATGGGATGATATGGGTGATGAACCTAGAGTTGAAATCTTTCATATCTTCATATTTTTAGGCAATCATGTCTTTGTATTCTATCAATAGAATTTTCAACATCTATATCTCCCTTTCAGTTCAACTTAGACCAATGTTCACATACTAATAATGTTAGTTGGTGCCAAGATTTTCCTTGATAAAATTGGACTCAATTGATTTAAAATGATTTTATTTTTGATATAATAGATCCACATAAAAATATCACTCTAAGTAGACCATCCTGAGAGGGATGTGATTCTCCTTCAGCTATAAGACATTGCCTTCTCCCAGATCTTTAGTATGCATGGGCTCAACATCATTGTCATCTATTATTTAAGATTTGAAGACTCACAAACCATTCATAAATTATACAATCTGCTAATCATCCTCAAATATCTAAAATTTATCCATCTTGTCTAGGAAAAAGGGGCAATGAACCATCTCCACAAATAATTTATGCATTTATTATGCTTGGAGTAGTGCTAGATTAACAGTTGAAGTTTCTAATGAATCTTTAGTCTAATTTCCTTCCCTTGGGATGGCCTTGATGTTGAATGATTCAAAGGACTCAATCATGTCCCATAATCAATCTTTTTACTTCTTAAAGTGAGTTTACATTGATATTTATTTCTAATTTGGTTAACAACCAACTTAGAATTTCTAAAGATTTACAATTGCTTGACATTGTACTTTAGTGTGACTTATAAATCGAGCATTAGAGATTCATACTTAATTATATTATTGGTGTAAGGTAATTTCAGCATATAATTATCTATATACTAATTTCCATCTAGGTTTGTCATATCTAAACCAATGCTTGAGCCTTGATTTGATCTTGTTTTTCTTAAATAGAGAGTTCATAAAAGAAGACCTTCAAATTATTATTTTGAAGCTACTATTTGGTAATGAATGTGTAGACATGTTCATGTGAGGATAAAAATTTGAACTTTTCATTCTTATTATTGTATTATGTGATGATATTCTTCATATTTATCTCTTTATCTACTCATATTTGATTGGATACTCCTTTCTAGGGTAGTCACATGTGTGAAAAATTGGTGCCCACTGTCCATTCAGTGTCTTTGACCAATCACAACTCCGTAACAAGATAATAGCTTCTATAATGTCCATGACCATAATATCCATGTATTAATATAAACATGGCTCAGATGTAAGATGGTTGTTTGCATTTTTCATTTCTGTAACACATGAGATAGAATATTTATCAAGTTTTAGGACCACTCTTTTTGACTTGTTTAGGGTCAAACCCATCTTCATTCATATATCTATAAGCATTACATTGGTTGAGGTAATCGATTCAACCAAATAATTTTGCACATTCTTTTAAAGCATTTTGATAGTTAATGTAAAAGGTGGCACTTCAGGCTTGTACTTATAAACCAACACATTTACAGGTGTAACTTTTGACTTGTTGGTAGATGAACTTATAGTTAAGGATTTAAGTAGTAACTCTCTCTCCTTGGTGATCTAAGTTATCTCATGGAGGCTGATATTATCCTTGATAGTATTCATGTCTTTAGCAATATTTTACCCTCTTCTACTTTGTGACTTTATACTATACAATTGATCATTCTATTTTAGAGGGGGAAGATTGTTGTTAGCCTTAAAATTTGGAGGAATGGTAGCACTATTATTTGGAGGCATGGATGTAGTATTAGGATGCTTGTTACACATATTGTAATTATTCCTATGGAAATACTAGAAAGCATGGATCTCATCAGTATTATCCAACAATTCATTCTCATCCTCCATTGGGAATGGGAAGTCATAGGTCTTAAATACTATTATTGTATTGGGATGTCCTAAATTATTAAAATAAAATGGTTCTGTTAGATTTGTAAAAATTTCATAGCTGTCTATCTCCTTCTAAAAGATCTTGAAGGAAATGAAAAACTCTATATAGTCTAGCTCACCATGATGTGATATGTTATGGATTCAGCACCAATTAAGAAGGTATACTTCCATGATGTTTTTCTCTAACATATTGTTAGGTAATTGATGCTCTATATTATTTCTAGGTTTGTGGAAAGGCATATTGTACCTCTAAAATATGAAGTTATAGTTGGTATTTTGTACACTAGTGTTCCCCATGAACTTTTACATGTTGAGAAAATCATTACTTAATTTTTGTACCATATGTTGGATATCTTCCAATTTTATTTATGTGGAGTCATAAGTAGTACCCTGAGTAGTAGAATTATTGACTGGTATCAAGGAATGACTTTGGTTTTATTGGTTAAACATAGACATAGAATTGTTTAGGAATAAAGGTGATGATAAGGTGTAGCATGGGATAAAGGTAAATGAGTGTACACCTAGTTCTAGTTCTAGGACATAGTGTTAAAATTTTTGTTTGGAATTGGGTTCAAAGATAGAAAATTAGAACTAATATAAAGTGGGACCAAGGCTTTTGATTGAGGGTTCAATTATTTATCAACATTAATAGCTTCAATGTAAGCCAAAGGTAGCATATTAACATTATAAACCCTATAGAAAAATATAATAGTCATAGGGTCTATAGAATTCTTGTACATTTAAATGGCTATTGCCTTAGCTAGTTTGTAGGTAGCTTTAATTATATTATACATATTTTATAATATTAAAGCCTCATATTGGTTCATTTGGTTCTTTTATCAAAATTGAGAAGTGTTTATATACAACACTTGCATTGGTGACTTGATTGAACTATGCCAAAAAAGTGTTTTGACATTCATCCGAGGATGGAATTGAACCTTTTGGAACATTAATAAACCAATGTAGGCAACATATTTCAATGTAAAGGGAAAGAATATAAATAACACATCCTCATGGATGAAATTTAGTATTCCCAAAGAAGTTTTTAAATTCTTTACATGTTCTTTATCAATCCCACCTCCTAAGGGAGAAAAGGAAGGGAGATAATTCCTAAGGCTTTTTGGTAAATCATGCACATCTCCAATGATGTTGATAGCAGAAGTAGGTAGCCAAGTTTATATATTAGACAGAAGAATATGGGGTTGTATGTTTGGAGAGTATGATTGAGCATGATCCCCTGTTAAGATATCTTTATCTTAACTAATTTTTATATGGATTTCCAAAGGTGGATATACTAAGTTAGTGTCTAAGATGGACCTTGTTAATCTTTTGAGTATATCCATTATAACTCAAGTGATCATTTTCAAAGAAATAGAGGTGGAGGTTGAGACTCTCTTTATAGCACCTGATAAACTCATGTTGATTTTGGTTATATGCATATCATGGAACCTTAAGAGGTGGCCTCTAATGATTTATGATTGGTGAAAAATATTCACTCCAAAACATGAGTTGTAAGGTATTGTGTTTTTTTAAAAACCTATTGATGTAATGGTGGTGAGTAGAATAGTTGTTTAACATGGATGGTTCAAATGTAAGGTGAATCTAGATCTAGCTGAGATGGGTGGATAGATGATGGATCTTAACCTAATATGGGTCTAACCAAAAGAAACTCAAATAATGAAATAAAGGTAAGGCAAAAAAGGAGGCTTATAGACCAAACAAGATGAAACCTTTATAAGCCAGCTCTTAAACTAGGGGTTGGATAAGAAATCATGAACCAATGTTTGTTTCAATTTAATATAATCACACTAATAATCAAACATAGTTAAGAGTCTAAGAAAATAGGAATATAATAAAATTTAGGATATATAATCAAAGGTTTTTTTGTTTTTTAGATTGTGATTACACATCTACAAAGGGAGACTGTGATTAATATGCAAAATCAATTTAAATTAGAAATAACACAATCTGAATAACTATATTTAAAATAAAATTTATGCACAACTAAAAGACTAAGATGCCAAAATGATAGAACTTATTACAAATTCATAGGTTTGGAGAACAATCAATATTTGCACATCAAGACCAATTGTAAAACAATACTTTAAATTTACTATTAATCTTAATATCCAAAATTATCCTCTCTTTGGGATAGGGAGGATACAAATATATATAGGATTGGGGAGGGGAAAACCTCATCCTCAAATTGAAGTCTAAACATACATCTTCAAAATAGAACTGTGTGTTCAAAATAATGCAAAGTATGCATGTTTAAATGTCTATCCATAAATTATAATTATTAGACTACAATACTATATATATGCCCAATAAATTAAGAACTATTAGTTCTAACATAACTAAAACATGTAAATACATATTCATATTTAGAGTGGTGCTATGTGGCACTACTAGAAGAGGATGATGATTTAGTGGTAGTTGTAGAAATAGAAATAGATGATGTAGCCACTTAAGAAATCAAAAAGTGGCCCTATTGAAGTATGCATGACTATATATCTAGAAAATTAGGGACCCTATGATTATGTGGCAACACTTATAGTTGGATACCTACTTTGTGCTGACCCTAACACTCCCTCTATGGCATTGGGTTTTTCAAATAATGTTTATGCAGTCTAAAACTCTTTATTAATAATATCAAAAATAAGTAAGGAATGTTTAAATATTTTGATGGATTCAACCATCAACCTTGTGTGTTTTATTTTTGAGATCTTAAACTTTGCTCCAAGGGATTTAGCTTTTATCACTCTATCCTTATAAAAAATGATCAACTACAAGATGCCATCATTAATCTTGTAAATAGTTTTCTAAAATCCATTCTTAAATCTATTTACAACTTATTTAAGGAGTGTTTCAAAATTAGGCATGTTGACCAACTCTCTGATAAAGGTAATCACATTAGTGACCCTCATATATCTCAAAATTTGTAAGGCCTAATTCTCATGGCCTATACAATGTCTTATCAAAGCCTTTATTTTCATATGCTAGTTCAGGGAACAATCTCTTTTTATAATTACATAACTTAGGGCCCATGCATCATCTTAGTGGACATCAAGTTCAAGTGATTTAATGTGCTACTTATCAAACACTCAACTAAAAAGGAAAGCATTTTCTTAAATTATTTTAGTTGGTGTCAAAATTTAAGCACCTTTGTCCTCACATGATAGTTTTCTCCTCTAGAGACTTTAATTTTATTCAAACTATTATATATCCTAGTGGCTACACTTTATATACTATCTACAATCCCTCTAGGAGCATGCATAATCTATCTCTATAGTAACCTCTATTATTCCCCTCCTTACTATTGTATATTTCCTTCATTGATTCTTTGTTGGATAATTTGGATTCTTTTTGGATTTTTTGGCCAAGGTAAATAGGTTTTCCATTTGTTCAAACTTGATTTATTCCCTTATATTTATGTTCATCACCTTCCTCTTCTTTACCCTCTAGATATTGCTACTCTATTTATCAAACCAAGTAGAGACTGTAAGTAGTTTTTTGATGACTAAATCATGTCCCTCATCTCTTCAAACTTGGAGCTCTTTAACCTATTGGGGAATAATGAATTCTCCATTTTCTTATGGTTAACTTGGGTATTTAGAGGTAAAGGGTGGAGTGTTATTTGGATGGGGAGTTATTTATGGAGGTGCGAATGAAGAACTTATTTAAATAAGGAATTGGAGAGGTGGATAAGTAATTATTTTCCATGGAAAGGTTTTCCTTTGAAGGGTGACTTCATCTACATATTTGGTCAAGCCCAAAGTTTTTGAAACTATTATGATGGCTGACTATATAGGTGTATATTGTAAAAATTATAGTTCTAATTGAGTTGTATATTTTTTGGGGACTGGTGTCCCTCTAAGATTAAAAATAGAAATTGAAACCAAAATTTAAAAAAAAGACTATTTTCATTGGATCTATTATTTGTGTTGATGTTTAAAAAATAGAATAATCACCTGAACTAAATAATGAAGGACTTTAAATAATCAAAGGCAAATATGTAGCTTAAGTAGTTATAATAGGAACAAAATAAGTAAGAGAAGAAACTACCTTATTAATACTTTATATTTCCTCTTTAGTGAGGATATGTTGGTCTAACACCCTAGCTAGAGTTTATTCTTATTGTAATCTTCTTAAGCTCATTACTTTAGCATTTTCTAATCCTTCTTCCTAATCCTCTTCATCGTGGGTTCCCTCTTCACTTGAACTTAGTTCTAATCCCATCATAATTTCTAAATTTATTTCCTCCTCATCCATCGGGTAGTCAAATAGTGAAATGACATGTCCATGTTCCTCTTCCTTATCAAGGGGTTTTTCTAAAGTAGCAAGACCCAATGATAGTATTTTTTTCTAGTTGTTGAAGTTTGGAGGTGGCTAAAAGAGCTTTGAATTTCCTTTGGTAAGTGACTATGGGGTGAATGGAAGTTAAGTGGAAGATGAAACCAATGAAGGATCCAAAATAGTATAAATTAATATTACAAGTGATGGTGAAGGAATGGAAAGTGGAACAACATTGTTGGAAGGAAGAATGGATGGAGATGAAAGTAGGAGAATAGTATTATCTAAAGAGATACACCCTAACTATTGGTAATGGATGGGGATGAGCTTACATGAGATTATTTAGGGGAAGGAGGAATAGATGGAATATATAAAAAGGAAATTTAAAAAAACTCTAGGAGAGTTACATATGTAACTATCATAAGTGGAGGGAGATGTGCAAAAGAGAATGTGTTATTTTATCTATCCTAAAGAGGTGTAGTCCTCTTAATTGTAATAGTTATGCCTAAAATTATGGTGGTAAATAGATGAATGGAAGACAGATGGGGCCTAGGTAGACCTCTAATAATATCCTTTCTGATTTGGAGGTTCTCATTCATGTGACTACTAGAATCTCCCTCTTATAGATTGGTTTCTTCTCCTATAGGAGAGGGAGGTTGGCCTTGTCTTGCTAGGTCCGGAGGCTATGTTAGAGACCAATGATGTATCTAGGCTCTTTGTGATTGATCCATAATCTGATTCATATACTCTTTGGAAATATTAGGATCATATTAGATGGCCTAAGTAACTATCATGAACATTTTCTTGTCCTTGATCTAGATCTATACCTTAGACTCATCTGATGCATTCAAAAAAATAACATCATGTTCATATCTTTGGTAGACATATGTAATGTCCATCCCTTTATTATCCTTGAGGAGTTGAATATAGTTTCTAATTTTCCCTTTAGTGTCTCATTCTCTGAATTGGGCCACCTTTAGATTGTAATGGGCCCTAATCTTCTATACCTGGTTAAAGTGTGTCCTCACCATAAATTGGAGTTTATTGATGCTTAAAGGGATATTATGTTAATAGTCCTGATATTTGAAGTCAAATTATTCATATATACTATTGTATAATTGATGTCCCACCTCTTGTTATGCAATCTTGTCTAAAATGTGGCATGGTAAAAATAGAGTGGGTTTACTTCTTCCTATAATTAAAATTGTGGTACAATCTGGATAATACTAGTAATCCCCCATTTTAGCTATGATTCCTTTCATATTATTAGATATTATATCATATGAGTGTCATAAATGACTTGGTAAACCTAAGGATAGATTTCCTCATAAATATTTGTAATATCATTCTTGTACCTATAGACAAATATGAAAGAATAGTCCTCATAGATTCTATTATCAACATATTCTACTGATGGTTGCCACAATTATTTATGTGATTTGTGGATTATCCTAAGAAATGCATCCAATAGATAGGAAATCATAAAAAAAACTACCACCAACTAACATTTGTTAATTTTTGTACAAGTTGGCTTATAGTTTGACACTGATGATCTCTCCTAGGGTCACAATTTTATTAGAAGTTAGGAGAATGTCCAATAATGGTACCCATTCCATGTGTGCATAAGTGATGCTAAAAAAACCATACAATTTTTTTTAGAATGACCATGGCTATTCTAATACCCAACCTAAAATTGATAATGTTATTGAAGGAAATGCCTCACTTAGGGTTTAGTGTTTGGTCCTTCACTAGCCACTATTTCAATTTCTCATCTATATTGTTGTGTTTGAGCATTGTGTTGGCTGAGACTTGGTTATAGGAAACCTTAGGTGTTGGGAGCCTAGGGTGCCTCTCAAATTAGATTCTAAAAATATATGAAATTATTTTTTTTTCTTTTCTAAAATGTAAATAGTCCCCAAAATAAGTAGCATTGATGAACAAATCATGTAGTAAATCGATACAAGGCATTACCTCTAGTTTAGTCATAACTTGATGAAGTCCCATGGTCTTGATTGGTATCAGGTCATAACTATATTATTTATCTTCTTGGGATATTTGGTCCTATGTAAATTATGGCACTATTGACTCCACTGCATTCCAGAGTAATGAGTAATATTAAAGCATAAAATATAGGGCATTCTTATTGAATAAAATGTTTGTGTATTCCATATTTATGGCAATAAAGTATACAAAAGGGTTTTGGACATGCTATAGTTTTGTATAAGCCATTTTAATGACTTGGGTTGTGTAATTCCTTCACAAACTATATATATTTTCTTGTAAATTCATAGAAAAAAGATAGTGTTTTTTTGGTTGCTTGAGAAATTAGGTTTCAATGTTCGATTAATGGTATTGTGATTTTACTTTGTTTAAATTTCACATATATTTCCAAATCATGTGCATTGAATTCATAATTCATATGATGTCAATGCAAATCATAATTTTTAAATTTTTTCCCATTTAAATTTGAATGTGCTAGTCAGCTTTGCCAGGGTTATATTTTCCAAGTGGTAATTTTTAATTAGCTTTCTATGTCTAGTCATCTTATTTAAGATAGGGATCAAATCCTCACTTATCAACTCTTTGTTTAGTTGTCAAACTCATTTATTCACACTTTGGCCACTTGTTTGCTTCTCATTTACCCAAGTCTTTAGATTTATAACCTTGATTTGTATGTTTTGGGGCTATAAGATAATGTGATTTTGATATGGGGAACAATCTCAAGGCTTCAAAAACTTAGAGACTCGAGACCATTATTATTTAAATTTTTAAACTGTATACATACATGGGAAGGATCCATGTGGTTGAAATGTTGATGCATGGAATGATTTCAACACTAAGAAGATTCAAAGGCTTGAATCCACAATATAATTAATATATTAACTTGAAATTTATCCTTTGAAGCTCTTAATTAATGAAATTATGCCAAATGTTAAACTCTCAGATATCATAACCTTAAAGATATTAGTCTGCAGGGCTTCAGGGACATTATAATTTATTTTAGCCTCCTAGGTTCTAGGTTAACAAAATTATGACACTTGTTAAACCTTTAGAACTCAGAACATTGGGACCATTAGGCCATTAAATTTTCTTTTAACTTCCATTATTTTGGGTTCACGATGTTACTCAAGGTGTGGCATGTTCTCAAAGCTCAAAAAATTTGAAGAGTTAGAATTTTTTTGAAGGTTGAAAGGCTCTTGGTAAGGTAATTTTGCTACTTGTCTTGTTTTTGAAACTTAGATACTTTGAAGACTTAGAATTTTTTAAAGGCTAAAAGACTCCAATTGACCTAATCCTACCAGTTGTACTGATCCTAGATAATGAAGGTAGAACCTAATTATTGATGATTTATATCTATTTTCCCATAGTCCTATGAACATACAAATATCATAGATACACTAGAACATGACACATTAGTTCCATTAGTCCATAAAAATCCTAAAATCAATTAAGATGAATTAAAAAATCCCAAGGTTTAAAATAAATCAAAATCAATGTTGAAACTTTGAATTTCACAATTTAAACTTCTGTAAATTTAGACTCTAAGGACAACCTTAGCCTTTTGCATATTAGAACCAATACTATGGATCTCTAATATTTATAGGAATTTGAATAAGAATATTAAAATGATAGTGGGTTCCCATTTCAATTCAAAAATGAGATGTGTGTTTCAAGGCACAACAAGACATAATTGACTGTTAATTATACTCCTCCCATTAATGGGTCAAGAGTAATCATGGCTAATCCCCACACTCTCCTCATAGCTTCCTCATCACCTCCCTTTCAATTTTATTCAAACTTTTATGGTAAAATGAGTGAGAATCAAGAGATTCAGGTGTTGGGTGTATCATTTTAGACCAAACTAGATCCCTCATTTAAGCCTCATCTACTAGTATTTAGGATAGAATAAACAATGAGGTTGAGGTCCAAGCAGTATTTGTGGGTATTTAGTTAGATCGATGATGTGATATTGAGCATTTGGTGATAGAGGGTGACTCCAAAGTCATTGTGGATATTATCTAAAATCACTAGGCCAAGGCATAGAGAATAAATAATATCCTTAATGTGGCATGGACCATTTTGGATGAAATAGTATCATGGTCCATTTCTCATTGTTTTAGGGATGCCAATAAGCAAGTAGACTTTCTTGTCCATTGGGAAGCTTACCAAATGGAAGATGTGGTGATAGTTAATAAGTATGGAAGGTGGATGGGTCTAAACTTGGTTGACCATTTTTAATCCACTACCTTCTTATCATTTCATTATATGTTAAAAATCTTGTGTGGATTTTTTGGATCTATTTCATTTATTATCTTTCATATAATTTGGTATGTGGTAGAATGATAAGATGGATGACATGGTTGATCTTTGTTTTATAATTAGTATGGCATGTGACATTTGACTATTCTCTCCCCATTATTTTTTTGTATATTATGTTGTAGCAATGGTGATGAAATTTTTAACATATACCACTTCTCTCATCGAGCCCATTCTATCTCTTCATACAAAGAAAAGGGAGTTGAATTTCCCTAATAGATTTTCTATTTACTAATTAAGGTTGATCTTATAACTAATAAATATGGAGATCTTAGAGGCCATTAGGACCATAATTGGTGATGAATATCTACATGATATTGTGATTAATAAAATTACTGTAGATGTGGTATCCATCTTTACTAGTAATTTGCTGCATGTTGTCAAAAATGTTAATGTGGTAAGGTTTGTGGTGGAGATGTTAGTTTGGAAGTAACTTTGGGGTGGTTTAGTCAGTTGATTAAATCAATTATCAAAGGTGGTTGGCCTAAAAACTTAACCTTCTCCAATTCATAGTGGTTGGGTCTGATTCCCTTGTATATTTTTCATGAGTTGGAATCTCTCTTTGTGAAATTATATGAAGTTTTGAAGGTGCTTATGGATGGTCCTTTGGGTTTCATCCCCTTGTTTTGTATGTGAAAAAGTGGTTGGATCCTTTTCCATCTCTATATTGGAACATTGGTCATTTTTATTCATAGAACATGGCTTTAGTAGCATAAATTTTGGTGGATTTTTTCTTTAGCAGAGGTGTGGTGGAAGCTATAGAAGAGGAGGCAGCCTAAATCTCTAGTAGTGGTAGCTCAAAGGTTTCTGGAAGTTCTATTTTTTGAAACATACAATGGTACCTAAAATCTATGGTGGATGTAGTTGGTCTGGGTGGTGTGTTCACACTAGTTAAGAGCAATAGGGAGGATGGTCAAGGCTCTTCTCCTTGATTGGGTCCAACTTAAAATCTCACTTTCCTGAAGTCTTGTTCTTCTTAGTCTTTGATTTATTTCTTTCATATTGGTTTATGTTCTTGTTGGTTTTTAATGTACACATTTTTAAAGTTTTTACCTCATGTTTTGGTTGCACTCCCTTTGAGATTTGCTCAAAATTGGTTGTTTTATTATCTTTCTAAAACACCACATGCATTTTATTTTTTGTATCTATCTTTATACAAATGAGGGTCCTTCCCCTATATATATTTAAAAAATCAATAATTATTTATTACACAATTTTAAATTATATTAATTAATTTTTATTACATTTTATTTTTTTAAAATAATAGTATAGTTAAAGTAAAAAATTAAATCATTATTTATAATATTATTTTCTTATCAATTATTATATAAAAATACCTATCTATTTTAAAGTTAACCATCATCTCTCTTATTGTTGGGAACCACTTTACACTTCTAATATTGTTTATATGAATATATTTTGATATCAAAATTATAAATTAAAATATATATTTATACAATTGCACATATATTTTACCACCTACTAACAACCCTTAAACTTTAATTTTTATTTTTATTTTGTCAAAGTTTAAAAGGATTATTATAACAAAGAAGATTGGATCCATAAGAAACTCATTGATACCTTCATCTTACCTTTTTATTAAGAATTAAGAAAAAATATAGAAGTAATGGTATTGAATCCAATTGTTTGTCTTTGAATGGGACCTCTTTTAGATATTATTACCTTATAATTTGAATCATACATGTTGAAGGTATTAAAAATTTATTAAAAAGAATAAATCTTTGTTCCAACTATGTTGTCTATCATTTATGTATTCAATTGAGTTAATCACTATTTTTATTTGATTATTCTTCTTCAGTGTAGGAAAGATGGTGCAAAATGTATTATTGTGTATGCTATTTAACTATATCAGATAGTACACACTATCTTGAAATTATCTCATTATTTAGATTTAGATTCAATTAAAAATCATTTTTTGAGTCTCAAATTCATGTAAGATGTTTTAGATTGTGATGATAGCATTAAAAATGACTCATTTTTTAATCATAAGAAGACAAATTCTAAAATTATATAAGAGTTCTTGATTTCCTTCTATGTTAAATTTTCCAAATTAAATAAACATTATTTACTATATTTTGTAAGTATTATTATACTTAATTTAAGGTAAGGATATTTTTATGCATTCTTGTTAATTTTAAATTATAACATGGTCCAAAATAATAGCTATAACATGTGTGTGACACAAAAGACATTGCATGTTCTAAATTAGAAGGTGTTATAGTTGTAAATATCATTCATCATATATAAGGTAAAAGCAAAATTATATTTTATATCATTATTTTTATTATTTTTTATAGTGTTTTGAACTTATTACATGATGATTTGGGATCATTTTCAAAAAATTAAAATCTTCCAAAAATATATATAGTTTGAATGGAAACTTTTAAAATGATACAAATTTATTTGGAATCATTTTCATAAAATTACAATCTTCCAAAATATATATATAATTTGAATGAATTTTTTTAAAATGATATAAATTTATAAAACTGGAGAATAAAAAAAATGTATCATTTCAATAAAGTGGCCACTTTAAATAATTATATTTATAAATTCTTATGCTAAGAGATTTCTTAATCTTAAGATTTTTCTATTCATATACTTTGGCATGTTAAATGTCTATTAATAATTTTGTTATTCTTTAATATGGAGTAGCATTCTTAATTTATTATAAGGAGATTCTTATTTTTATGCTTATATATGTTGAATGGTTATGATTAACTTTGTTTATTTTTTAGGAAATTTATATTCTTTTTTTTTCCAATTGAAAAAAGGTTCATTGTTTTGAAATGTAGATCGATATCACACATATTTTTTAAAGATAAGTTTTGTATTTATAAAAAGCACTCTTATTATTTTATAGTAAAACATTGTTTATTTTTTTGAAAAGTTATATAAATTTAAAAGTGAGTGTTTTATTTATTATAATAAATTAATTCCTAAGAGTTAATATGTTTTCCTTTGGGTTGGATTTTCATTTTAGATTAGGTGTCAGTGGGAGTTATATTCTCCATTTATCATATAATAAGTTTGGGATATCAAAATTTTGGGTTAGAAATAAGATACCAATTCAAATATCTTTATGATATATATAAGAAATCTTAGATGGAAGTAAAAGGAGGAACAACTAATTTATTAGAGGTCTAATAAAAATATTGTTCAAAAAGATTTGGAAAATAAATGGGTAAAAATATGACTTAATTTATATACATTATATAAAAAATACTAGAAGTATATTAATATCTATATAAAGGTATCATTTTCAAAATTTTATAAACTTTAAAGTACAATTAAATTTTTAAATCTTAATGTTAGAAGGTAAAATAGAAGTAGATGCCCCTTAAGAATTGGGTACTTAAATTAATCATTTTTTTTATAAATATTTTCTAAATTTCATAGAAACAAATAATTTCCTTACTAAAATTTGAATCCCAAATCTAAAAATGGTGAGATGTTCCCCTTGAAAAATATAAAAAAGATGTAGACGAGAGATTTAAAATCATTAAAAATCATCTGAATTAATTTTGTTAATGTTTTTACAAATGAGAATTTTTGATAAGATGTCTCTAAAGACATGTATATGTAATGTAAATTACTTAAACAAATTAATTTGGTTTACATTGAACATCAGTTATGCTCTATCAATGAAGCACATATCAAGGATTCAAAAAGGAATATACTTATCAATTATAAATTTGGTTTACATCAATTTATCTAAAATGAATTCTCCCACACTTCTTCCCATTCATGGTAGAATTTATTCTATGTCTGAAGAATTTGAATAGAAGGTCATCGTTTTACAGAAGATCATCATTGATTACCTTCACATTCTTGGTATAAGCTCTCCTATGTTTGGCAATTATGGGTATAAGGCTATTTTTACACAAAGGACCAATGTTTATTCCTTTCATGATCATAGAATAAGCTCTCCTATGTCTAAAAATTTTGGGTAGAAGACCATCACTACTCGAAAGACCGATGTTGCCTCCCTTCTTGCTCATGGTAGAAGCTCTTCTATGTCTAGTGATTTTGGACATAAGTCCATCACTACATAGAATATTGACATTAATTCCCTTCTCAATCATAGTATAAGCTCCCCTATGTTTGGTGACTTTGGGTAGAAGATTTTCATTGTGCTGAGGTCTGAAGTGGTGAAAAAAATGGATGTTGTGTAGATGATAGACCCTACGTGGAAGATTTTTGTAGAAGGTACAAAGCACACAATTGACTCAACTCATATCTACCCATACAATTGTAGAACCCATGCTACCAATAATTCCTAGACATCATGGAACTAGAAGTGGTGATAAACCCTAAAAATTTTTTATCCTTTGTTGAGGTAGCATCTCGTAAGATAGATCCAAAATTAGATACCAAACCTATCAAACTTGCATCTTCTAATCTTGTTGCGATCTTTGATGAGAAGAAGATCAAACAAGTGATTAGATCAGAAGAATTCTTCTTATCTAAAGGTTTCATCTATAGATTCATGGATTACTAGCCGAAACTTCAACAGATGCATGCTTGGATCTTAAAGCATTGGAAACCCCTCCTAATGGGAACTCTTGATATTTACATTTATGTAAAAAGTTTCTTTATTATTATCTTTCATAATATTAAAGATAAAGAAGAGATTCAAAATATTTTTTGGTGTTTGAATCACCACCGCTTAGTCATCAAACCATGGTCCCTTGCCTTTAATAGCCTCATAGAACCACTTAATGTAAAACCCATTTGGATTCACCTACCTCATCTTTCTCTATATTTTTGAACTGAATCTAATCTAAAGGCTATTGGTAATTCACTAGGTGATTACCTACAAATGCATCTAGATATTGATCATTTTTATCACACTACTTTTACCAAAAGTTTGGTGAATATTGATACTTCCAAGAATTTACATGAAAATATAAATTTACAAGTTGGGGAATATTCTTGGTCCCAACCCATGGATTATGAAGTTTTACTATTTCATTGTCATAACTATTTTAATATAGTCCATTTAACCAAAAACTTCAGTTCCCTCAAAAAAAAAAAAGGAATCCTCTTGGTAGAAAGATTGCAAACTTGACCTTCTATTGGTGGATGTTGAAGAAGATTTATATAGTTATGATAGTGATTCTGCATCACCTTAGGAAGATCCTAAACCATCTATTACAAGTGAGGACCTTAAAATTCCCCTTCAATTTGAAGATGTTTTGTTGGAAGACTTAATCTCTCCAGGGAAAGCCATGAACATGGTAGTCTCTTCCGTACTAGTCTCCTTTGAAAAAAACTTAGGATTGAAATTATCTATGACAAAAACATCTAAGGACCTAGAAATAGAAGACAAATCCCATCCCTGTGTCATTACAAAAGATAAGGAAGATTGGACAAAGGTTCAAAAAAATAAAAAGGTACAAAAATAGTGTTACAGACATCCTGTATGACTCTCCATTCAGGGGGAATCTAGATGGATACTCCTTGATCAGAGGTACTCCAAAAAAACCATACAAGATAAATGTTGAAGTCAGAAAGAAAGTTCAATATCATTGAAAATATACAAAAAGTAGTTGGGCTGAACCACTATCTCGTTTATCTTGTTAGTTTTATTTGGCATGTTGTCATTCTTATCTCAATACCATTGGTGGAGGTGTCCCATTTTTGTGTAAACGATTCATATTTCTCTCCTTTGTATTAAGTTTTAGGATCTTCAAAACCCGTAACCTTTTACCCTATCAAATTAAAAAAAAAATCTAAAAAGAGATGGGATTCAAAACCATTGAAATGATAAAATAAGCTTATTAGTATCAAACAAAGATAGATGTAAGGTTTATAATATAAAGTGGATTTTTTTGTATGAAATGATCAAAAATAAAATCATAGAGGAAATCCAAGTATGAAAGTAGGCAGCACAAAAATAGGCCCTACAATAAGGGAAAAGCTCAAGGCTCCCAATATAAATATTTGGAGCTACAATAAATCTTACATATAAACCTCCATAAAAAGATATAGAAAAATGGTATGATAACCATACGAGAACAACTCACTCAATGGATGAATTTGATCCAATATAAGCATGTAATGAGGGTGAGCATTTATTTCATTTCACTGACACATGTGATAAAATTATTGATTATGATCCCTATTCCTTTGTTTGTATAACACAAGTTGAAACATCATCATCTAAAGAAGAGTTATATTTTATTAATAGATGTGGCTACAAGAGAGAGCTATGCACTTCATCAAATAATAGAAGTGATAAGTTATTGATCTTTAAAAAATAATCAAGTAATGAATCTTAAAATAACACCTTGCCCATATTCATACATCATTATATCACAAAACCAAGTCATGGATATTTGTGTTAGTTAATAGTAACATCTACCATATGTAATCAAGCCACTTAAAGATAATGTTGTGTGTGATGTGGGATCTATGGAAGTTTTCTTCATCTTTCTTGGATATCCATGCATATAGAAATGAGATGGAATCTATCAATTCAAGATGTGTAGTGTCATCATCATGTTTAAAAATAAATATTACAATATCTTTTTGGTTCAACCTAAGAATAAAATGGCCTTGATTAGTGTAAATAATTTTAGTCACATGCTTAGTGAAGTTGAGAAGCTTCTGATAATGTTTATTAAGATGGAAAACAATTGATAGATTATCACCACTACACATGGCACTATAGGGTGAGTGTAAGAAGTTGAGGGGTTAGTGAGTGGCAACATCATTTTTTTCAGTTGTATGCATATTGATAAATAATGATATCGATCTAAAAGGTCATAAATATCTATTATTTTTAATTAGTTTAGGATATACGAGTCTAAATTTTAGAATACGTCTATTTCTTACACATAGAAATATAAATTATATGACCAAATGTAGGTCATTGTTTAATGAATTCATTTCATTTTATTCCATGTTTCATTTATTATTATTTCATTATCCTTATCATATATTTTAAAACATAATAATGTTTTTCAATATTTAAACACTAGCAAGATGTGTTAGACACAGTTTGTTGATTGCTTTGTATAGAATGTGATTAATATATTGGCTAAATTTCTAAAAACAAATATTCGTATTTGGTCTCCTTTCTCTTTCAAACAATTAACAAATCAATCCTTTCACTTTATTAACATTTACACTACTAGTAAACACACAATATCTTATTAAAAAATAATATATACATATAGATATAATTTTCCATTCAATAATAATAGTAATTTAGATCAAAATATCTTAGATATAAATAATAGATAGAATACATTATTATTTTGATTTGCTAAGGCATGGGATTCAAGGGCACTTGGATGTTCCTCGATGAGTCTCGATGTCATTGTAGCAAGGGCATGACTCCTTGTTTCCATAAGTTCCAGGAGGAACGCATAAGCATCGTGCACAACAGTATTCGCAGAAATACATGCAAGCGTTCAAATGTTGGGTAGCCGAACACCTCTTTGAACATGCAGGCATGCAATCTGTCCAATCCAAATACAACAATGTTATTTTCTCATCTCAACATACAATAATATAACGATAAATGTGAGCAGATTCATTCAATTTACATACATACTAGATGTGCCATGGATCCTGCTGCCACCCGGAGAGGAATGATGCTTATGTTTGTGACTCACATTCTTATATGGTTGTTAATGTCAACAATAGTACTCAAATACGTAATAGCTATACAAACTATAAATTATAATGCAAATAAATTTTTGCTACCTCTCCATGTTGCCAATGGTACAGCATCCGGGGAGACAGATCAGCAAATACCTGAAACCAATACAATCTAACAATTTACGCAGTGATGCATCACCTCCCATAATAATCAAATGAAACCCTTATCTTCAGAATATAATTACCATTGACTGCTCTACTTGTATCCATAGAGCAAGAGCTGCTACAAGAGCCACCAAAACCATATCCAAACTGGCCATTGTGATCTGCTTGAAAGGGTAGACAAATGGTAGAGTGAATAGATTATATAAATGCATTAAATCTCAAAGGGTATAAATAGACCAGTGTAGTATGTTTTTCGTTATGTTGTTTCTGGTCCCAAATCTTCCAAAGTTAGTGCACTGTGCTGCAAGGTCTCCAATCGGGATGTTTAGCCATGCAAATCATCTACTGTGTAGCATCAAACTGTCAAAATTATTTTATCAAAATGCTCTATTTGAATAGGTTTTACTATTTAAAAAGTACGACTCAAGGAAAACCTAACTCTAATGAAATTACACAACCATGGGGATTACGGAATAACAGGTTGTTAATTGGCAGGAAGTCTTCGTAATTTGTTGAATTGGAATCAATCAATAACTATAGGAAAGTGAGGCCTTAAAACTGGGCGTGTCACTCTTTTACTCGGTATGGGGAAATTTGAGACTTATATCAATTTTTGTGTCCCTATAAATTAGGGTCACCTTGTTACTTGATAGACACCTCAAGAATTAGGAGCAAAGCTGTTCCACTCTATTTATGATGGAATGTTTCCATCATTTCTATATGTAACTAAACTGTAATTCCCAGTTGCTCCTTGTCGTTTGTAAGTAAGGTTTATTCGTGAAGCTTAGAAAAAAATAAGAGGAAGAGTACTAATTATGCTGATAGGCATTCACCTATCAGAATGCCTATCAGAATGAGCCTTCCGTTTACCTTATTGGTAGTTGTTATTAGAAGTTGGAGGATGATTATGATTATGCTGTCCTATTGTTGACATATGGCATGTTTTGGTGCGGCCACATCACAGAGTTCAAGGGTTGCTAGCCTACCCGTGATGAGGTGTTAAATGTATAAAAGTAGAAAGTCATAAAATTTCATCAATGATATTTATTCTGATTTTCTGTGGGTATTAAGGCTGCAGAAAAGCTATTTATTTTTTGTTTTCACAAAGTCAAACATTCATTTTGTTTATTTAGAGTAATTTATTTATATGCATAGGTTATGGATTGAGCATACGATGTTTATGAGATGGGTTAAGTTTTAATCTATTTCTTTATTTGAATGTAGCGATAATATTTTGTGTGTATATTTTATTTTACACACATACACACGTATATATATGGAAATAAAGTTTGCAGATGAAATTTTTTTATGTATTCTCTATTTTTTTTTATTGGTTTTCAAAGGTGAAAGCTATAGACTTCGAAAATATTTGTGTTTTTGATTCGATTCAAGTTCATTGTTCGTTGTTACCAAAATATCTTCGTTTATTTTTTCTTATTACAACAAAATCCATAGAATTATAAAGTTACTAAATTTTATTTTTTATTTTATCCTATGTCTTTCATATTCATGTGGATTGCTTGAGTGGGCTAGCTATGAGTTTATTTTTAAAAAATGAAAATGAAAAGTGTGTGGTCTTATAATATATATATATATATATATATATATATATATATATATATATATATATATATATATATATATATATATATATATATAGATATAGATATATATAGTTTTAGTTATTGCATGTAGAGATTGCAAATTATAAATTTTTGGTGTCTATTGGTGAAATTAAGTGTTTATGAGTTTTCAATATATATATTCTTCTTTAAATATGTTATTGTGAAGAATTTTTATTTTACGAAATAAAAATAAAAATTAGAATTATGTAATTTAAAATCATTATTATTTTTTTTTTTAAGTTTACAGTTCCACAAGTTGAGATGGAGATTTGTTTAAAGAAAGAGGTGATGAATATCAACTCAAACTTTTTGATATATTTGAGAAGAATTCTAAGTTACAGGCCCTATCTAGACTTCAAAAAAAGACACCAATGTGCAGTTGGTAGAGGTTTATGATGTAAAGTGGTACATGTTGAAGGACTCTTACATTGAGTAATCTAACGAAAAAACCTTAATTTATTAGGTATCTCTGAGTTTAATTTGATTCCTCAAGAATGGACTATGAAAAGTATGAATGTTTTCTCCTTGTATCATTTTGAGTAGGATCATGAAGTTTTAGTGTCAGATAATGGTTATTTAACCTATGCACCAATAAAAGTTTTTGGTAAAGATAAACAATCAATTAAAATAAACATTTCTTCAAAATCATCCTTGGCATGGCAACATTTTATGAATATGGGCTATGATAGTGTGTTGGATCCTAGGATTGAAAATTTTATTTGAGACAGTTCTTGAAAAACATCTTGGTGAAGATTTAAGATTACATTCATAAAGGGGGTCTTAATAGAAATATAAATTGGCTAGCTATGTTAAAATTTTCATTATGGGGAAGGTGTTAGAAAAAGTCAGGTGAGACCATCTCAAAGGAGGGAGTTACTGGATTTGATCCATGGATGTAATATGAAACTATTGAAATTTGACCTGGTACAAGTAATGAGGGGACTATTAATAAGAATTTGAGACTTGAGGTTCATGGTATGCATAATGGAAATGACAATATGAACACTCAACAAGGTGTTTCCTTGAAAGTTTTACCTTCTTATGGCTTGTTTGTATTTAGGTCTTGTTAAAACTTGTCTTTTTTTTAAAAAAAAACTTTGTGACATTTAATTTCAAGTTTTATAGAATCTATAATATCTTATGATTTTCTCTGCTATTTATTTTTATAATTATAATTTATTTAAATTATACTTTGCCTTAAAATTTTGTTTAAGCTTACCCTTTTTTGATAGATAAGTGATTTTGGCTAGAGCAACAACTAATTATGCGATACACTAGGGAGGGCATTCCCTAAAATATAGAAGTAACTAAGAAACAAAGACCAAGGGCTGAACCCAAGTAAAAGGATAAGGAAAGAATGATAAGAGCTTGAATAAAACTCACCTTAAAACCAAAGGCAACCCCATTTAACAACGATAAAATGAAGAGAGGTAATAAAAGAAGAAACAAATATTATAACATAGGATAAATAAAATGAAGGTTTCCATACAATTGAAGGGAAGGGCACCCCACTATTGAAAGTGTTCACAACATTATTCAAACAAGATCTCTCCAATGCACCATTACCACAACCATGAATGCTTCAGCATACACACAAAGAATAAATTAACTCTAAATAAAACTAATTGTTATTCAGAAAGGCATATGAAAAAATAAATGAAAAATGATGATAATAGAATACAGAACCCTTGATTAAGTAGATAATGACAAACAAGACTCAAGCCTATTTATCCAATCCCAGCTATAACCTAGCAAGTTAAGACACCTAAAAATGGCCACAACTAGCCTTTTGTTAAGTTGTGGAGCTAAAAGCTTCACTGTTATGCAAATGTGGAAGTTGCTGGGCTTAGCATGTAACTGACATTGGAAGTATCACCGATATCAGTCAGGCATGGATCAGATCTAACTTACATCGGTTAGGGATCAGTCGATGTCGGTCATATGCAGACTGACAGTGACTAGCATCGGTCACCTGTGTGTGTGCATTTGCATGCATTTCCAAAATTAGATTTGTTCTAATTTTAGGAGGACAGAGTGTTTGCATGTAAAGACTAATTTTAGTCTTGAGTCTGTGTTTCTAATTATTGTATGCCTTGGATCCTATTTAAGAGACCCATGGGGCATGTATTGTAAGCAAGCAAGTAAGCAAGGTCAATAAGATCTGCAAGGTGCAAGATCAAGAAGATTAGCTGAAGCAAGGGAATAACAACTCGGTTATTGAATTGATTGTAATTGATTGAGAGAGAGAACTCTTGAGAGAAATACTGTACACCCAAGAGGTGTGGGAAGAGTGAGATTTCTTCATTGTATTCTAGAAGAGTTTAATACAAGATTGGTTGTTTCTTGTATCTCCTATTATTTAATATTTCATATTTCTAGTTACTTATTACTTCTGGTTCAATTTCGTGTTTAGTTGCTTATACAAAAGTAATCAATTGTACTCCAAGTTCCTAACAACTAGTATCAGAGCTAGGATCACTAACAAGTGGTAGAGCGGGTTAGGGTTTGTTGATTACAGGTTCACTCACAGGGGCTTCTGTTTGAGTGGGAACAAAGCAATGGCAGAAGAAAGTAAACTAAGAATGGATAAATTCAATTGCAAGAATTATCAATTATGGAGGATGCAGATAGAAGATTATCTGTATCAGAAAGATCTATTTTTGCCATTGGGTGAGGTTTCAAGTAAGCCCACAGATATGCAAGATGAAGAATGGAATGTTCTTGATAGAAACGCTCTTGGATCTATAAGGTTGAGCCTGGCATCTTCTATGATTTCTAATTTATCACAGGCAAAGACAATGGTAGAGTTAATGGATACTCTGGAAAACTTATATGAAAAACCCTCAGCTTCGAATAAGGTATATCTTATGAAGCAATTATTTAGTTTGCAAATGCAGGAAGGTGGATCTGTATATAGTCATCTTAATGATTTCCATGAAATTGTAAATTAATTAAATTCAGTCAAAATAGTTTTTGATGATGAAATTAAGACTCTCTTAATCTTATTCTCTTTACCTAAACGCTGGCATAGCTTGGTAATGGCAGTTAGCAATATTGCATCTGCTTCAAATATCTTGAAAGTTGATGATGTTGTTAATATAATCTTGAATGAAGAAATTTGTAGGAAAAGCATAGGGGAAACATCAGGTAATGCTTTAAGTATTGAAAGTAGGGGAAGGCAAAGAAAGAAGGGCAAGCAAAGGAAATCAATGTCAAAGATGGGAAGTAGATCCAAATCCAGAAATGGAGGTATAATCTACTGGAATTGTGGAAAGAAAGGGCATGCAAAGAAAGACTGTTGGTTGAAGGATAACAAAGAAAATCAGCAAGAAAGTAATAAACAAGCAAATGTTGCAGGTATTGTTGCACAGGATGCTCTTATATTTTCTTTGGATAGTCAAGTAGAATCATGGGTTTTAGATTTTGGTGCTTCTTTCCATGCAACCCTAAATAGATAATTTTTTAATGATTATGTCCATGGAGATTTTGGAAAAGTTTATTTAGGGGATGGTGAGCCTTGTCAAATTGTTGTCAAAGGAAAAGTGCAGGTAAAATTGTAGAATGGCAACACATGGGTGTTGAAAGATGTCATACATGTACCCATCTTGAAGAGGAATCTGATTTCTACAGAAAAGTTGGGTGATGAGGGTTGCACAGTAACTCTCACAGCTAAATCTTGGAAAGTTTCCAAGGGTGCACTTGTATTAGCAAGAGGTAAGAGAGTAGGTACACTTTATCTATCTACTTATGTTACTGATTATTCTCCTTCTATTTTATCTACTTTAGATGTAGATGCAAAGATGTGGCACTATAGGCTTGGTCACATGAGTGAGAAGGGAATACGTGTTCTTAAGTCAAAAGGTAATCTTTTAGATTTGAAAAGCATAGATCTAGAGTTATGTGAGCATTGTATTTTTGAGAAACAAAAGAAAGTAAGGTTTCTCAAGACTGGGTCAATAAAGAAGGAGCACAAGTTGGAGCTTGTTCACATAGACATGTGGGGACCATCTCAGGTAGCTTCTATTGCAGGATCACAGTATTATGTTTCTTTCATTGATGATGCTACAAGAAAGGTATGGGTTTATTGCATAAAGAGGAAATATGATGTTTTTGACACATTTAAGAAATGGAAAGCTTTGGTTGAGAATGAAATAGGTTTGTGACTGAAGTGCCTTAGATCTGACAATGGTGGTGAGTACTACAGCAATAAATTCAACAGTTACTATTCTATGAGTGGAATATACAGGAAAAGAATGGTTCCAAAGACACCTCAACAAAATGGAGTTGCTAAAAGGATGAATAGAATAATAATGGAGCGTGCACAGAGTATGAGGTTGCATGCTGGTTTGCCCTTAAAGTTTTGGGTAGAAGCTGTAGAAACTATGGTTTACCTGATTAACAGAGGACCTTCTACTGCTCTGGATGGTGGAATTCTAGAAGAGGCTTAGATAGGTAAAAAGGTAGATCTTTCATTTCTCAGAGTTTTTGGTTCTAAAGCTTTTGTGCACGTTGATAAAGAAAATAGAAAGAAGCTGGATGTTAAATCTATGTGGTGCACTTTCATTGGTTATGGCTTTGGAGATTTCAAATTTTGGTTGTGGAATTTAGAAACTAACAAAATTATTAGAAGCTGTGATGTAGTTTTCAATAAGAAGGTGATGTACAGTGATCAGCTCAAGAGGCTGAATAATTTTGAGCAGGGCAATCTTGTTTTGGATGAGGTAATGATCCAAAATGAGCTCACGGGTAAAAATCATCACTCACAAGAAAATGCAGAGACCGATGTCAGTCAGGTAATCGACGTTGGCAGTCAAGCAAGAACTGACGTTGGTCAGACAGTAACCGATGTCGGTCAAGTTGGTCAAGTGGAACTGGCGTCGGTCAGGTGCAGATCGAGAGTTGACCAAGATCGGTCACTGACAGAGAATTTGGGTGGATAGCAAGCTATAAATGAGTCTCAAACACCCATAAGAAGGACTAAAAGGGTAAGTAAACCTACAATTCGTTATTCCCCTTCTTTATACTATGTGTTGCTCACTGATGGTGGAGAACTAAAAAGTTTTGATGAGGCAATGTAGGTAGAATCCAAGAAACAGTGAGAGCATGGCATGAATGAGGAAATTAATTCCTTGCAAGAGAACCAAATGTGGGATTTGGTAGAGTTGCTAGCCAAAAAGAAAGCACTGAAAAACAAATGGGTATACAGGTTAAAGGAAGGAGAGAATGGACAGATGAGACATAAGGCCAGGTTGGTAGTAAAGGAATTTGCACAAAAACTAGGTATTGACTTTGGTGAAATCTTTTCTCCTATAGTAAAGATGACTTCTATTCGGACTGTATTGTCTTTAGTTGTTATTGAGGATTTGCATCTTGAGCAGCTTGATGTTAAGACAATGTTTCTTTGTGGAGATTTGGATGAAGAGATATATATGGATCAGTCAGAAGGTTTTGAGGTCAAAGGTAAGGAGAAACTTATGTGCAAGTTGAAGAAAAGCTTATATGGTCTTAAGCAAGCTCCAAGACAGTGGTATTTAATGTTTGACAGGTTTATGATAGAGCATGGCTTTAGTAAATGTCAATCTGACCATTGTGTTTATTTTACTAGATTGGATAATGGTAGTTATATTATCATGTTGCTATATGTAGATGATATGCTTGTTGCAGGTTCACACATGCAGGTAATTACTGAGCTAAAGGTAAAATTAGCTCACACATTTGCTATGAAGGATTTAGGAGCAGCAAAGAAAATCCTTGGCATGAGTATTAAGAGAGACAGGAAAAATCACAGGGTGATTTTGTCTCAAGAAGATTATGTGAATAAGGTGTTGGAGAGGTTCTATATGCAGGATGCAAAACCGATAAGCACACCTATGGCTGGACACTTCAAGTTGAGCAAAGAACAGTGTCTTAAATCACATGATGAGGTTGAGTACATGAGTAAAGTTCCATATGCTTCAGCAGTTGGGAGCTTGATGTATGCAATGGTATGTACTAGACCTGATATTGCCCAAGCAGTGGGAGTTGTCAGCAAGTTTATGGCCAATCCAGAAAAGGAACAATGGAAAGCAGTTCAGTGGATTCTTAGATATCTAAGAGGGACCAGTAGCAGGTATTTATGCTATGTAGGGTCAAACACTTCTCTACATGGGTATGTAGATTCGGATATGGCAGGTGACTTAGATGGCAGGAAAAGCACCACAGGATATGTGTTCACTGTTGGTGGAATGGTGGTTAGTTGGATTTCAAAGTTGTAGAAGGTTGTTACCTTGTCTACTACAGAGGCAGAATACATTGCAATCATAGAGGCTAGTAAGGAAATGATATGGATGACACGGTTCATGGAAGAGTTGGAAAAGGAGCAAGAGAGTTACAGATTGTACAGTGATAGTCAAAGTGCACTTCATTTGGCAAAGAATTCAGCCTTTCATTCAAGAACCAAACATATACAGCTTAGGTACCACTTCATTTGATAGGTATTGGAGGATGGACAGTTGAAGTTGGAAAAGATCCATACGGATAAGAACCCTGTAGATGTGTTAACAAAGCCGGTAACAAAGGAGAAGTTGAATCTTCATTCAACTTTTGTTGGTCTTCAAGATTGAACTTGAAGAGGGAGAAACAAGATAGAGGATGTTACTATACAGGTACAGGTGTAGTTGTTTATCTCCAAGTGGGAGATTGTTAAGTTGTGGAGCTAAAAGCTTCACTGTTATGCAAATGTGGAGGTTGCTAGGCTTAGCTAGTAACCGGCATTGGCAGTATCACTGACATCAATTAGGGGTGGATCAAATCTGACTGACATCAGTTAGGGATGGGTAGATGTCGGTCATATGGAAACTGATAGTGACTGGCATCAGTAACCTGTGTGTGTACATTTGCATGCATTTCTAGAATTAGATTTGTTCTAATTTTAGGAGGACAGAGTGTTTGCATGTAAAGACTAATTTTAGTCTTGAGTCTGTGTTTCTAATTATTTTATGCCTTGGATCCTATTTAAGAGACCCATGGGGCATGCATTGTAAGCAAACAAGTAAGCAAGGTCAATTAGATCTGCAAGGTGCAAGATCAAGAAGATCAGCTGAAGCAAGAGAATAACAACTCGATTATTGAGTTGATTGTAATTGATTGAGAGAGAGAACTCTTGAGATAAATATTGTACACCCAAGAGGTGTGGAAAGAGTGAGATTTCTTCATTGTATTCTGGAAGAGTTTAATACAAGATTGGTTGTTTCTTGTATCTCCTATTATTTGCTATTTCATATTTCTAGTTACTTACTACTTCTGGTTCAATTTCGTGTTTAGTTGCTTATACAAAAGTAATCAATTGTACTCCAAGTTCCTAACACCTTCAACTGAAATTTAGACTGATTCCTACCAACCATTGCAAATAATCTTAAAAAACATTGAACATCCAAAATTTGATTGTGCATCATTCATCAAAGCTCAAAATCATGTTAAAACATCCCTAATTGGGGTATTCTACTGTATGCAACAATAACCTCTCATGTATTAATCCTTAATCACCTTCAAGCATCACAACTATCAATTTGGCCTATGAACCTATTAAGTGGGGCACTTGCACACTTATATCAAATATTGAAATTGCTAAAAGGCTAATCTAAATTAATTAACAAACTAAACAAGATTAAATGTCTAGTTGAATTATCCATTTGTAATTAGTGAATATATAAAAAAAGAAATTTGAAAATTAAAAATATCTTAACTTTTCATCATTTCCTTTATGAGTTGTCAAGCTCTTTGAAAATATTCTAAAATATCTAATTTGAGAGTCATGCCTAGTAATTATAAATCATAATTATTTGACAACTATTAACTCTACTAAAATTAGTTTTAACTCACCAAGGGTTAATTTGAACCCATTCCAAGCCTAAACTTAACCTTAACTCACCTTGGTTGAGAGTTAATTCCTAAGGCTATAAATACAAGGCCATGACTATTGATTTTTAAGCTATTTTGGTGTAAAGTTCTTATGCAAAAATATCTTCAACAAGATTTGAAAATAAGGTTATCATGCCAAATTCTTAAGCCAATTAACATTAAATACAAGGTGCCAAAGAGAAAAAGAACCAAACAAACTCCATTGTCAAAGACTTCTTGATGCCAAACTGAGCAAGCCATTCAATAAAGTCATTTAGAGCTCCAAGGAAGGTAAAAGAGTTATATATTTATGTTTTTGTTGTATTTTCATTTAGTTTTTTTTTACTAAGCTCTCCCTAGTGTTTAGGTTAGAGGTGTTAGGATCTTAGTGTGTTCATTTCATTTATTTTATGATACTAACACAAGACTAACCTCCATTCTATGTCAAATATTTAGTTCACATATTGGCACACCTGATGGGACTCTAAAGGATCCCATATAACTAAGGAAGATGATATGCTACTTTTAGTTTTGATAATAGATGCTTAAAAATATTCAAACTTTGAGTTTTTAATTTGTTTTTTACATTTTTCTATTTTTAAAAACACATGTTGGAGGTTACCAATGCCAATTTATTTCAAAATTTGACAAAAATTGATGTTAATACCTGTGGACCAATATCAATTCCTATGTGAACTGCCTAATATTGATCCCTATGTGGATCATCTAATGTCGATCTCTATGGACTGACATTGATCCCTGTGTGGATCGATGTCGATCTCTCTGAGACAAAAGACAAGAAACCTGAGAGTTCATTTCAAAATATTATTTTCTCACTTGATTTTGGGATTCTAAGAAGGTAAACTCTCTAATAATTTTTAGGTTGTAAGGTGAAAAAATCAAATTTTGATAATGGTTAAATCTTACACAATTTGCCTTTGGTGTTTAAAATGAACTTAGTTATATTCATGCCTTAGTTATTTTTGAAGTTTTGCAAAGTTCATTAAACAACAAATGCTAAGGGGCCAAACTTTAAAAACACACTTTGTTTTTGAAGCAATAAAATGAACTTTCATATTTACTTACATGGTCTTAATATTTTTTGTTTTATGCGTATTTGATTAAAAGTTGTTTGTTTGAGCAAAATGAGTGATGTGTGTATGCTCCCCCCCCATCCCCTTTATGGAACTCAGATGACCAAAAGTGCTTATTCTTTCCCTTTATCAATTTAGTTTAAAAGATTGAAAATAAAATTCTAAGGTCCTCCCCAAATTCATATGGTTTGGGTGACCCGAAAATAACCATAAAGTATTTTCACTTATTTTTATTTTTTCATGCATTTTGGCTTGTGAGTGGGAGTTCATCACCTCCTCACAGGTTCTCTAGGGAAATTTTGACCCAAGAATTCATCTCCTGACATTGTTTCAACACCACTCCATAGTGGGATATATAAATTGAGTTGATGAATCACTGGGGTGGTAGTTTGAGTGGTTAAACCATCTCTGTTAGTGACTACTACCCTTAAAATGTATGATCAACACAAACATCACTCTACATTGAAAAATAATGGATGTAGTGGTTGTGAAGACCTTTTCACAAAAAACTGGATGATGTAGATACATTTTATGTGAGCATCTCTTGTATTAGCCACACTTGGGATCATCTAGAAATGAGCAAAAATTGATAGTTTAGAATAAAGCCACTTACCATAGATATACTGTTGATATAGGTCAAGTAGACTGAAGTTCTATGTTGTAGTACAAACTCTTAAGGGAATAAGGGGCCTAAAAACACTACTTTTCATTTACTTTTACTTTTTGGATTAATAATTTAATTCCTCTCAAGAGTGAGTAAATTGATGAAATTTGATAATATTCTATAACCTTGTTAGTTTTAGGATTTAGAACATTACACTTGGTTGTTTTTGTCATTTTATCTTTTCTTTGCATGGTTTTTTAGTCTAAATTATATATTTCTCATACCACATAAAAACAAGTTTTGTTTACACATCACTCCTTTGTTTGAGGAAAAGTTATGCCACCCATTTTACATCATAACTTTACCTTAGTATTTTGACAAATCTTGTTTGTGTGTGTCATTTGATTTAAAAATGTGTCATTATGCTACCCAATTTATTTCAAATCTTGTGCTTTTAAGTATTGAAACAAACCAGTGATCATATCTTTAGAGCATGATAACATCATTATGGTACTTAAAATCATTTAAAAGACTTGTTTCCCTTGTGTCCAAATTCCATTTTCAAAACCAAAGCCACATGTGCCTTTTGTATCTATACCTAGTGTTGTTATATTGTCCATTTTTATCTAGCTTTTTGTTTGTTCAAAGAAGCCTAGTTTTCCTAAGTTGAGTTTGAAATTAACCTTGCCAAGTTTAAATATAAAAATTAAATGATTTCTACCTATGCCTTATGTAATTTTGTCTTAGACGTTGATCTTTCTCTTTTGGGTTGTGCAACTTAGGTTAAGTATTTAAAAAAAATAAAAACTATTGGTTGTGCCTAAATTTGGGGAAGTGGTTTATCTTCCATATGCATATTTTTTCATGCCTTATACTAATTAACAAGTTCATGTTTAAATCACTGGCAGGAACCGACGTCGGTTACCTGCATGTCCAGAAAGCTATTTCTGTGGACAGAAGTGAGTGTTTGCATGATAAGTTTGAGTCGTGGACTCAAGCTTGCGTCTCTATTATTAGCATTACTATTTTTAGAGCCCTTATTGAAGAGGCTTAACTATCTGTTGTAAGAGCATGCTCAAGTTTCCTATTTCTATATGTAGGAAAGATCTTCTTAGCTCATTGTATGTTGAAGTGTAGAACTGTAAGAGTAGAACATTGTGAATGTTTGAAGGACAGTATAGAGTTGCATCAATCCAGGTTGTTGGATTTGATTGTACTTGAGAGAGAGCTCTTGAGGAATAGAGATCTAGTGAGAGATCTTGTGTGCATCTGAGAGAGGTGTGGAAGAATGAAGTTTCTTCATTGTATTCCTATTGTAAAGAGTTTCAATACAAGTTTTCAGGGTGTTTTCTTGTATATCTTGTTCTGTGCTATTTATCATTTTAGTTACTTATCTATCTGATTTATTTCCGCATTTATTGCTGTCACAATTGTAATCTATTGTTGGTTTGATCCCCCAACAAGTGGTATCAGAGCCAGGTTACAGGTTCACTAACAGGTGGTTCAGATCTGTGTAGTGTGTTTGGATTACAGGTTGCTCACAGGAGTTTCTGCAGGGATTTCTGTTTGAGTGGGAGAAGCAATGGCAGAAGAAAGTAAGTTGAGAATGGAAAAGTTTAATGGCAAGAACTACCAACATTGGAGAATGTAGATAGAGGACTATCTGTATCAGAAGGATCTTTACTTACCGTTAGGTGGGATAGCAAAGAAGCCCAAGGACATGGAGGATGAAGAATGGGAAGTTCTTGACAGAAAGGCTCTTGGGTCTATAAGACTGAGTCTGGCCTCCACTGTGATATCTAATTTGTCACAGGCAAAAACAATGGTAGAGTTGATGACTACGTTAGCAAATATGTATGAAAAACCCTCAGCTTCAAATAAGGTATATCTTATGAAGCAGTTATTTAATTTGCATATGAATGAAGGTGGATCTGTTTCTACTCATCTGAATGATTTCAATGGTATTGTAAATCAATTAAGCTCAGTAAATATAGTGTTTGATGATGAGATAAAAGCTCTTTTAATATTATGTTCTTTGCCTGAAAGCTGGCATGGCTTAGTAATGGCAGTTTCTAATACTGCATCTGCATCAAATATTTTGAAAGTAGAGGATGTTGTTAGTGTTATCTTGAATGAGGAAATACGCAGGAAAAGCACAGAAGAGACATCTGGGAACGCTTTAAATTTTGAGAGCAGGGGAAGGCAAAAAGAAAAGAGCAAGAGGAGATCAAGATCTAAGTCTAAGGGGAAAGGCAGATCTAAATCCAGAAATGGCAGGAAGCCACAATGCTAGAATTGTGGAAAGATGGGGCACATAAGCAGAGATTGTTGGTCAAAGCCTAAGGAGGACAATCAACACGAAGGAAAGGAAGAAGCCAAGATTGCAGGTATTGCACAGGATGCTTTAATTTTCTCTTTGCATAATAACATAGAATCTTGGGTATTAGATTCTGGTGCATCTTTCCATGCTACCCCTAACAGAGAATATTTCAGTGACTATATCCATGGAGATTTTGGAATAGTGTACTTAGGGGATGATGAGCCTTGTAAGATTACTGGCAAAGGTAAAGTGCAGCTGAAGATGCAGAATGGCAACACATGGGTGTTGAGAGATGTGATGCATGTTCCTAGTTTGAAGAGAAATTTGATTTCTGCAGGTAAGCTAGGTGATGAGGGTTGTACAGTAACTCTCACAGCAGATTCTTGGAAGGTGACCAAGGGTGCACTCGTTATGGCCAGAGGTAAGAGAGAAGGTACTCTCTATTTGTGTAATTGTGTTATTAACAAATCTCCTTCAGTTTTATCTACTTCAGATGTGGATGCTAAATTGTGGCACTCAAGGCTTGGCCACATGAGTGAGAAGGGGATGTCAATTCTTAAGTCTAAAGGTATGCTTTCAGATTTGAAAAGTATGGATCTAGAATTTTGTGAGCATTGTGTATTTGGAAAATAGAAAAGGGTTAGTTTTCTCAAGACTGGGTCTACTAAGAAAAGGCAGAAGTTGCAGCTTGTTCACACAGACGTGTGGGGACCGGCTCAGGTAGCCTCTATTGGCGGATCACGGTACTATGTTACATTCATAGATGACGCCACAAGAAAGGTATGGATCTACTGTATTAAAAAGAAATCTGATGTTTTTGAGACTTTTAAGATTTGGAAAGCCATGGTTGAGAATGAAACAGGCAGAAGATTAAAGTGCTTGAGATCTGATAATGGCGGTGAGTTCTGCAGTCTTAAGTTTAACTGGTATTGTTACACTCACAGAATCTGAAGGCAAAGGACGGTTCCAAGGACACCTCAGCAGAATGGTATTGCTGAAAGGATGAACAGAACTATCATGGAGCGTGCAAGATGTATGAGATTGCATGTAGGGTTGCCCTTAGAGTTTTGGGCAGAAGCAGTTGACACCGCAGTGTACCTGATTAACAGAGGACCCTCTACAGCTCTGGATGGTGGAATTCCAGAAGAGGCATGGACAGGTAAAAAGGTAGATCTCTCATATCTCAAAGTTTTTGGCTGTGAAGCCTTTGTGCACATAGATAAGGAAAATAGAAAGAAGCTTGATGCTAAGTCTATGAGGTGCACGTTTATAGGCTATGGCTCAGATGATTTTGGTTTCAGATTTTGGAATCTAGGAACTAACAAGGTAATCAGGAGTCGTGATGTTGTTTTCAATGAAAGAGTGATGTACAGTGATCAGATAAGGAAGCTAGATCAATCTGGGCAGAGCAATAGTGAATTGGATGAAGTTATGGTCCAAAATGAGCTCGCGGGAAAAAGAAATAATCACTTGCAGGAAAACACAGAGACCGACGTCGGCAGGTTAGGAACCGGTGTCGGCAGTACAGAAATCGATGTCGGTCAGACAGAGACCGACGTCGATAGACCAGGAACCGACGTCGGCCAGGAAGAACCGGCGTCGGCTAGTGACAGGTCTACAGGTGGCTGAGGTCGGTCACTATCAGAAAATTTGGGTGGACAGATTGTTGAGAACGAGTCCAAGACACCCACCAGGAGGTCTGAAAGGGTAAGTAAGCCTCCAATTAGATATTCTCCTTCCTTATATTATTTATTGCTAACTGATGGTGGAGAACCAGAGAGTTTTGAAGAAGCATTACAGGTGGAGTCCAGGAGTAAGTGGGAGCGTGGCATGGTTGAGGAGATGGAGTCCTTAAGAGAGAACCAAACATGGGATTTGGTTGAATTGCCAGCTGGTAAGAGAACACTAAAGAACAGATGGACCTACAGGTTGAAGGAAGGTGAGGATGGACAGATGAGATATAAGGCCAGATTAGTAGTAAAAGGATTTGCACAAAAGCCAGGTATTGACTTTGGTGAAATTTTTTCTCCTGTTGTTAAAATGACTTCAATAAGGGTTGTATTGTCTTTGGTTGCTTTTGAGGATTTGCATCTCGAGCAGCTAGATGTTAAGACAGTGTTTCTTCATGGAGATTTGGATGAGGAAATTTATATGGAACAGCCAGAAGGATTTGAGGTCAAGGGTAAGGAGAAGTTTGTGTGCAGGTTGAAGAAAAGCTTGTATGGCCTCAAGCAAGCTCCAAGGCAATGGTACTTAAAATTTGACAGGTTTATGACTGAGCATGGCTACAGTAGGTGTCAATCAGACCATTGTGTGTATTTCAAGAGATTTGATAATGGTAGATATATTATTCTATTGTTGTATGTAGATGACATGCTGGTTGTAGGGTCTCACATGCAGGATATCTCAGAGCTTAAGGAGAAGTTAGCTCAAACGTTTGCTATGAAGGATTTGGGAGCAGCAAAGAAGATCCTTGGCATGAGCATTAGGAGAGACAGGAAAAATCACAGGTTGATATTGTCTCAAGAAGATTATGTGAACAAGGTGTTGGAGAGGTTTAATATGCAGGATGCAAAACCGGTAAGTACACCTATGGCTGGACATTTTAAGTTAAGTAAAGAACAATGTCCCAATTCACATGAAGAGGTTGAGTACATGAGTAAGGTTCCATATTCTTCTGCAGTAGGGAGTTTGATGTATGCAATGGTGTGTACTAGACCAGATATTGCCCAAGCAGTGGGAGTAGTAAGTAAGTATATGGCCAATCCAGGTAAGGAACATTGGAAGGCGGTTCAATGGATCCTTAGATATCTGAGAGGAACCAGCAGCAAGCATTTGTGCTATGGAGGTTCAGATACTTCTCTACATGGTTATGTAGATTCAGATATGGCAGGGGATTTGGATGGCAGGAGGAGCACCACAGGTTATGTTTTTACTGTAGGTGGAACAGCGGTTAGTTGGATATCTAAGTTGCAGAAGGTTGTTGCCTTGTCAACTACAGAAGCAGAGTATATTGCAGCCACAAAAGCTAGCAAGGAGATGATATGGATGACACGGTTCATGGAAGAGCTTGGAAGGGAGCATGGGAGTTGCAGATTGTATAGTGACAGTCAGAGTGCAATCCATTTAGCTAAGAACTCAGCTTTTCACTCAAGAACCAAGCACATACAGCTAAGGTACCACTTCATACGACAGGTATTGGAAGATGGTGAGTTGAAGCTGGAGAAGATCCATACAGACAAGAATCCTGCTGATATGCTAACAAAGCCGGTTACTGAAGGAGAAGTTGAATCTTCATTCAACTTCTATTGGTCTTCATGATTGAATTGAAGATGGAGGAGCTAGAAGATGCTGTTGTACAGGTTGGTGCAGCTGGTTTATCTCCAAGTGGGAGATTGTTAGGGTGTGGAGCTAAAAGCTTCACCAAGGAGCAGACTTAAATAGGTTCGGGTCTACACAGACGCTGGCATCGGTCAGGAGCGACCGACGTCGGTCAGTTTCAGTTACAGAGGCGCCGACGTCGGCAGTAGGGTCGGCCGGCGACGGTCACAGGCGAACTGGCAGGAACCGACGTCGGTTACCTGCGTGTCTAGAAAGCTATTTTTGTGGACAGAAGCGAGTGTTTGCATGATAAGTTTGAGTCGTGGACTCAAGCTTGCATCTCTATTATTAGCATTACTATTTTTAGAGCCCTTGTTGAAGAGGCTTAACTGTCTGTTGTAAGAGCATGCTCAAGTTTCCTATTTCTATATGTAGGAAAGATCTTCTTAGCTCATTGTATGTTGAAGTGTAGAACGTGAGAGATCTTGTGTGCATCTGAGAGAGGTGTGGAAGAATGAAGTTTCTTCATTTGTATTCCTATTGTAAAGAGTTTCAATACAAGTTTTCAGGGTGTTTTCTTGTATATCTTGTTCTATGCTATTTATCATTTCAGTTACTTATCTATCTGATTTATTTCCGCGTTTATTACTGTCACAATTGTAATCTATTGTTGGTTTGATCCCCCAACAATTCCAAGTGTTTTAAATTTGTTAGATTTAATCTCTTACCTTGTTTGTTTAAAGTATAACTTTTGTGCCTTTTCAAAAATACCTAACACATGCCTATTTTGAGCCTAGATTTTGTGCCTTCTCCAAAAGACATAGTAAGTTTTGATTTATTTAGATTAGACTTGATTGGAACTCTTTGTACCTAGAGTTTGGTGTTCCAATTTTTATTCAGCTACTTGAACTTTTGTGTGAGACATTTCACATTAGACTATTTTTACCAAGTTTTAGCACAAACCATTTTTGGAGATAAAGCTCTGCTAGACCAAGTTAGACTATTTTTGGACCATTTATCCTTTGGACATTGTTTTCAAGAGTTTGTAAAACTCTAGGCCTTTTATGAAATGTTCATCATTGATGTGGATATGTCTTGTTACACTCGTAATAGATCCATTTACAATCCAAGTTATGATAATGTGATCATTAAAATTGACTTTGATCAAGACCCCTATGGTGAAGAGGTGGTTTGTGAGAGGGATCCTTATCCTCCTTAAAATACTCAATCTGGGGAACAAAGCCAAGATCCTTAAGAATAGTATATAGTGATAGTTTCTTTGGGCTAATTAACATACCAAGTTTGTCATTTCATGCCTAATGGCATCTGATCCCCCACCTATACCATTAACCTTCCTTTTGATTGTACGAGCCACCAAGCCCCCTAACATCCATGGATTACAATATTAATACCTCATCCTTTGTATTATGATATCAACCAAGCTTTGTAATGCCCTACCATCACTATACTAGGAACTCATCCTTTGGCTCATGATAGAAACCAAGCTTCACAATGCCCTACCATTACTATTCAAAGACCTCATCCTTTAGCTTATAATATAAAAAATTAATTACAATTCCATACCATTACCATTCGAGGGCCTTCCAAGTATGGTAGCTCATTATTCAAACAAAGTTGTGAATTAAAACTTGATGGGTCACAGTTACCATCCTAGGATAGCAACCAGGCTTTATTAAGCCCATCATAGATAAGCCTATCATTACCCAATTGATGATCATCCCTCAACCATCCCCCACTTTATAAAATCCATGTTTATCATCAGGCCACAACCAAACCCATTAGTACCTATCCAGCTAAGCCAATCATTTAAAAACCATGATATATTCAAAATTGGTATTTTAAAATTAAGTGTAAACCAAGACCAAGAGTACCAACCAATCCATAATGTTTTTTGTTGAAACTCTTATTTATGAAAATTTAAGTTGTGATGAATCACCTTTTAATCCTATACCTATTATCATGGCATCTCATTCTAACAAGCCAATCGTTATTGAGCCACTTCTTAATGATTATAAATACCTTTGGGCAAGTCATTACCTTAACCATTATCCTATTTTTAAAGAGCCTCCCTTTGACAAGCCAATCTCTATGGAGTTTTATCTTGACCTTTTTACCATCATTGAGGAGTCTCACTTTGACAAACTAGTCTCTATAGATCCCATTATGCAATCACATGCCATTACTTGTCCAATACCAAACATTCAATAATACATCATTATAGAAGAATCCTCACTAGATAAAGAATTAGCATTGGATTCAGGTTTTATTCTTGAATTGACATCAAATTTAGCACCAAAATTAGAATCAACGTTAGTCTCAAAATTAGATTTAGAATCCCTTGAGTCAGACTTAGCTTTAGAATCATAATATGTTTGTGGTTGTTATAATATTGGTTATACATGCCTTGCAAATCAATTTAAATATATTTGTCGTGCTTCCACCCTTTTTAAGGATGATTACTTTAGCTTTGACACAAGTTCTCCTAGTATCTTCTATGAGGATTGTGCTACCTTTTTCCATTCCATTACCATTCCAAATGCCATTATCAAAAACCAACTTAGCCATTATATTGACATTCCACCTCCCACAAGTGTCAATTGGGACTAAAAGAATCACACCTTGTTAAACTGCATCCATAGAGACATATCAGTTACTAAATATCAGGTTGACCAAGACCATATTCATGAAAAACAAGAACACTCTCCTAATGAAACCTTTTCAAAGGCACTAAGAGACAATCAAAGTCTAAACTCAACATATTATAGTGAAACCTTTTTGAAGGTGATAGAATACAATAAAATTCAAAATTTAACATTCTTTATTGAAACATTTTTAGAGGCACTAGGGGACAATCAAGACAATTTCATTGGTGAAAAGTTCTTCAAGGTGCCAATAGATGAGCACAATAGTTCTTCACTACTTGATGAAGACATTATAAAAGATGCATCAATACAACTTCTAATATACAACCTAATCAAATGGTAGCTACTCTCATGCCCAATTAATAAAAAAATCTAGTGGTCCTATCAAGATCATATTCAGAAGTCTTCGGCCCTACCACATCCAAAGTTATGTCAAATACATAATCAATAACATTATGTATTCATAGAAATAGTGATATTCATTTGTTGTCTAAACATTATACACTCCATTAATGTCCACATTTACATTTCCAAATCAGACCTATCATCTAATATTTAGTCATATTTACCATCCTTGGCTGCACTTTTCTTTGTAGAGGCTACAAAGATACCTTGTCTTGATGTTTGAAGAAAATAGAATCAACAACCAATGAAGATCACAATAACATTATTGGATTCCATATTTTTAGTATATTCTTGATATAATAACTATTCAGAAGAGATATGGGCTAGCAAGTTATAATAATTGATTATTCTACTTATATCATGTGTTGATCAAAATGTGCATCTCCACATCAGCACGAACAATAGATCCATATCTTTGCTTTACTATTATCAGTTTACATTTACATTTTTCCATTTACCTTACCATTTTCATTTTACATTTACCTTTCCTTTTCCATTTTCCATTTACCTTATCATTTCAATTTTCCATTCACCTAGCCATTGTTTCATACCTTTCCATTTACCTTATCACTTGGGGGCAACCTTATTGCCATTATATCCAATTATCATAACATCACCATCATCTTATTTCTATCATACCTATACCATTATACCATACCTTTAATATTAACTAATTTTTTTTTACCTTCCCTACCTGACCCTTTTGATCTTTGGTTCCCTTGGTTCTTCAGACACCTTTTACGAGGGGATTTTGATCTAGTTTCAATAGTTTTAGAATCATATGTTTAATTAGCAGTCTATGAAAGTAGCATGATAGTGGATTTGGAAAGTTATTTTTCATTTATGTTTGACTGGTGCCACTAATTATAACCACTTATGGGACAATTAGTGTCCCACATTGTGTTACTAATTATAACCACCTATGGATAAATTAGTAGCATAAACCTATGCCATTATTTCCTAATTATAACTGCCTACGGGAAAATTAGGAACAAAACCTTTACCATGTATTTCCACATCAAATTGACATTAATTTTCTCATTTTCCTTGCCATTTTCCTCAATTTGTGAACTTGTTATTACCTAGTTGGATCTCCTCACCTTTTGTGTTGGCAAATCTATTGTGAATTGAGGTCCTAAGAGGACTATATAGGTAGGACTTGATTCATGTTGAGGTCAGCTCAGTGACCATTTTCTATATGCTCTCACCATTTTAAGAGAAACCTAAGAAAATACTCTCATCATTTTGTGAGTGGTATCTTGTCAATCTCTAATGAGTTAAGATAACTTAAAACTCCAAAAACATTCAAAATTTTCAAAATACAAAAACATTTATCCCATTTAAACCTAGTAAGTCATCCTCGATCCACCTTACTAGGGGTAAACTATTGTTGATGCCAGTACATTCCAATACCATTAGGGGTATGACCTTCCATTTTCATGTATCTTTTTTTAGGGCACCACCCATTTATCCTTCCATTGAGCCTTCACATGTAGTTTTTGACTTGGTTGACTAGAGGATGCTTTATGTTGCTTTTTCTTTAAGGTTTTCTATATGTTTGTTTACTTTGTTTATTTTTTTTTCTACCTATTTGTTTGCTTTAATTATTATGCCTTGACTCAGTCTATATGTGTTTATTGGGTGATTCCTTATGCATTATTATTGAGTCTATCCATATTCGTATGTCAACATTGTCATCATGGTTTTTATCATTGGTGCATTGTTTTCAATTGTTTATTACAACAAGAGTCAGTCCTTATGCATATTTAGACCAAGTTATTATGGTGTTTTAATCAAGGTGCCTACCATCACATGTTATGGAAAAAAGTAGCTTAGGAAATTATACAAATTATGGAGCTACATAAACTCCTCCTTGGTAACCTTGGTAAATCCTCCCATCTCCTTGATAAAATAAACCCCTAGACCATTCTAGTTATATCAATGATACTAAGGACAAACATATTCACATTGGTAGGTGCAACCAAATCATTCACATTGATCAATTATTACTCTTATATTTTTTATTTCATTTTCTCCCACATTTAGGTGAACTACATTGGCTTGAGGTCTATTTAGACTATGTAGGTAGCACTTGGATACATGATGTATCTTAGGTCAGCTTAACCACCTTTATTCTTCCAATCAACTCTTTTATCACTTTATGGATCCTCATGAGGCTTAGTTTTTTGTGGCTTCTTTAGTCATCAGACCATCACATCTATATTTGCACCTACTCATCTTTAACATGTATGACAAGTTATATCCTTGAATTATGCTTACCAATTTTCCATAATGGGGCACAATCAAAAGCAATTATTTAATCTAGGTCATATTAATGATTATAAGCATGTATGGGAAAATCATTATTTCAACTCATCTGCCCTATTGGGGCATGTACCTTTTCCACTAATTATAACTCCCTTTGAAAAAATTAGTGTCTCAACTTTTATTAATGATTATAACTACCTTTTAGTGAATTAGTAATTTTTAAATCAATGCATGCAAACATTATCTCAATTATATTAATCTCACCCATGGGTTAATTTCATTATTTTTCTTGCTTCTTTTAGAGGGACCATCCATCAATTATATGTGTCATCCACTCCCTCAAGGGAGAATAATTATAGGCTTCCCAACCATTATTTGGAGTTTATTCTTCAATCATTATCCTATTTCTTTATTAAGGACCTTTTTAATTCTTTGAAAATATGTTATTTTGCCTATAAATTGTAACATATTTCCAAAAAGGGGTAAACTATAGACACCTAAAATTGCTCACAATTGGCCTTCAACTGGACTTCAGACTGATTCCTACCAACTATTGCAAATTAAACCTAAGAATCACTAAACATCCCAAATTTATTTGTGAATTATTCATCAAAGCTCATAATCATGTTGGGACATCCATAATTGGGGTATTATACCATATTAAATAATAACCTCTCATAGATTCATCCCTAATCACCTTGTGGCATCACAACTATCAATTTATCCTATGGACCTATTAAGTGGGGAACTTGCACACTTAAATAAAATATTGAAAGAGCTAAAAGGATAATATAAATTAATTAAAAAATTAAACAATATTAAATGTTTATTTGAATTATCTATTTGAAATTAGTGAATATGTAAAAAATAAAATTCAAAAATTTAAAATATCCTTGGCTTTCATCATTGCCTTTATGAGTTGTCAATCTCTTTGAAAATATTTTAAAATATCTAATTTGAGAGATATGCCTAGTAATTGAAAATCATCATTAATTGACAACTATTAACTCTACTAGAGTTAGTTTTAACTCACCAAGGGTTATTTTGAACCCATTCCAATCCTAAACTTAAAATTGACTCACCTTGGGTGAGAGTTAATTTGTAAGCTATAAATACAAGACAATGACTATTAGTTTTTAAGCTATTTTGGTGTAAAGTTATTATGCACAAATATTTTCAACAAGATTTGAACTTAAGTTTATCATGACAAATTATTGATCCAAGCAACATCAAAGCCAAGGTGCCAAGGAGAAAAGGAGCCAAACAACCTCCATTGTCAAAGAATTCTTGATGCACAAGCCAAAAAAGCCATTTAACAAGGCCATTTGGAGCTTCAAAGAAGGTAAAAGAGTTGTGTATTTTATGTTGTTGTTGTGATTTCATTTAGTTTTTGTTACTAATCTCTCCCTAGTGTCTAAGCTAGTGGTGTTAGGATTTTAGTGTGTTCATTTCATTTATTTTATGAGACTAACATAAGACTAACCTTCCATCTATGTAAAATTCTTAGTTCACATGTTGGAATGCATGATGTGACTCTCAAGCATCCCATATAACCAAGGAAGATGATATTATACTTTTAGTTTTGCTAATGGATTCTTAAAAATCTTCAAAATTCATGTTTTTAGTTTGTTTTTTTATGTTTTTCTGTTCTTAACAACATATAGGTTATAGGTCACTAACATTGATTTATTTCAAAATTTTATAGAGACTGATGTCAATCCTTGTGTACCAATATTAGTCCCTATATGGATGTTAGCCCCTATGTGGATAGACTAACATCATTTCCTACGTGGATTGACCAATGTCGATCTCTATGGACCGACATTGATTCCTGTATGGATTGACATCGATCTCTCTAAGACAAAAGATTAGAAAATTGAGAGTTCACTTCAAAATATTATTTCTCACTTGATTTTGGGCTTATAAGTAGGTAAACCCTCTAAAAATTTGTAGGTCCTAATGTGAAAAAAGCAAATTTTGAATGTGGTTAAATCTTACACAATTTGTCTTTAGTGTTTAAAATGAACTTATTTCTTTTCATGCCTTAGTTGTTTTTAAAGTTTTAAATTTTTTGTTAAATAGTAGATGCCAAGGGGCCAAATTTTCAAAACACACTTTGTTTTGGAGCAATAAAATGAACTTTCACATTTAGTCACATGCTCATAAGATTTGTTTGGTTTATGCTTATTTAATTAAAAGTTGTTTGTTTGAGCAAAATGAGTGATGCATGTATGCTTTCCCCTCATCCCCTTTAGAGAAATCAGGTGATCAAAAGTGTTTATTTTTTTTATTTATCAATTTAGTCCAGAATCATGAAAATAAAATATCTAAGTCTCTCTCCAAATTCATATGGTTTGGGTGACCCTAAAATGAATATAAAGTCTTGTCACTTGTTTTTATTTTTTCATGTATTTTATCTTATGAGTGGGAGTTCATCACCTCCTCATAGTTTCTATAGGAAAATTTTGACCTTGGAATTCATATCTTGACATCATTTTAACTCCACTTCATAGTGAGGTATATAAATTGAGCTACTAAATCACTAAGATGGTAGTTTGAGTGGTCAAACTATCTCTATTATCGACTATTACCCTCAAAATATATGATCAACTTAGACATCACACTACACTAAGAAAGTGATGGATGTAGTGGATGTTAAAAGGACAAGACCTTTGTACAACAAGATATTTGATGTAGATACCATTGATGCATCTCTTGTGTTATCAACATTTGGGACCATCTAGAAATAAGCAAAAATTGATAGTTTAGAACAACCCCACTTGCCACGAACATATTGTTGATGTAAGGAGAGAAGCCCAAAGTTCCATGTCATAATAAAAACTATTGATAGAAGAAGGGGGCCTAAAAAACCTAATTTTCATGCACTTTTACTTTTTGGATTAATAATTAAAATTATCTCAAGAGCAAATATATTGATAGAATTTGATATTATTATGTAACCTTGTCAGTTTTAGGATTTAAGACATTAAACTTAGGTGTTTTTGTAATTTTATCCTTTTATTTCATGCTTTTTGAGTCTAATCTATCTATTTGTCATTCCACATGAAAATTAGTGTTGTTTACACATCACTCCTTTGTTTTAAGTGGCATTACACCACCCATTTAATACCATACCTTTGCCTTAGTCTTTTTATAAATCTTATTTGTATGTGTCACTTGATTGAAAAGGGTATCATTACGCTTACAATTTCATTTCAAATCTTGTGTATTTAAGTCTCAAAACAAACCATTGTTCATATATTTAGAGTGTGATAACATCCTTATGCTGCTCAAAATTATTTCAAAGATTTATTTGCCTTGTGTCCAAATTTCGTTTTCAAAACCAAAGCCACGTGTGCCTTTTGTATATATACCTAGTGTCATTATATTTCCCATTCTTATCTAGCTTGTTGTTTGTTTAAAGAAGCCTAGTTTTCCTAAGTTGAGTATAAAATTAACTTTACCAAGTTCAAATTCAAACATTGATTGATTACTACCTATTCCTTGTGTAATTTTGGTGTAGACATCAATCTTTCTATTTTGGGTTATGCAACTTAGGTTAATTCTTTATGCAATTTGAAAACTATTGTTTTTGCCTATATTTGGGGAAGTGTTTTATCTTCCATATGACTATTATTTCATGTCGTATACTGACTTACCAAGTTCATGTTTAAATCTAAATTATTAGTTTATGCTAAAGTGTTTCAAATTTGTTAGATTAAATATATTACCTTGTTTGTTTAAAGTCTAGGTTTTGTGCATTTTCCAAAAGACCTATCACATGCCTGTTTTCAGATTATCTTTTGTGACTTCTCCAAAATACATAACAACTTTTGTTTTTTTTAGATTAGACTTGTTTGGAACACTTTGCACCTAGATTTTGGCATTCTAATTTTTATTTAGCTACTTTACCTTTTGTGTGAAACATGTGATGTTAGACTATTTTTACCAAGTTTTAACACAAACCATTTTGGAGATAAAGTTCCCCTTGACCAAATTAGCCTACATTTGGACCATTTGTCCTTTGGACATTATTTTTAAGAGTTCATATAACTCTAGGTATTTTGTGAAACATTCATCATTAATGTCGATATGTCTTGTTACACTCATAATAGAGCCATTTATAATCACAGTTATGATAACATGGTCGCATAAATTAAATTTAATCAAGACCCCTATGGTGAAGAGGTGGTTTGTGAGAGGGATCCTTATCCTCCTTACAATATTCAATCTAAGGAACAAATCCAATATTCTCAATAAAAATATGGTATGTTACCTTCTTTGGTATGATTAACATACCAAGTTCATGCTTTCATGCCTAATGGATCCTGATCACCCAACTATACCATTAACCCTCCTTTAGACTATACAAGCCACCAAGCTCACTAGCATCAAAGGATTACCATCACAAGATGTCATCATTTGGCTTACAATAGTAATCAAGCTTCACAATGCCCTACCATCACTATACCAAGCCCTGATCTTTTAGCTTGTGATAGAAACCAAACTTCACAATACCCTACCATTACTATACCAGGACCTCATCTTTTAGATTTCAATAGAAACCAAGCTTCAAAATGATACAACATTACTATTCTAGGACCTTCCAAGTATGGTAGCTCATTATCCAAATAAGGTTATGTAATTATGACTTGATGGGTTATAATTATCATCTTAGGTTAATAACTAGCCTTTTTTAAGCCCATCATATATAAGTTTATCATTACCCAAACATCTATCATCCCTAATCCATTACCAATAATCCCCCACTTTATAAAATCCATGTCAATCATTTAGCCATAACTAATACAATCAATACCTCTCCAATTGATCCAATCATTCTAAGCCCAAGATGTATTCAAAATTATTATTTTACAGCTAAGTGTAAACCAAGGCCAATAGAACCAACCAATCCATGATGATTTTATTGAAACTCCTATTTTTTATAAGTTAACCTATGATGAATCACCTTTTGATCCTATACCAATTATTTAGGAGTCTTGCTTTGACAAGCCAATTATTATTGAGTCACTTCTTAATGATTATAACTACCTTTGGGGAAATCATTACCTTGACCATTGTCATATTTTTAAAGAGCCTCCCTTTGACAAGCTAGTCTATATGGAGTTATCTCTTGACATTTTTCCCCTAGTTGAGGAGTCTCACTTTGATGAACTAGTATCTATGGATCCCATTAAGCCATCATAGGCCATTACTTATCCAATACTAAACATTCAACCAAAAAACATTATAGTAGCATCAACACGAGATGAAGATTTAACATTAGAGTCAGATTCTATTCTTGAACTAACATCAGATTTAGAATCAAAAGCATAATCAACATTAGTCTCAACATTAGATTTAGAGTCCTTTAAGTCAAACTTAGATTCAAAATTAGAATACATTTTTGGTTGTTACAATATTAGTTATGCATGCCTTATAGATCAATTTGAATATATTTTTGATGCTTCAATAGTTTTTGAGGATTATTACATTAGTTTCGATAAAAGTTCTCCTAGTATCTTCTATGAGGATTATCCTACCTTTTTCCATTCCTTTACCATTCCATATGCCATTATCAACAAAAAACCTAGCCATTATATTGACATTTCACCTGCCACAAGTGTTGATTGGGACTGATAGAATCACACCTTGTTAAACTGCATCCATGGTGAAATATTAGTTGTAGAAAATTAAAGGGCCTAATATCACATTCATATAAAATAAGAAGACTCTCCTTGTGAAACCTTTTCAAAGGTGATAGGGGACAATCAAATTCCAAACTCAACATCTTATAGTTAAACCTTTTTTAAAGCACTAGAAGAAAATCAAAGTTAAAATTCAAAATTCCTTAGTGAAACCTATTCAGAAGTGCTAGGGGACAATCAAGATGACATCATTGGTGAAAGGCTCTCCAAAGTACCAATAACTGAGTAGAATAGTTCTTAACTGCTAGATGAAGACATTATAAAAGATGACATAATAAAACTTCTAATCTACAACCTAATTAGATGGTAGCTACTCTCAAGCCCAAACAACATAAAACTTTAGTGGTCTTATCGAGCACATATTTAGAAGTATTTAGCCCCACCACATCTAAAGTTATGTCAAAACTAGAATCAATAATAATGTGTGTTCCTAGAAATCTTGATCTTCATTTGTTTCCCAACCATTATACACTCCATTATTATCCACCTTTACATTGGAAAATTAAACCTATCATCTAATATTTAGCTATATTTTCCATCCCTAGCTAAACTATCCTTTGTAGAGGATACGAAGACACCTTGTCTCAATGTTTGAAGGAATAAGAATAAAAAAATAGTGAAGATCACAATAACATTCTTGGAGTTCAAATATGAAGTAGGTTCTTGATAGAACAACTAGTCATAAGAGGTATGTGCTAATAAGCTACAATAATTGATTATTCTAGTTGTATCATATGCTGGTTAGGACATGCATCTCCACATCAGTAGGAAGAATAGAACTATATCTTTGCCTTACTATTATCATTTAGCATTTACATTTTTCCATTTACCTTACTTTTTCCATTTTCCATTTACCTTGCCTTTTCCATTTTCCATTTACCTTAACATTTTAATTTTCCATTTACCTTGCCATTGTTTCATACCCTACCATTTAACTTATCACATGGGGCAACCCTATTGTCATTATATCCAATTTTCATAACATCATGATCATCTTCTTTCTATTTTACCCCATACCATTATACTATACCTTTAATATTGACCAAAATTGTTTTTAACTACCCTACCCAACCCTTTTTATCTTTAGTTCCCTTGGTTCTATGGACACCTTTTATGAGGGGATTATGATCTAGTTTCAGTAGTTTTAAAATTCTATGTTTAATTGGTAGTCTATGAAAGTAGTATGACAGTGGATCTGGTAGTTTATCTTTTTTTTTCATTTGGCTGGTATCACTGACTGTAAGCACTGATGGGAAAATTAGTGTCATACATTATATTATTAAATATAATCACATATGGGAAAATTAGTAGCATAAACCTATTCCATTGTTTCTTAATTACAACTACCTGTTGAAAAATTGGGAATAACATCTTTACCATCCATTGCCACATCACCTTTCCATTACTATTCTCATTTACATTAGCATTTTCCTTAATTTATGAACTTGTTGTTACCTAGTTAGATCTCCCTAATTTAGTGTTAGCAAAACTATTGTTACTTGAGGTCCTAAGAGGACTATGTAGGTAAGACTCGATTCATGTTGAGGTCAACTAAGTCCCCCTTTCCCATATGCTCTCACCATTTTATGAGAAACCTAATCAAACACTCTAATCATTTTATGATTGGTATATTGTCAATCTCTAATGAGTTAAGATACCTCAAAATTCTAAAAACATTAAAAAAATTTAATATACAAAAATTTGTATCCTATTTAAACCAAGTTAATCGTCTTAGACTTGCCTTGATATGGGCAATTCATTATTGGTTCTAGTCCATTATGCTACCATTGGGGGTATGACCTTCCTTTTCCATGTATCCTTTCTTGGGGGCACCACCCATTTAACCTTCCATTGAGCCTTCATGCATAGGTTTTGACTTGGTTGATGATAGGATGCTTTCTATTTATTTTTCTTCAAGGTTTTCTGTGTGTTGGGCCTACAAGTGTGTGAAGAATACTTTGAGTAACATCATATTTTACAATGATCTATGGTATATTCTTATCAGATGTACATGATTTAGTATTATGTGTATTCTTATTTTTAGATGTAGCTATAATCTATGCACTAGTTACTTGCTCTTCCCCAAAATAGGATACAATAGAAATGCTTATGCTTCAAGTGGTGCCTACACCTTTTCCCATATTTATGATATTGATTAGTGAGTTAATAGTTGTTTTACACTTGAAGGTATCATTAAAAATGGTGTCACTAAGTGATCATCTAGAGATTTTTATCATATAACTTCCACCCACACATCCAACATATTGATTAATAATGGTAATGAAGTGATTGGTGCCTTGGGGAGTTTCTGGACTATGATGTGGATATTTTCATAGAGATTAGTCATTATATCATGTTACCAAAAATATTACATGGCATATAAAGGTTCTCAAGGGTGTGAAATGTAAATCATTGAACACAACCCACCATGCATTGAATTTTCCTAGTCATTCATAATATTGGCTTAATTTAGTTTATGCCATGTTTGTGAATGCAGTCACAAGCCAAAATACTACGTCTAGATTTATGGGGCTATTTGGGGATTTCCAATATGTGAAACTAAGTATTAATACCAAGAACTAATATTAGAACACTTGATTTTTTTTTTTGGTGACCTTTTCAATGTCCATAGTTAGTTTAGAGACTAATAACATTGGTTAATTTAAGTCCTCATTTAGGGAAATCATTCATTATATAATATTGATGAACCCTAAAGTAGCCTATCTTGCACTCTTGGTGGTCTAATATAAATGATTTTTTATGCATTCAAAGAGATAATGCACATTGAAATATCCTCCATATATTCAATATGGATCCCTTTAGATGTTTTAAAATGTGTTTCCATCATATTTAAATGAATGGGAAAAACCTTGGTTTTATAATGTTAAATAGATTTACCTAGAGAGAAGAGATGTTACCTACATTTTGGTTGCTAGATTGATGAATATCATAACATGATTAGAGATATATCACACTTTCATTGTAGTGGTTGAGAAGTGTCATCATCATACAATCTAATTTATCGAATATAGGGATCTTGATGACTCACTCCACATAATATCCTTGTACTGGGTGTTGGATAGTTAGGGCTCTAGTTTATGCTTTTGTTGGTTGAATTAGGACAAATAAATTATCTCCTTCTATACTAATAAATTCAAATAGTTTTGGATCATGGTATATTATTTTTATGAGTGCAATACCAATCCCTTGTTCTTCTTTTTTTGCATTTTTAGAGGAAGCAAAATCAGTGAGTGATCCATGGTTATTATTCATGTAGCATTCAAATGATATCATTGGATGACTATTGTTGGTGAGTAATATGTGGTAAAATGAATGAGTTAGGCAAAAATAGTAGAGGTATCTTGTTCTCAAAAGTGTGTAATGTCATTGTTTTCATCATGTCCTTGTTTATATAGATTTTTGCACTTGAATTTGTTTGACATGACACTTTAAATGTGTTGAGTTATCTTTGCTCCATTATTATTGATAAATTAATTATAATCAATTGATGATGATTTAAAATTATAAATTAAATGACTCGATGAATTATTTCATATGATAGGAGATTTTGATGTGATGTGTCATATTTTCCCTCATCCACTTTATTTTATTGTACATCTAATGATTTTGAAACTCAATCTTCTTTGGGAAAGATGGAATATTTTAGTGTTTCATCATTTTTTTGTATGAATGTTGAAAGTCCTTCCTACATACTGTTTTGTCAATGCCTCATTCCTATACATAATTTATTATGCTCATGTTGACTTTGCATAATGTTTTCCCTTTTGTTTTAGGTTGATTTCCTTGTCATACTTTTCAACTTTGACTTTCCAAGTTGGTTCTGAGGTCCTATGATATAGATATTGCATTATACAACTACACTAGAAACCTAAAGCCCAAACAATAAAATAATACATTAAACATAAATCCTAATCTACATAGTGCTACTTAGAACCTTCTCTAATTTTATTACGAGATATAATAGAGATTATTGAAGGTAAGGCTTGAGCCTCCAACCATTTACATTTCCTAGTAGAATGGTTCCTTGAAAATATTTTTACAATTTTATTCCTTGCTGAAAGACATTATGAATGATGTAATGTCCCTTCTGATGGTGCACATATTTATTTGAAATGCCTAAAATAGATACTATCATATAATAATACTAATTATTTTGGAAAAGAAATTTGGATAACATGTTGTGATCATACCATGATTTTTTAATTTGTTTGATAAATTCTTCTGTCCATTATGATCTTTCCCTATTTTATTCCATACTTGTTAAATCCATCAATCATGCCTAAAGAGAGTCTTGATATCCTAGTCACATGATCATTATAATTCATAGACTAGGGAGAATTTACTCCATTAGAATAATTATTTTTAACATGTAAACTAGTTGAAATAGAGTGAAACCTTTTGCATGCTTATATTTTGTCATATATGCCCATAATATGACATGATTTGATCCCCTCATTCATCCCTTTGCACTTTTATATTTTTTTGAGTATCTTTTCAATGACTTTGTTTGATGCATCTACTTGTCCATTGACTTATGAATGATATGTTGTGCCTTTATGGTGCGATATTATAAAAACCTCCATCAGAGTATTGATGATACTATTTATTAAATGCATTCCTATATCACTAATCAAATTTAGAGTACATCTAAATCTAGCTATAATATTCTCATAGAATAATTTGGTTGCATCCTTAGTGCTACAACTTGGTGTCACAGTAACTTATACCCATTTAATAAATTAATCTATCATAGTAATTATGTACCTTGAAATATTAAGTTTACTAGTGGAATGATTGGGATTAAAAATTCAATTCCTCAGTGTACTCAGCTAACATGGGTTTTAATGGAATTTCATCTCTATGATTGGGACTTCCCATCCTTTGAAATATGTTGGAGTGTTTTACTACTCATTGTGTACCCTGAAATAGAGTAGGCCAGCATATACCACTTTGAAATATTTTTCTTATAGTAGATTATCCTATGAAATGTTTGCCTGTGATTTCTTGATGTGCCTATTAAATAAGTTGTGGTTTCTCATGCTACAAAGATAATATATGCAATACATCATATTTTTCCATATTATATAGAAATCCATTAATGATATTGAATGAAATGGCTCTTGTGATCAATTGATTTTGAGAAATTCCTCCTTCAAATTTTTTTTTTGTCTTCCATGTTTTATGGAATTACAAAGACTTAGAATAGATGGGCATTTGATTAATCATCTTGGAGTTCTTTAGGTTCCTCTCCATTATGTATTCGGATCAAGTGGTATAGTACCATAATTAATCTCCATTGATATTGATCTAAAATAATTTGAACAACATCAACCACAAAGATATCCTCCCTCTTATTATGGGATTACTTACTAAATATCATAGAGACTAGTGATCATTAAATATTGTAAAGGACATTAATATAAGGTAGGGTCTAAAATTATGGAATAAAAATACCATTTATATAACTTTCCATTCTATAGTTTAGTAATTTTATCTACAACTAATTTTTTTTATCTTACAAAATGAAAGGGATGGTCTAATCCTTTATCTCGTAGTTGTGCTAGAATAACTCTTAAGGCATCTACAAGAACATGAAATGGTTTTGTCCAATCAGGAATAGCCAAAATTAGATTTTATACCAACATTTTCTTTATATCCAAAAATGTTTTTTGGCACTCATTATCCCTTTTAAAGTTGGCATCTTTATAGAATATCATTTCCATGGGGGTAGATATAGCTAGATAGCTTTGATGAATTTATTTTCGTATTTTATATGACCCAAGATTTTTCACACATATGTAGAGCTTGTAAAAGGTGGCATATTGATAATATTTTTTATTTTGGAATGATAAAAAAATTCCCATCATTGCATACTATATGACCCAAAAAGGACAGCAAAAGATCGATATCATTCTAACATCAATCATAGTTTGGATAAGTGCTCCTTGAATAAATAAAAATTAACATAAAAATTTAGATATAATTCAAGTAAATCATGGATTAAGTCTATAAACATGATAACCACATCCTTGGATAACATAATAGGAGCAATACTCAATATAAAAAGCATTACCTTGTATGTAAATGGTCTCCATTTTATTGCAAAAGTGGTTTTAGCTTGATCTTATAATGCGACCGTTATTTGTTGGTAGCCATTGAATCCATCTATAAATGAATATATTTTATTTTATTTGAATGACTCAAGGAATTCATCTATGAAATGAATTAGGAATGGATCATTAAGACAACCATCATTTACCATATGGTAATCTCAAAACACTCTGATTTATCAATGATTTTTAGGTTATAGCACCATTGGGATAACCTAATCTGCCTTTTCCACTAGATAGATAATGTGTGATCCTTGCATATGATCTAATTCAGCCTTTAGCTTTGATTTCATGTTGGGATTTAGCCTGTATTGGCACCTTTTCATAGGTTATGTGAAATCCTTTATCTCTATGTGTATCTCCCCCAGTGAACAGTCTACACCTTTTACTTTTATGAATTTGGTTAGAAATACATCTAGATACTATCACAGTAGTTCCAATCCTTATGAAATCTCATTATGTGTTCAGTAGTCACCTAAAGCCACAATTTTTTATGTAGACTCTATCCCAATATTCCCTACCAATTTATTTAATGGCTCT